>CM023359.1:19191006-19287696 GCA_013282895.1 Eriosoma lanigerum
TAATAATAATAATAATAATAATAATAATAATAATAATAATAATAATAATAATAATAATAATAATAATAGTAATAGTTAATAATAACATATATAACATAATAATAATATAACATAATATACGATATACGTATAAGGATGAAGTTTTTCTAACGCGTTAGGATAAAAAAAATAAATATTATTGTTCGATATTTTCGTACTACGCATTAAATAGTGAGGTAGGTTGAAGTAGTGTGGTCGTGGTCCCATTGTTACGCACGCACCTTCTCTTTTATACCTCCGAGAAGCGTTTAGAGGGTGTCGAATTACTCGAATTTCGAAACGCAGGAAAAGTGGCGGGACACGTTGACCGGGTTTAACGTTTACTACGCATTTAGTTAATAATATTGTCACGAAATTCTTATCCCCCGGCCGTAATATCACACCATCGCGTGCACATTTCTAATTTCACTACTATTGTTTTATTACAATAATATTATTATGTTACAGTAGTGTGATAATTATCATGATTCGTTATATACCACCCACTTTATGATTTTATTTGCCGAATAAGACTAGTTATGCATTTTCAATTTATTTTTATTTTCATGTCATTTACCACCCAAGAAATACACATATACACCGTCTTCAATTATACGTAGGTAATCCTTATACATTAAATTACCCCGAAATTAGATAACCTAAGTTTATAAATTTTCAACAAATAACAAAAATATCTCAAAGAACAATATTCATCTGATCGCCAACAACAAACATCTATTATGAACCAATCCAAATCCCACAAATAAATTATAAACCCGTTTATATTCGTTATACCTCACTATAACCTCACCACCATAGTATATATTTTAATTACCAAATATTCTTCACCTATTACATCATAACATGTTTACCGAGATATTTACATTTACAGTTTACCCAGACAATCGGACAATAATTATAGACTTTTTAAAGGTTACATTTTAAAACTAATATTCATATTCCATAAAGATTTATTGAATAGGTCATTTCAAAAAACAACATTCAATGACTTTGGTTAAGTTATTTTTGGTTCGAGTGGAATTTCAATTTTATGATTTGTTGCTTATGAAATTACCTTTTCAATTATTATATAAATAAAAATTTGGATCTTATTACAAATTAAATCAATGTAATAAACTTCAATAAAGGTAACAAAATTATTTTAATAAACACAAAAACATAAAAATAACTAACCATGCAATAATATTGTATTAATATAATTTATATTATATTTTATATCCATAGTATCAGAATAATACGATACTCTAAAATCGTATTATTAAAATTTATTACATCTATGTGATTGTTTACGATTTAATCCGCAATTTAATAATAAATACATCGATATATATTAATAACAAAATATTCACCATGTAATAAATTATGATAACTAAATGAAGATTAATTTATAATAAATGATAAACTTCATCACGATCAACAACAAATATTCATAAAAATATATGAAATATAAACTAAACCTAAACTACAGATACATAAAACCAAAACGTTTTCTTCTTCGCCTTACCTCTAACTATATAGGGTCGGCCACCTTAATCCTACACCTCCATAGATTTCGATTACCTGTAGGTGATACGTAGGTCTCGTACATTCACACCAACTTTCTTCAATCACTCTCAATTCCGTCTATTCATCTATTCTTTAGTTTTTCTCCCCATCTTAACTTCTACATAAATTTCCGTAACAACACTCATTGCTTCTGAATCATGTTTCCTCATAACATGCCTAAACTATCTCAGCCAATTCTCTCTCATTTTCCATAGCACTGTATATAATTTGAAATATTGTAACAAAACATCATATTATGTACAAATAATAAGTATGTTATGTATCTACACACAAAAAATAAGTAATAAAATATAAATTAATATATTGAATAGATGAAAAAAACTGTGTGTGATAGTAATATTTCGCTTTCGTCTACAAGTGGCTGTGGAGTAAAAACATAAAATCCTCGGACTAAATAATGGGACAAGGGAGAAAGATGGAATTAGCGACGTCTTTATAAACGCGACGAACGAGTCGAGAATAATCGAGAGGGGAGTGATGTATCGTGTGGGTGGTAAACGCGAACAAACACACGAGAGTCGCTGGGTAAAAAAAAACACGACCTTGGTAACCCGTGTCCTTGATCCTTGAACGCGGTAGGTAGGTAATATAATATTATGGTATCGTCGGACCACACGGTAGGCCACTATATGGGTATATATACCTCAATCAAACACCAAAACGCCGCAAGCTGCAACACGTAAAACGTTTGATGTTCATATACCGCGCGCAAGATGAAAACATCATAGAGAAACGATTTTTTACTCTAAAAAAAAAATAAACTCATCCGAATCGTCCGACGCGCTGCTATACTGCTACGTACGCGACGTGTATAGTTATCACTATTACATAATATTATTTTTATATTTATTTAGTATTTAGTATTTAGTATTTACCAGTGCGTTGTCGAAATCTTCCGTTTACAAACACGCCTATACACACACGACACACAAAAACACACAAACGCGTGCAAGTCTAAAAAACAAAATCAAAATCAAAATAATATTATTAAAACGGACACTGTAATACGGCTATATAGACACACGTAGACTGCGACAATTTAATATCGTATGTACCGAATCACACTGGCGAAAAAATAAAACATAATCGGACAAAAAATAGTTACACAACTTACGATGAATTTACCAAGTGAATTTTTTCTCGACAAAACACGTTAATTATTAATTGAAAACTATATATTATTATTTAGCTTTTATTATCAAACCGACATGTCGATTTATTTAATAAGGACAGTAATAACAATAATAATTATTGTCGGTCCAACAATCCACGATAACGCAGTTACGGTGAATAATTTTCATGTCCGTTCGACGCGCGTACCGTTTATCCACTGTGAATAAATTGAATAATAATAATGACAAGACGAAATTATTTAGAAATATTTGTATTATCGACGGAACACGTACGATTGGAATATACGCACAACGTGTAAGTCCGAACAACCGAAAACGTCGCACTGTGGACGTCTGTGCGTATCATGACCGCGGGCCAATGTTCCCCACTATTTTTTCGATTAAATATAATATTTTCAATATTATTTTCTTATCCCGTTTTATTTATTTTTTTTTTTTCACATTTTCCCCATTTAAATATATCTTTTCACAAATCGTATTCCCAATACTGCGACCGTTGTGCCATTGATTAATTAATTATATATAAATATATATATATATATATATAATATATTCTATATTATATTTTTACACTGAATGAACAAACCCGGCTGTATTCCCGTTATCCCCACCGACAAGACATAGGTATAATTTTGTCAATGTAACAAGCATGCGACAAAACGGGAGTGGGAAAAAAGAGAACATGCTATAAAGACTATTAAAATAATATTAATAAACAAAATTTTAGGTACAATATGTGTTCACTGTTTTCTGTATTATCAATTTTTCATTTTATGGATTGTCGTTATAATCTATTTTCACACAATGAAATGAAATCATATTTAATTCAGATAACAACTGAACAATGTCAATGGTTTTACTTTGCTGTATTAAAATCTAAAATAACATTGGCATTGTCTAAATTTATCTATAAATTGAGAATAATTGTAGATTTAGTTTATACATTATAATTTATCACTTACAGTCGTATAGAAAAATAGAAATAAATGTTTATTTTAGATAGTTTACATTTTAATTTTTAATAGTCCACCAATTATTACATTCTAAATAAATTGTTTTGTAAACTATGATTACACACGGTTTTTCCACATTAAAAATAATAAAACTTGCTAATATAGAAATGTTAGTTAACCATCTCTACCGATTACCATTGATTATACAATAAATTAATGTATAATTATAATCAATGCTATTACCTTTATTAGTTTACATTAGAAAACCTAAACAAGTAATGTATTAAGTAGTAAGTTGTATTTTAATTATAAATTATATTATTGATGAATTGGAAGTATAATTTTGTCACATTTCTACGAGTAATATTACTTAAAATAGTATAACTTTACCTTTTTAAAACATAATTATGCAATGTTATAAAACTATAAAAGATTATATAATATAATAAATTATAATATATTATTGTATTATCAATATATTATATTATTATTCGTAAATTTGAATTTTGTAATGATGTAAAATAAACATACAAATGTTCCAATTTGGTTCGAAATACAATTCAATTATATACATGACTAATTACTAATTAATTATTAACAAAAAAACATTGCTTATTACATGCCATAATAATTATTAAATATTAATATGTTTTATGTTATCTAAATGGGTATATACTATATCGTATTTAACAATATTTAAATATATGAATTTTTAATAAACTATCAATTACTTGTTTAAGTAGTACCATTGATTATAAATACTTTTATAGTATATACTAATACTATAGTATTTATAATCAATGGCAGTACCTACGAACTACCAAATCAATTAAAATAATACTTCAAGTAGGAATTTAAAAATAAATTAAAAATTGTAAAACATATTCATGTTATTATATTACATTAAAACATCGGAACAATACAATATTGTATTTGTATGATCTTTATATTAAATGCATAAATCATAAATGCAAAACAAAATATTATAAACACCATGTCACTACATTTTACATAATTTATTAATATTGGCAAGATGTGTAAACGATATTTTATTTTATAAAAAAAAAAAAACATTTATTATTTTACATTTTATTTAATATTAATAATTGAAATTTAAAATTTGATAATATATAAAGATAATATTATTATATATGATAATTACATTTAAAATTTAAGGTAGGTATAAAATAAACTAATAAACCACATTAAGTATTATTACATAATATGACAGGCATTGATTTAATTTATGAATATTAATGCTTGGAATTGTGAACGCGTGATATATATTGATGTCATCCATATAACATTATAACCATAAAACACGACTTCCGAATTATATTGAACTATATTTTATGCTATTGATGTTTAATATTGAAATATCCCAATGGTAGGGAGGAAAGTGGCTAAATAGTATTAGTTCGGAGGAGGGTAATGTTTTAGTTCTCCATAGTTGACCTTGGCGTCAAATTCGATCCATCCGGTCGCTGCCGTCACTGTTGTGTCTCTTATATAAGTTATTGTATACAAATCTGCCGGGTACGTTAAATTTCTTAAAAAAATGAAAAGAAAATGAAATCACAATAATAAAATATTAATATTACGCTTCCTTTAGAATTTCAAAAATTAGACAAACTATTGGGGAATTATTAATAATATAATACAATCTGATATGACACACAAATACAATGAGAATATTTTCAAATAATATGGTATATAGACACATTCATAATAATATGGTTCAATCGACTTATAACGAAAATCAAGATATAATTCAAATGTAATATTACAGTCAAGAAGATCAATACGTGTTTTATATTTTTACACATAGTTAATAAAATACCTATAACATAAATCTGGCGGTTTTTCAATTGACTTTTCATAGAGATTGTACTATCGAAACTTCGATTAAAACATAGTATATTAAGCTGATTATTTAAATGAATTTGTATGATGTGTATACAGACTATACAGAGTGTCCCAAACAATTGCCTTATTAGAAGAGATGACAGTGGGGCCCAACGCAGACCATTTAATTAAATCCTTTGGTCGGGAAATTGAGTTGTGTGCTGTATTATGATGCTGCATAATAGGTATAATAGCCCACGATTGGCCATTTTTTTTTATTAATTTAAATAATTACATATCACATATTATATGTCGATATATTAAATATTATTTATCGTATCATGTACAATTATACATTTTTTTTTTAAAACAAATTATAATAATATTTAATGTAATGTAAAAGTATATAATGGTTAAGTTAGTTAATATAATAATAATTTACAATATTAAGTATGTATAATTGTATTGTTACAAACTTGCAAATAGACGGAAATTGGGGGATGTAAAAATCAATATAAAAAACAAGGTTGTTGTCTTTAATGAAAGAAAAAAAATTCTTACGTTTTAACACATCAAAAGTCCATTTTTATCATTATTTTACCACTTTATTGCATTTCAAAGGTTTTTTTAGGTTAATTAGGAAATAATTTTTTTTTAGTTTTTTCACGAAATGATCGATTTCTACTAATCCGATCGTTTTTGTTGACGGAATGTATGTATTATATAAAGAGAATTAGAAATGTCGACTTTTCTAAATGAACTTATTTCTCAAACCAAATTTTATTTTGCATAGAAAGGCTTATTAAGAGGATTTTGGCATATTTATATGTTATTCCGTTAGTGCATGTAAGTAACACAATTATTTGACAAACAAATGATAAACTTTTGATTATTATTTAATAAACTAATATGATACTTTATAAAGCACATAGGTATATTTTTAAATATACATTTTTTTATAATGGTTACCATTAGTGATGAGCAAACCAAGACCATGGCAGTCTTGGTCTTGTTGCAAGACTCTTGCATTATTTAAAATTAAAAATATATATATACCAATCCTAGCCGCTAGGACTTTGTAGAATTTGTTAATTGTTTATTATCTCTAAAATATAACTATACTAGTATAATATAGATTTATAGATTATGTTTATGATTCTAATATAAACAATTATTTAATTTTGCACTTATTTTTTAAAATTATATTGTTTTCATAATAATATAAATAAACTTTTTATAAATTGATTTTGTAAGTTTCTATTCCCTAAACTCATAAATCATTACTCCACTAGTCAGTCCAGATTTTGCAGCTATGTAATAAATATTGGCAATATTATAAATTTATATTTATTAAAATCTTGTTCATTTTATTTTTAAAAGTAAATTGTTACTTGTTTTAATATTTACCTATCCAGATTATAAAGAATAATTATTAATTTATTTTCATTATAAAAAAGTATGATATTTTTAAAAAGTTATATTTGTTATAAGTAATTATTATAAAACTCTTTCCTATGTGCTGAAATCAATTTTTTTTTTTTAAACCAGTAAGTGTTTCTATTCTTCATTTGAATTTGAACTGTCTTCTTGTTTCTTTCGTACAACTTACACTTGTCAGAAATCTGATTTTGACTACTGATGGTTTCAAAAAAGTTCCCAAATTTATTGTTAGATTGTAGATGGGATGTTTCATATTTGTGTTTACTCATTTTAATAAATAATATAATAATTGTTTAAACGTTACCGTTTAAATTGTCATTAAATATGACGATCGATATGCGTATACACAATATACAAAGTGAAAAAGTGTCATATATCAGTATTACACGAATAAATATGTACAATATAATTATAATACTCCAAGTAGTCCAAGTACCAACTATAATTAAATTCTGTAATTCGTATTATATTTAATAACGAGATGTATTTACAGCCCTAAATAAATATTATGATTTATAAATATACAGTATTGCCCATATCGATGACTGATATTATTATGTTTTTGTGCTTACACTTCAATATTTGTGTCATATTCGGCAGCTTAAAATAATTCCAATTACGTTTCTATAATCTATAATATTTGTTACAAAACTATATACTTTATAGTGAATATTATATCTAATTATTTCTTATCTAATTTTCAATAATTCATTATTTCCCCGAACGTCACGGCGTACGTCAAAATATGTAATATTCCATTTGTATTATACTGTTACAATTATTTCTTTTAACTTATACTAAATGTGTTTTACTGGGAAAGTTTTTTTAAAAAAAATTACAAGATTGTAAGACTTATGCAGTGTGGGTCTTGTTTTGGTCTTGGTTTTGTAAACTCAGTCTTGATCTTGGTCTTGCAAAGTGATTGTTACAATCAAACCAATGTTACATTGGTCTTGGTCTTAGTCTTGCAGCAAGACCAAAACTACAAAACCGAGACAATTTTGTTCATCATTAGTTACCATTAAGACCCGCAGAGTGATTTACATATATTTTTTATTAACTGATTTTAATTTTAGATTCTAAGCGAAGCGAAAAATGTATTGGTTTGTAGAAAATCGTGTCTAGTTGGTACTTTATTTAGTTCATTTTTCAAATTTCTCTATTTTTTTTTAGTATTAACATAGGTAATATAAATATGTGGTACAAATTTGGAACGGATTGGTTGATTATTTGACCCAGTATGAAACTTTGAACTTTTTTCCAAAAATGCTTAATATTTCCGGCAATTTTTGATTTATCGCTTTGAAAATTTTATCGAAGTCTAATAATATACTACTTAATCGTTGTACAAAATATTTTGATAATCGTGACTGAAAATTTTTTTTACAGGCTTTTAAAGTAAAAATTCCCGAAAATCGGCAAAATAACGGTTTCATTATTTTAATTTTTTAATTTCGTGATAACTAATTGAGTTTTGATCGTAGGGACTTGCAATTTTTTTTGAGTATTAATATAGGTAGTATACATGTGAGGTAAAAATTTGGAATGAATTGTTAGTATAGTGTATTGTAATATATTGATTTTCTCTCAGAATCGTATTTTCTAATGTAAATATCATTGCATTCAAATTTTAATTATAATAAACCACTTATTTCTCCGAGGACCGAAAGGACAAAGGAGGAACGCCTACAATCGACATTCCCACTTTTTAATGTTAAAAGCCTAGTGTTCTTATTTAATATTTTATCTAGGTATATTTAAAATACAAGTTGTCACTAGTACATACCTACTTAAATTTTTGTTATACATAGATACATAACATATTTTATAATTAAATATACAATATATTATTATGTAACATTTTTTTATTATTTGATGTGATAATATAACATGATTAAAACATAAATGTTGATAAAGGTTGAATGAATTTAAAACAATTTTAAATATTATATTGGTATATTGTATATGTACTATTTTTATTGTTAATTAAATCATTTTAAAAATTTAACTTAAATTAAACAATATGAAATTAACTTTTTTAATTTACTTACAAATGTTAAAGATTAAATGAAAATAAAATTAACTTAACTCATATAGTAATAGTTATAAAGTAAAATATTTAATTTTTTTTATGTTTAAAAATATATATATTTTTTACCTTAAATGTGTATAATATACAGTTATCATATACAGTTATAGTAGTAGTATTTCTCATTGTATAATAAATCTATTGGGAAATTCGAAAAATAAACAAAATACCTAGTAGTTAAAATTTTTTACCGAAATAAGCATACTTCATTTGTAGTAATCGAACCATCACTTCTACATGAAAAAATGTTTACATGCCTACATTAAAATAGCATATATTTACACATAGTAAAACATTATTCGCTTCGTTCTAAATCTAACATTTATTTTCTATAAAAGTAAATTTATAAAGTTATTTTTCTTAACTTTATTAAAAAATAATTGAAATATAATCCGATATTTAAGTTAATTTTTAAAAAATTAATTTGTTAAGTTAAATGTTATTAGTTATTACCTACTTAAAAATAGAAATTCCTTAAAATTAACTTAACCTTTTAATTCGTTAACTCATAGCCATGGAAATTAGTAAAATATTTTTCTATTTTCTAGTAAATTTAGCAATTTATATAAAATAATGTATATAAACACAAAACACTAGACATAACTAACTACTATTGATGATTTAGTTGGTGATAAGTAATTTAAGATACATAATAAGTAAGATTAGAGACATTATAGGTATTTCTCACAAATATGGTAAATTAATGTAGGTACATTGTATTTTATTGGTTATTATATAGTAACTAATAAGTAATAACATTGATTATATATAGTATACCTATATAGCATATAAATATATACTATCTATAATCAACTTTATTAGTTATTAGTTTATTACAATATGCCACTATAAAGTCACTTCACATTATAATTAATAGAAAAACAAGAATTCCGTGATACCTACATTTGCAAATAATTGATTATAAAAAGTAATAAATTAACATGGTATTTTTAGTAACTCCAAATTGTGCAAACATGGTTTATATGAATAATTTAAGGAATACATATTAAATTTACCGACATTCTTTAAAAATTAAATCGTGTTAAGCAGTGAGTACGTTAGGTTACATACAGCACTAATAATTATATTTTCGTTTAAAATAGTAATATAAATTATAATTAAATATACAAAGATAGTTAAATGTTGAAAACTGTAGATAGTGTAGGTAGGTATATTTATATCGAATGTGAAAAGTGACTTCATCTGGTTTTTTGTGACGCATATTAATATGTATTATAAAAATAATCTAAACAAAGTTTGAAATAATATCAGTAATCAGTACAGTTTATCCGTGACAAACGTTAAATCATTGTAGGTATATTAAAATTATGAATAACTGAATAGGTATTATTTTATATTTTATTAAATATCCCGTAGATTTTTTTTTTAAATAAAAATATTTATCTCAACATAAATGGATAAAATACAAAAATGAATTAATAAAATAATTTTTTTTAACCAATGTTTTAATTTGATTAATGTGTCTGATAATAATTTATTTACTGTTTTAATATCATAGTATTTTTTAAATTTGTAAAATAATTTACTTTTTGTTTTATGATAAAAGTCTTTGAAGTCTAAATTGTTTACAACCTCTACATATAAAACTTAAAAAAACAATAACAAAACATTGAAGATTAACCTAACTTACATAACCCTAAATGTTCATTAAAAGAACAATAATAATAAATATGTATATAATATATATATATTAAGTACAATATTATTCAGTTAGCAATGATACATCATACATCAATAACTCTTTAGTGCAATAATTATTATTGATAAATTATACTATATTATTTTAGTGCATAATAATTCGCGATTATTAATATATAGTAATTAGAAGATAGTTTAAAATTACAACTTTACAAAACCGTGTAAGGTATGTGTGCGTGTATATTTAATTAGATTATGTATAATATCAACATGATTGTTGATTTCATAGCATTTTTTTTAACACATCGAAATCGTATGTATTTTCGTATTATACATTATCTATGTATATTGTATATTGTACTTAAATGAATATAATATATATATAAAAGATCGATAATATAAGTATAATATAATTGTGAATTTGTGATGTATAATAGGACTAGAATCTCCGGATTTTTGTGGGGGACTTTGGCGAAGGGAAAGTGTTGTAGACCCAGTTCCCACGGTCAAGTATTGCAGTGAGACCAGCGGAGAAAAAACCCTTGTTGTTTTCGACGGGCACTGGCGTGCAGGAAGGGAGTCTCGTTGAATGAATTGTCATATTTCGCATGCTATTTTCAGTATTTTAATAAATTATGTATTCACTAAAAGACGTGAAATTTTATTTCTTATGATATTTGAAGTAGGTAATATAAAGTTATTTTTACCTAGTGCGAAACTGCGAAAAGTTTTGGTAAGGATTACAAACATATATTAAAATTATAGTATAATATATTCTGTTTTATAATAAATAAAAAATATTTTTAATTTCTTGTATTACAATATATATCATCGTTTTACAAAATAAAATTATTTTAATTTAACTAGGATAACTACTCGTTATTTATATTTATTATATTTATTTATTTATATTTGTGTATTTATTTTGCAAGTTTAGGTACTTGATACACATTACACAGAAGAAATTATAGATATATTCACAACTCAATCAATCAAACATAAAGATGTTATTAAAAAATTATTTAGTTTAGTGTTTATTTGAAATTTGTAATAACCATAAAATAAATGAAATGGTGTACACTTTTAAGTGTACCAGTAATATAATATATGCTAATACATATTCAGAGGCGTATTTAGCAATTTATAAAGGGGGTTCAGATTTTTTTTTAGAAACTTTCATGAAGCCGAAACCGCACTCTCTTCTTACAGTTTTATTATGTACAAAAATAAATTGCAAATAAATGAAAATAAACATGTTCTGTATCTGTATACAAAATTCAAAACAGATGGTAAAATAATATTATTAATAGAAATTTTGTTTTTTTTTTGTCATGGGGTGGTTTAAAGTTTAAACTCATTCGACCACCGTTCACCCAAATAAACGCCTCTGTAAATATTAGAGACGGAGTATCGAGTATATATAATATACATAATACATTATACGATATACTTATTTTTATGTATTGTAACATAATATGGATATACTGTAATCCTATATAATATGATAAATTGTTGTAAAGTATTTTCAATTTTATAGGTTATTTAATTATTTATTAGTTATAATTACTTATGTTAGCGCGTGTACGGTGTGCTAGCGTTTGTTGGTTACAATCAACTGTGTAGACGTGTAATATGTGTTATTTATAATATACAACTATTTTGTCTTTTACAATTATAATAAATAAACTAATATATAAATTAACATGTTTAATTTTTTATTTTGAACATAATATTATTAAAATTATAAAGAATGACATATTATGTGTTACTAGTTACTGTGTTAAAAGTATTTTGAGAGTCTATTAAACTCATATTAAAGTAAACATTTAGATTGGATTGTCCTTCCATTTCAAGTAACATCTTAATGTGAAAATGGTCTCAAATAACATTTAATAGAAATGATTGTGCAAGTGGTATTTAATACAGTCTTTGAGATGTTGTAAACACATACTTTTTAATCTTTTATATATTAGCATTTAGCATTAATTTCTTTGTATAGATCTAATATTTATGTTGACCAATTAATGTAATTGTTTTGTCCTTGTTAAAAAATCGTTGATACCTATATATAGGTATATATATATATATAATATTTATTTATTAATTATTCTAAATATTTATACATTATTTTACATTATTTTAATTAATTTTATTATTACCATATTAATATTAAAGTGTAAGTAATATTTTATAATTTATAAAAAGTACATTTAAAATTGGTAATAGTAACATATATTCAATACTCATTAAAACCAAACAAAATATTTATATAATAAAATATTGTGTTAAATACATTATAAAAGATTGATTAACAACTTAAAAACGTATGTACCTAATCCCAATCATTCTTATAACATGAAATTCTACAGTTTAGTCTTCATATTATTACCTATAAATGTATATAAAACTATTAATTATTATATTAGTTATTATTTGGTAAATTCATTAAAAACCTACATAAAAAAAAGTATACAAAAATATAATTAACATAATATTGTAAATTGTACAAATATATAATTATATCTTTATACAATATATTATACAAACTGCAATAAATAATATTTATTTATTTAATTGTGATTAAATAATAAAAATTAAGTTATTATAATGTATTTTTTACCAAACCTTAACGTAGTTATTTTATTATTTGTCAAAATTGCAGACTAGGTTATTCTCATAGCTCATAGACAATATCATTAGCAGTTTCTATATATAAATATATATATAGAACCAATAGTATACGTCTATAAGCGTACTTGTAAATGTATAAATCACTAAACAGTAAGATTTTACGTAAAAATAATGTATTAAAAAATAATAATTAATAGATACTTATTAATATATACTTATTAGTTATATTTTATTATAACTATGGTCTATGATTTATACTTATTAAACATTAAAACGTCTTTGGCAAGTTGTAAGTTATTGTACATCAATTGTAAGTGATTGTAACTTTGTAAGTTTTTTTTTAAAAATTTATATGTCACTTACATATTCCAATTACAATTTTGATTTGGTCGATTTGGTTATCTGTGCTATTGCATTAAAATGTGTTTTTTTTTAGTCGTTATGTAAACACTAAACCCTAAGCAAGTGGTTCTTAACCGATGCTTCGTGGAAATATGGAGCACGGTGCTCCGTGAACTTAGATAAAGTGTTCTGCCAAAACCTTAAAATTAGCAAAAACAAATATTTATTAAAAAAAAAAATTTTTAGTTTTTATTTTGACTTTTATCCAGTTCTTGAATTGAAAAAATGAAAGAAGGGCACTAAAACACTTTAAAAAAAGTAGAATCCCTTGCAATGACTAAATTAAACCTAATCTGAAATATGGGTGTTTCGAAAAATTATAAGTGGTAGTGGGTTCACTAAGCAAATTTTAAAAAATAAGAATCTTTCCATTTCTCCTTCCAAATTTTAATATAATATATGCAATTTAAAAACATATATAAAAGTATACTGTTTTGTTTTTTGCCACCTGTGTTCGAAAAAAAATCTTAAAATATAAGTGGTCCATGAAAAGGTTAAGAACCACTGCCCTAAACTAACGCATGCTTATTTTTTGCTAACCAGTCATTAGTTTTATTATGAATATAATTTTTTTATTTAATCGGTCAACTGTGACTTGGACAATGTAGGTTAATATCGAGTTTAACTCTTAAAATAAACTTACTGTAGGTATATTTGAATAATAAAGTTTTTAAAAAAAATTATCTGTAACTGTAATTTTTATTGTTTATGATTTAATTATTTTTTGTTAATTAGTTTTAATTGACTATAACTATACAAATTTCTGTGAAATATATAATAATACATAATTCAATTAGATATTAATATCATAAAATTAAAATAACCAAAATAACATATTAATATATTATAATCATAATAATTCAAATAAAGTACCTAATTGTAAAAAATTATTGGAAACAATTATTTGTTTAAACCGTTCACGGATACGTGTCTATACACTTCTACAGTAAGTATATGGGCTATTAGTATTATATAGGATAAAGTTTATAAATCCTAAAAGTTTTGTGAGATTGACAACAAAATAAGCAAAAAATCTATCCAGCATATTTCATTTAATCACAAAAACGTTTCAAAATCGATGTATTTTTTATTGGATGTTTATAGTATTTTAAAATAATTGACATGCTTCAGAAATATTATGATGGATAGTCGGATTGGTAGTTACATACCTATATATCTTTCTAGCTTCTGCGATGTGTAATCGTGTATGATGTATTATATTGTATATACCACAGCTTATCTTTTATTGTAGTTAAATGATCATGGTTAGATCTTTTAAATGTCAAATTTCAACTCTGTATAATATATATTATGTACCTATTTTATAAAAAAAATCTATTTAACTCATTATATGTATAGAAAAAAAAGGAATTCATAATATAGTCATAAATAATAACGTTTTCGCTAATGTAAATCGAAAAAATAAATCATTCTATACACAAATTATCGTTTTGGTATATTAATATATTATATAAATAAATTATATTTCCTAAAATGAAATTGTTACGTCAGATAAACCTGTCAGTGACATAGACAAGCATTTTGTATGATTAGGAGGGGGGGGGGGAAATAAGCTTTGAAACAATAAAATAACTAAAAAAATATAAATTTTATGTTATATGAAATACATTTAAATTGCCTTCAAATAAAACAAATTATATAACTTCCACAATTCCACATAAATTGTACCTAACTTTAAATATACTTTAATGATTAATGATATAAACTATCACACAAAAATAATATAAATTTATACTATGTATTTAGTGTATATACATAATACAATCTATAAACAAATATGGTTTGTATTAAAATTTAAAATATATAATATCTGATATATTGAGTTTATGAAAACAATTTCTAAATAAATTGTTAGTTAATTTATTCCCTTTTGACTCTTTCTACTCAAAACTAAAATATCCTATTGCTTAATTTCCATCTTGAAGAAATAAGCTCTTATATATAATTTTTTTTCTTTGAATCACATTACGATTTTGTATATTATGGATGAGAAGTCGAGAACTTGACAATTTTTACATATGATATATTATTATGTATATATATTATATTTAAAATTTTTAAAATTCACACTGTATATTAGACATACTATTTAATTAGATGAATAAATTTTAAATTATGAATTATGAATAATAAACTAAAATACTATATTTATTATTAACTAAAAAAAAATATCAAAACTTTAATTCTTATCTAAAATTTAAAACAACATATACTAAGTAAGTAGGTACTTATAATGGCCAAATTTTATACGAGTATTAAAAATTAATAAAAAAAGTCAGGAAGTCGATTCTGGGCATTCCTCTTTCGTCCCTTCTGTTTTCTGAGAAATTAGTAGCGGAATGTTAGATTATAATTAAGATTTGAATGCAATGCAGTATTCCAGATCTATATACTAATTGTAAGAGCTCCGCGAAAAATTAAAATTTTTGAATGTAGTTTTTTCAAATTATTATTTAGGGAGCGGACTATAATATTACCTTTATTACTTGAAAGAAAATAAAAAAAAAACTCTTTATTTTTTAAGTTATGTATAATTTAAGATAGCTATTTTAAAAAGTATATTTATTTGAGAATTTTGACGTGTCGATCTCTAAATTTAATCAAGAATTTTTCATATTTATTGGACAAATGATATTTCTGAAGTCATTATTTTTAATATTTTTATGTCATGGCACGTAAATTTTGTACTTTCTTAATTCGTAATGCTTACAAAATGTTATCATAGATAATTATATCTTTATTATCAATGAATTTTATAGTTGCAAAAATATAATAACCCTATAATATAATAATGATATAAGAAAAATGTTTTTTTCCAATAAATAAAAAAAAAATTCATAAAAACAACATTTTGATTAAATTAAGAGATTGACATGTCAAAATTCTCATATAAATATACTCTTTAAAATAGCTATCTTAAATTATACATAACTTAAAAAATAAAGAGTTTATTTATTTTTTTTTTAAACAAGTAATAAAGGTAATATTATAGTCCGTTGCCTTAATTTGAAAAAACTACATTAAAAATTTTTAATTTTTCGTGGAGATATTACAATTAGTAAATAGATCTATTCAAAAAAACGATTATGCATGAGACTAAGTCAGATATACAATATATACTACTACTAATATTTATTTTTATAAAAAAAATTTTATTTATCAAATAATGTAGGTATAACAGAAAAATTGTTTATAATAAAAAAATGAAATTTAAGTTCGTCAAAAATGTAGATTCCGCAAATTTTATCATTTTCTGCTGTTATTAGTGGATTTTTCTGTTTTAAATAGAAAAATATTGATAATTTCAAAAACTTACCTGTATAAAGTATTAACTAGACAAATTTTTATATTCTATACTTGTGAAATTGCGAAAATTAAAAAATGTTTTGTTAGACAGATTGAACATTGAAGAATACAATGTTTTATACTTTTTAGACGTGATATTATTAAAACATATTTATTATCTCGGCTGTTGAGATAACAATTATTTAATAGTAAAATATGGTTATGTAATTAATTCCTTTTAATCGATATCTACGATTTATACAAACCAAATAATAAAAAAACGTTATTAAACACTGTACGTCTACACTATAAAAATATACAGCTAGCAAGTTCAATCAGGATCAAACAAACTACAATTTAATGTGTGAACGCAAAAACTAAATTTTGTGACAAATTATATAATATCTAATTATGCACTTCGTGCTTACTGAAAATGTAAGCAAACTAAATCCAAACTTAGTATTATTAACTCAGAGCTCAGACCACATTCTAGTAATATAATTACTATTTATATTTTATAGTATTATTGACTATATTGTATATTGTTCTCGTATTAAATAATATTTATATCTAATATTATTTTAACAATGCTTACTTTTGAAATATATTTTATTAAGAAGAAATAATTTTCTTTAAAAAATAATTTATTATTTACATATATTATATCCATACAAGCGTGTCCGCAGTATTAAATAGAAAAAATATAAATTGAAAAAAAAAATAAAGTTTGGTTTCATGAAAGCTTTTAAAATAAATCTGAACCCCTCCCTTTAAAAATTGCTAAATACACTTCTGGTTTAGCTGTTTGTATATTATGTTAACATATTATCTGATTTTGCATGTTTACTTTATGTTGTCTTGTTTTAGTTTCTAATCGTATTATGAGTTTTTGTGTAATTTTACTTTATAATTTATTTATTTTGATATTAAATTATCTGTGCTGTCTGTATCGTTTATCTTCAATATTTCTAAAACTTACGTACAATATTCATATTATAATATTTATTAAAATTAATATCCAGATCCAAACAAATATTTTATCTGTCTCTTCGGTTTTAAATATATAGGTAGTATTCATAGATTTATATTTCTTTTCACAGATTTTCAGCAGTGACAATTTGTCATTTCGACGAGGACGGTCTAAGTTTAAGTTACTTGATTTTAATGAGATTACTATTTTTTAGTGTTTTACGGTAAAACTTAAAACTCGTAAAAAATATACAATTTTTTATTAACGATAGGTAAAATTAGAGTCTTATTTCGCCATATACCTTGATGCAATATAACATTTCTCTGTCGTTTAATTTGAATTAACACATTCAGACGAATTCGTCTAAATTTATATTGTATTACATGACAATATAGAATTTGGTATTATTTCCTATTAATTAAATTAAAAATTATAACAAGGTTGAAATTTGAATTCTTACATTTGGTAAGTACCTACCTACTTCTTTTTTTCATTACATTAAAATTAGTATTATGTAATACTAATACAAATATATATGTTATATAATTTTAACCTTGTAAGTATCAAGTACGCAGTTTAATTCGTTTTTATCGATCGTATTTCTTTTTTGCTTTATCCATTGCACTAAGAAACTAATAAATAAATTTGGTGGTTTTTAAAAAAAATAATAATTAAAAAATCATTCAACCCACTGTTGATTTCATTAGTATTTTTTTTTTTTAATCTATAGGTATAACCAGTATAACCGTCGGGCGTAGCTAGACTTCTAGTTCAGGGTATACAACATTTTTTTTTTTTTTTTGAAAATAGGAATAGGTAAAATGAAACAAAAAAAGAATAAGAAAAGAAAAGTTTGTAATTTGAATTAAAATTAATTTTAAATACAACATTAGACATATATTAATTTCTTCACTTTTGGGTGGTATTTATGGGAAAACGTGAACTTAAACGGGCGGTACACTGTATCTAGAGTTATAAATCACACACAACTCTAACCTAACCACTGTCCGTTGCAATGTCAGAATATTTCGACTATTGCAAAACTTCTTGATACCGGCCGTTGAACCGTCCTTCCAAGCTGCGCAAGTCTTCCTCTATTGGGTCTTACTATGGTTTAATCGGACGGTAAACGATACTGGTATCATTATTGTTTTTGGCTTTTGTAGAAGGTGTGACGGCCATATAACGTACTGTATTACTATGTACAAAGCCTGTCGTGATTAACAATGATTAATTGATTATATAACACTCGATTAAAATAAATATTTATGGAAACATATTGTCCACCTTAAAAATAACCGTCTTTAAAGTTGAAGGAGTGGATACAGCTTATTGACAGGACGTTTGAAAATTTCGATAGATGTTTAGATGGTGGCAATTCGGCTGATTCAATCGGTGCCTGGGTGAAATTGGAAAACGTGACCAAGATTCCACGGAAGAGGAATGATTAGTTCCTTGATTGAAACCGGTCATTTAGACGTAGTCTTTTCCCCTTTAGTACATTTGGTGCATTGTTGTAGAGTTTTTATGTAGTAGTGGTGCCATTTAGTTCAAAAATGTTTATGAATATCTCAAATAAATCGCCATCCCTGTAATTTGGACATTGGAATGGTTGTTCTTGGAATTGTATCGTTGTACTGGATACAAGCGTTAAAAAATTGTTTGGTGTCAGTGTGTTGAAGTTATCTGGATCATTGCTTAGTGAACCGTGAATCCAATAGCCTGGAATCGAGAGGAATGGCATGTGTGTCAGTCGGTGGTTACCGATATAAAATTTGTTTAACAAATTTGACACCTGATTCCCATAACCTTCCAAAATGCCCCATTGAATGTGAAGTGTGGATATATGGTTGGCGATAGCAGTCTCATTGGGTTGGTTAATTCGAACGGTCAACATGCTCCCACAAAGTTAGTCCCGCAGTAACTTTATATTGCCTTAATTGGTCCGCGGCGAGCAGCGAAACGGATGAATGCTACAAGGAAAGTTTCGGTTGACAAACTGGACGCGACTTCTAAGTGAAGCGCCCTTGTACTCATACAAACAAACAGGCAATTATATTTATAACTGGTAACCTTAGAGTTTTGAGTTCTTCTTTCTTGCAGGGAAATTGAGTATATATATTATTATATAATATAATGTATATATATATTATATTATATTATATATATATATTATATTATATTATATAATTACTTATCAGGATGGATATGGAAAACTTAAATCGTGATATTTAGATTTAACTTAAGAATTTGAACACTTATTGTAAAATTAAACAGAACATTTTCAGTGTTAACCCGTGGTCTTTTTGAAAAATCATCTAACAACGGAATTATATATATTTCAAGTTTTTTAAAAATAGTTAAATTTTATAGCTAGCTATAATATTATTGTCAGATAACTTTTTTCAAAAGTCCCACAAGAGAAGACCTCAAATTTTACTCTCTTAAAATGTTGTAAAAAGTGTTTAATCTATTAAGTATATATATTAATCTATAAGTTCTATCTAAATGCTATAATTTAAGTCTTACGTGATTTCGCAATATTTACAATATATATATATATATATACGTTGGATAGACAAAATTAAAATTTTTTAAAAAAATATGCGGAGTAACGTTAGGTATATTATTAAGAGCACTTATGCGTTAGAAAATGTTTTTATTAATTTAATTCTGTATAAATTAGGTTTATTATTTATTAGTACACTCTAGATACTTTAGCGACTACTAAAACAATATTGATTTATGAATACTTGAATGTTTATTGATTTGATGCATCCATTTAATTTTAGTGACCATTGACCGGACATTTTAATACAGGTTATGAATTTCCGAGGGATATTGATCACAGCCCACAGGACATACCTACAGCTATAGCTTTTAGTTATTATGATAAAAATTAAGATCAGAAAGTAATAAATATATCATTCTCTAATCATTGTTATTTCTTAATTATTAAAATAATATATTGTTCTAGACATCATTTGAGATTATATTTTTATTATTTAGTATTTTAATAGTTTAAGATAGTAAAACTAGTTTTAATTGTCAAAAATATTTTGTACAGTAATTTTAATTTTCCAACAATCAAACGCCCATTACTCTTTCCAATGGCGTAATTGTGGGGGGGAGGCAAGCGGGGGCACCCTTAATTTTATCGGGAAGGGGCAAAATTATCTTTGCCCCTCCACCAGATAAGTCAATAGTTCAAATATTAAGATCTTTAAAAAGTAATTGAAAGAATGGTATTATGCAGAATGTAATTTTGAAACGCAACAGTACAAACATGTTAACATACAGAATAAGATAATTCGCGAGTTTTTTCATATTATCTACATTCAATGTTAATGAATCCAAAATATGTAATAAGTAATAGCAAACAACTAATATGTTATAATTAATTGTTATACTCAGTATTTCTGTGATATTATTATTTATTTCATTATGTATTCGGACTTATTAGTATAATTATTAACACTTATTATTATTAACTAAAATAAAATAAAAGTAATTCTCATGAGTTTAAGGCTTGTGGCCTCGTGTAGTAGTGTAAAAACAAAAAATGAGGTATATGTAAAAGGAAAATTTATTTTACCCCTTCCCACACACACACACGTTTACAATTTTGGTGAGTAAATTATTTTGCCCACCCCTATATTTTATCCAGTTACACCGCTGTCTCTTTAGAATCATTTTCGCCTGTACAACAATAACACTATTCAAATATTCAGCACTGTGTTTTGAGAAGTCTTAGTTGAATGTGCTTTGTATTAATAATTATACATTGTTTTTAACATTGCTTATGATTTATGAATGGTATTTATTAATAATTTGTATTTGATATCTATGTTTGGTTATCAAAACAAATTTGTGTCCTTTAATATTTTAACTTTAATCATCATTAGTTTTTTATACAACTTTTTTATCAAAATAATAGGTGCATTTATTATCTGGATATTACATATGAATAATATTTACTAATAAATTATAAGATATTTATGATATTTTAATAAGAATTAACACTGTCACATAATTATTATTTATCATAACCTATGTTTAAAACTTACTTTCCATTATACATTTTGCTTATACAATTATTACTTTATAAAATAAAGACTGAAAATAATATATTATATTTCATTTTTCTCAAACAAGCGTTACACATATACTATTGTAGTATTATTATTTTTGTTACTTATTTACAAAGAATTCATCAACTTCTTCTCTTGTTATATAATAAAATATTGTCTGTTATATAATATCCGTTGATCCGCGATTATTCGGACCTATAAAACTAAGATCTATTATCTAATAAGTAATATTTAATGCACGAATATTATGTATAGTTTTATAATATTATGTCTATTGTTCTAATGTCATCGTTATTTTATATACAAAATAGATTGATAATTGTTTATGCTGTAAATATATATGTATACTCAAATAATATTTACTCGATCACTGATTAGTTCACATATGATTACATGACAAATTAAAGTTTATAACTCTAATAACTCTTTAAAACCATAATATATAAGTAGGTATTAAATTAATTAATTAATTTTGTGGTATTGTATTATGTTCGTATGACTAA
Organism: Eriosoma lanigerum; assembly: GCA_013282895.1. NCBI lineage: Eukaryota > Metazoa > Arthropoda > Insecta > Hemiptera > Aphididae > Eriosoma > Eriosoma lanigerum. The sequence continues at coordinate 19,213,634 of CM023359.1, forward strand.
ATAGTAAAATAATACTATATTATAGTAGATTAGTAGGTGGCAGGCATGTATAATCGTATAATTTATAAGTTTGTATTCATATGTTTTGGTGTAAATTAACTGATAAATCCAATTTCCAAAGTTTTTGGGATAATTTTGTAAAATATCCGGCATATAAAATAAGCATAATAATATACTGTATCAACATATTATTATGAATACATTTTTAGTTCGTATAATTACTAATTACAGATCATAATAAAAACCATACAAGTGTCTAAATTTGAATTTAGAATATTTTAAAATATCGTTGTTTACCTCCAATTAAATTTTATTGTAGTTTGTACGTACTGAAAATGTGAATATTGATGTTTTACATAGATGCTTGAAAAATAAAATTTTATTAAAAAAATGTTTCGTCTTGCGTGTACGTTGAGAATTCTCGCTTTTGCTTTATCCGTTTTTCGTTCCCTTATATAAAATACCTATCAAAAGATTGACTACTCCGTTTTACAATATATTTGATGTGCACAGTACATAACACTCGGATTTTATTAAAGTAGTATTTATCTATTATATTTTATATATTTCATTCTTCTCTATATCGTGTCGTCCCGCTGTATATGTTATAAACGTCACACAAAACGCATACTGTAACGAAGGAATTATCTGGTTTTAATGTTGACAATTATTATATTGTATTATGCCTCTTTGTGTGTGTTGACTATATATATAACAACTTTATACTTGTCGTACGATGACCTTTGGTTTGTATTCAAAAATTATTGGACTCAAATCACAGTTTGTATATTATATACAGCACGTCAGCACGTGAGGATGTAGCGTGTGACTCAGAGGCTGCAGACTGAGAATATAATATAAATAATATAATAATGTTGTGAACCTGTATTGCCCGATGAAGATGAGTTTTGTGAACCGAATTTATTATTATAAAATTATATTATTATAAATTTATAATAATATTGTTGTTTACGAGCTTGGTTTTATATGAATCTATATTATTATCAAATATAACTTTGGTTAGTAATTTTGTACTTTATTAATTATTAAGATTTAAATAATATTTTGAAGTAAGGTTGAAGGTTAAAGACATTCGTTTCATGTTTACATGTTGCATCTTCCGTTTTCGCTTATTTCCTACATCTTTTTATTTTTATTTTGCACGTTCTAGTGATGAAAAATATTAATGATTTAAATCATTATTATTAATTTTTATAAAAATATTGAAACATGTAATTTCCACGATTTTCGTATTATGAAATTATGATAATCTTGTAATTTGTATATTATAAATCATATTATGATTTTGTAACTTATAATACATACTAAATACTAATATACTGTACAATTTTCAGAATTACCATGTACATTATATTGGAGTATAAACATTTATGTTTTAATGTTTATATCATGTAACTAAATTATGATAATTTCATGATTTAGACTTGAGAGAATACTATTGATTTTATAATAATATTTAGTTTTTATTTTGTAAAACATTTTTCGGAGCGACAATAAAGTGTAATAAAAGTTTTTTTGTAGACGAATATCTCTGTATATATTATATTAGAAATTTTCCGAACACATATGGCTCATGAATACTTTAATAGGGTAATTTTTGGAACTTATAAAAAGTTTTCTAGACAATTTCAAAAACAAAAGTGCTAAAGTCTACACTCTATAGCATAAATGTATAAATACAATACTCGTACGATATATATAACCATTCACGTATACTATTAATTTATAAGGGATGCTAGTGACTTAATGTGTCGCATGCAATCATCGACAACAAGAAAAAAATTGGTAAGTACATATAAGTTTTTCTAAACCAACATTTAGCATAACGAAATTCACAAAAATTCACAATACCCACTTCATAATTAACATGTTATATATTCGGTTATGCATTTTATTATTATTGGTGAAAATTACATCCTGCAGTTCATGAAAATGTATGTGAACAATTATATTGGTAATAATATTATAATAATTGTATTTATGATTGGCATAAGAAAAAAATTAGAATTTTGAATGAGCAGTGCTTGGTGTGAATAAAATATACGTTTGCCAAAAGCAAAATGAAATAATATAGATCTACGTATGTAGTGAATTTAAATTAAATTTAACGAAATATTATAAAGTTCTATTTTCACTCTTGTATAATTTATTTTCCAATAATGCGTGAGGATTTACACGATAATTGAAAAACAAAAAGTAAGAAATTTTAAATTATTATTTATATAATATTATAATATCAATTTGCTATAGGATTCGTATCTGATGATCATACAAAATTGTCTAGATAGAAAGCTTAAGTTCCCCTTTATATTAACTGATATTTTAAAATCTCTACAATTAGTGTTTTCAACATTTACGTTTTTGCAAGGTATTTTTCTTTTACTTTCCAGCTATATAATAGAATATTATTCATACATAAAACGGGCAAGTTTAAAAGTAAAAATTATAAGTTTAGGAACACAATTCTTATAAACAGTCTATTAATTGTTCTGTGAACCAGTAGCATTGATTAAATAAATATTATAGATTGGCCACTGACTCTATTTCTACAACGAAAAATACAATTCCCGATAGATGACTGATGAGCAATATAACAACTAATATAGATATTATTTTATTAGGTTATTTTATATATAGGTATTATCTTGGTAGCCCTTTTGTGGTGTTGGGGTATTGAAGATACATCAACTCGTCGATATGCGGGCGCGAATATTTACAAATTATTAACAAACTGAGTGTCTGATTACCCATACTCATACCATAATATAGTACAATAAAATACAAAATAATTCCTATCTTTAGTTATTATTATGTTTACAATTAATTATATTATTTATAATCAATAAATGTAGTAATTGATCATTGATTGTGCGTCATATACTTAGTGTCAAAGTGAAAAATGAAAATATAGAGTTGAAATAAGTTGTAATATACCAATATCAATGCAATCATCAAACATTGAAACTATTAAAATAATAGTAATTTTATCGAATTTATTATAATATATAAATAAGGTATAGGTATATATTGTAAATTATAATACAATATAATATAATACGATATTATGTAGGCCTGCGCGAACAATATGATGACGTCGAATAGCAGTGAAATAACAAATTAGGGTTCATTAACATCAATTATACACATTATATTGTACCCGGCAGCACGACTGGGTGTAAAGCTTAGGCATATTTTATATTTTCACAAATTCACTTTGATTTTTTTATGTACCGACTGCTGCGGCGACGTCGTGCACAATAGATGACGTCCTGGCGACAACGACAGTCCACACGGAACAGTGCCGCCACCACGTGTCTGCGCGCGAGTAATAGACAATAAAAATTACACGAAAAATAAAACCAATCGGGGGATATGGAATCTCACACTGTTTACCATAGCAAAGAAAATCTTTATAAAACGCACATTTAAGGACTGAAGAATACTTTGCGATTGTTATATATTAAGAGGATGTCATGGCTGCATGTTCTATCTCTATCCGTTGACTTCCACTGAGTGGGTAGGGGAGTGAAAATTCCCCTCTAGATTTGGCGTTGATATGTATTTGAAAATTATGTTTAAGCAAAAACTTAGTGTAGTTAAAAATATATTTGTCTTACTAACTGTTTGCTGTTCATATTGATAACATATAGTGTGGTAACCATACGGATCCTGTGGATAACTATAGACAGGGCTCATACTATGGGTAGAGATGGGCCAAGAACCTGGTCACCTGCTTTAATTTAGTAAAATTACACAAAAATCACAAAATATGATATTAAGTTTGTGGAAAATTTATCCTATAGGTTACAGTAAATTATATCAATATTTTAATAAAAATAATTTTGTTTTTTGTCTACTATTGTTATATAAACTAGTTTGTACCTCACTGAAATTTTACTTATAGGCACCCACATATCTGTCTATTTAACGGGGAGTCAGGAAATATAGCAAAATCACAGCAACGTAGACTTATATGGGGGAGGATGTAATTTCAGGCATCAGATCATATAAAAAGAAGTATACCAACATAAGTATATATAGTAAAAAACAATTTAAAAAAGTGAGAACGTTAATTTAGGATATTCCTCCTTCGTCCTTTCGGTCCTCGGAGAAATTAGTGGTTTATTATAATTAAGATTAGAATGCAGTGAAATTGCATTCGAAAATAATAATACGATTCTGAGCGAATCTCAATATATTAAAATATACTATACTGATAATCCATTTCAAAAATTACTATGAGTGTAAATTACATATGCAGATATGTAAAATAAATTTCAAATTTCTTAGATCAAAATTCAGGGAGTTATTATTTCATGATAAAAATTGTCAGTCACGATTTTCAAAATATTTTGCAAATAAATTAAATAGTATATGATTAAGTTTCTACAAAAATTTCAAATCGTTAAATCAAAGATTGCAGGCAATATTAAATATTTTTAGAAAAAATTCATAGCTCTATATTTACCAAAAAATCAACCAATCAGTTCCAAAATTTTACTAAACGTAAATATTACCTATGTGAATATTCAAAAAATTTTCAAGTCCCTACGATCAAAACTCAATTAGCTATTACGAAATAAAAAAATAGAAAATTACTGAAATCGTAATTTTACCCATTTTTTGGTAGTTTTTCTTCTCCTAGGGAAAAACTTTGGAGAAATTCGAATAATGAGTTTTAAAAAGTACCAAGATGATACGATTTGCTACCGAAAACATACCCCAATTGTGGTAATTGGACAATTATTTCTATCCGAAAAAATGTTTTCATACATAAACAAAAAAAAAAATCTTTGTAGAAGCAATACATTCCTCGCTCCGCTCAGAATTTAAAATATAAGATAATTGAGAATTTATTATTCTATTTGAAAACCAGTAAGTAATGTATACAAAAATCTAACAAGATAAAAGCAGCAAAAAAATTTGTATAAAACTAATAACAATTTAAATTTTGCATGATATATTATACCAATTATAAGAATTATTAGAAGATTATTATATTGAATAATTAAAAATATGAATATAATGAAAGAATTTTTGGGGATGTTAATATAAAATTTGAGAGTATTATGCACCCCCAAGCCCTATCACCCACCAAATTACGCCTTTGTCCAGAACATCTCCATATACCATCCATTTTTAGTGAGATTTCTCGCATACCGCTAGTTGAGGAAACGAGAATCTAATCTTTAATTATTATGTTTAACAGATAATAAAAATATTTCGTTTCTATATAATGTCTAGCGCTAAAATGTCACAATTTTTCTACAAAAATACGATAAATGAAATATAAAAAATAATCATATTTATTCAATTTTCAAAACACTGTATTTTCACGGTTTCCAAAACGATTGAATATTAAAATGCATAATATCATTATTCATATTAAGTCTACAGTTTATACAGTTTCTCTTTTCGTAATCACAACGACTTCATTATTATGTTTTATACCTTGTGATAGTTTTTATTTCATAGTTTTTAATTCAATATAAGACATATCCCTCACAAAATCGTCATTCTATTATATCTATTGTTTTGTTATCTATTTATTATATCATAATACTAATTACGCGTTCACGTTTATACAGGGTGATTTTATTATAGTCACAAATTGTCAGTCAAATTTTACGGTTTTACGTAAATTGTTAGAAAATTTACATTTTGTAAATTAAATATAATTATTTTTATTTTTTTATTTCGATATTTTTCAGGTTTTGAATATTGTTAAATAATTTTGTTAAGTTTTAAAATTTTAAAAATCGGCGAATTAAATTTGTGAGAAGGAATTTTCAATACATTCAATACAATGTTCTACTGACGACTTCTTATAAAGAAATCATCCTGTATGTTTTTGTGTGTTGACTGTTGATTTATACATTAAGTAATATTATAATGAAATATTAGAACATGTGTTGGATTATTATTTACAATATTGTTGTTAATTATTATTATTTATTGTTCGCGCGCAGTTCTTTCAATAATTTCAGATATTTTTTATTAGAATTGTCGACAATCAAAGTTTGAGACACAAAATTATTACAGTATATTAATTTACAGACAGGGATGATCTTAAAAAAATTTCGTGGTGGGGTGTTACCATAAATGTGCCGACTATATTAACCAATACTATTTTATTCAAAAGTAATTAAATTAAAGTATTTTTATGGTTTATTAAATACTTTATAAATTTAAACCCATTTTTCTTAAAATAAATTTAATTTATTTTAAAATATTGCATAAATGGTTGTAAAATTAATTTTGAGTATAAAAATTAAATTATTAGCATGGTAAAATAAAAATAAAAATAGATAATATAAATTCAAATTTAAATATAAAGATATTATTTATAGAATTACTGTGAATTACGATACAAATACTTTAATAATAATTTATTCATTTTATATTTACGCACTTGCTGTTCGTGAATATTATATAGGTTTAAAACAAAGTCGCTTTATACAAATACTAATAAGTAATAGTCATTTATTTATTATAGTCTATATTGTATTACACCGATAATGATATATGCGATAATTAGGAGCGTTACCAGGGGATGGCTTTGGGTGTTTAAACCATCCCCAAATTAAAATAAAAAGAAGAATATTTTATTTATATTTATATACACCTGCTTTTATTTGTTATTATAATATTATTTCAAGTAAGATAGGTACTACATTTTTAAGTTAAAACCATAACCAAAATGAAATCCTGGGCATGCCCCTGGAGGCCTGGAGATAGTAAAAGATATACAGAGTGAGGTTCCGAGGTGCAAGATATTTACAAATAATAAAAAGTTAATAGAAGAGAGCTTGATATCTAAGTGGAGAGCATCCCTTAAAGGGAAATTATTTTAAGAATTAGTATAGGAATAAAACAGGCAACCGTGTGTAATTTTGAAGGAAGTGATCAAGACATTGATAGGGCAAAGCATAAAATTAAGATGAATAATGATGTATGTTGTAGTGTATGAGGCTGATAGGTTCAAGTAATTAGGATAGGTATTACAAAATAATTGCAGTTCTGAGGAGGACATAACTAATAGAATATAAAGTGGATGGATGAAAAGGAAGGGAGACATCGGAAGTTTTGTGTGTTAAGAGAATGTCGATAATATTAAAAAGTAGATATATCATTACATATTAGGCAGTACTGTTGTAATGACTAGTGAGTGTAGCAATATTGTATAGATTAGAGTTTCTTGGGCAGTAAACAATATAATGTAACAGTCGAACAGAGGATGAGTGTAATGGAAATGGAAACTCAGTCAGATATACAATTATATAAACTGATAATATTTATTTTTATAAATTTTTTTTATTAATCAAATAGTATGCAAAAAAATAATTAAGTATCATAAAATAACTAAATACTAGTTCGTCATAATTACAGTTATTTTGCGTGAATTTTGCAGTGCAGTGGCGCACACTGGAGGGTTCAAGGGTAGCAACTGCTACCCCTGATATTTTGGTTGGTGGGTGGCAAAGCCCCCGCGGGTTTGTTTATGAATATGGTTTGGTGGGTGGGTGGTATTTTTCCATTCAATATGCTACCCCTATTTATTTTTGAGTGTGCGCCACTGTTGCAGTGTATTAACTATTTTTGATAGTTTTACTTATTCCAAAGAAAAACTTTTGAGAAATTTGAAAAATGAGCTGAATAAAGTACTAAGTATAAATGTAATTCTTTACCGAAAGCATATAAATTAATATAAAAGAGAGTATGATGTAGGAGGAAGGTCGAAGAAGAGATGTGGATCGATGGAATACAAAGTGATATGATGATAAATGCAAGTGTGATGGTACAAGAGGTAGGAGATCGATATCTATGGTCCTATGAAGGTATAGGCTAGGGTGGCTGCTCCTGCTATCTCATTAGAAGTGTTAGGCGAGGTAGAGAAATATTTCATTGAGAGACGAAAACTAAGTTTTGGGTTTATTTAGTAACCTATTATTTCTAAGTGCACTTCATAATTAAGTTAGAGTCAGGAGTTTCAAAGTTTTGTATATGCTATTTTGATATTTTGTTTTATGTTTAATTAATATACGTTGTTATATAAAATATTATATTATATTATAATTATAAATTAAATTTACAACACATTTTTTTTTTGCCTTCATTCCCCTGGGACATAAAAAGTTAATTATATGTATTTTCTAAAAAGTTGATTTCATTTTTTGAATAATATAATTATCGTTATTATCATACTTTAAGAAGACGCTATACTTATATTTATTGTCTTTGTCTATTTAATAAGAAATATATCTATATAACAGACACGTTGAACTTAAATTATGGCACTTTAGTTAAACTTACAGATTAAATACTCATTGCTAAATTTAAAGAGTAGAACATCTTCTAATTTCTCGTGGGCTTATTGTAAAATGCCATCTGACAACGAACTTAATAAATTTATTTAAAATTTGAAAATATTTAAAACATTTATAACTTTGTTGTTAGATGCTATTTTACAAAATACCCAAAATATGCGGGGTAAGTGTCTTGAACAATCATAATTCATAATGGTAGGTATATTTACGTAGCCACGCGTGGTGTACATTTTTTTAAAAAAATTATCTATGATAAATCTGGTACCAATTAAAATAATTTATACTAATACGGACAGTATGTACTAAATTATTGATGAATGATAACTATGAATTTCTAGATATATTATAAATTATAATATTATTATTCTAACTTTTGTCACTTATTTAAATTTTAATATACAGAGTAGCCATGAAAATCTGACAAATGCAATAATTCGTATTCTGTTTAATATTATTAATTTTTTTTTTTTTTATATACTTATTAATATCCTTATACTACAATTAATAAAATTTATGGAACTAAACAGAAAAAACAATTTAAATTTGATTTAAATTTTTATTCCAAATTCAAAATAGCTATTTTAAAGTCTAAATTAAAAAAAAAAAAAAATTAGTAAAAGTATTTATTAATGATTATTCATTAATTTTCTAAACAGTTTTGAAATTAATACAAATATAAATTATTTTTAAAGTTTAAATTATCTTTAGGTACAAAATAAATTCGATATACGAGTATATTCCAAGAAATAATCTGTTTTTCAATTTAATCATCGAGATTCTTGCATAAGGTAGTTATGTAGGTATAGAGTATTACTCTATATGACTATATGAGTATTTATTAATTTATTTAAAATTTAAAATAACAATACGTTATAAATACTTGAACTTTAACAAATTTTAACAATTGTTTAAAATTGAATGACATAACCAAATTAAAAGACTTAAATAATAAAAAAAAATTTGTGTAATAATCACCGAACTATATACAGATCATGGACAATGGACATTATTATAATGATCATTTATACGTTTATGATACAAAGTGACAGAATGTTAATATTAACATATTTTATCCAAATATGAGATTAGTGTACGTATACAATGTTTTTATCTAATATATTATATGTCCACAGTCCACATCGTCACATCCATACGGTAAAATTTAATATTTAGACCATTATAAATATAAATTAATATTTATGCGTATAAATCCATTTTTAATTTAAATCAAATTATTTATGGTATAATCAATTAATTCAATTAATTTGTTTATACTTTTATGGAATTAATTTAATACAAATATTGATAATGACGACAAGATTGTACTTTTAATTTGATTTAATAATATTTTCAAATTTTACACCGTCAATAATATTATCATATGGCATATAGGGTATATATATGTATCTTTTCTATCATTACCCGATTAAATTAAGAAGTTTGATACAATTTAATAAAAACTTTAACAGAGCATTAATTTAATTAAATTAGACAAGATATTTGTCGTTCATCTATATTTAGTTTAAAAAATTTTAAATGAATATGATGTTTCCTTCCCCAAAAATTATGCATAATAATGACCTTATATGAACCTCGTACTTGACGCCACTGCTCCTGAGGAAACATTTTTGAAAAAATTCAAAAAATGAGCTAAATAAAGTACCAACTAGATGCAATTTGCATACCCTACTTGTGATAATTGAACTATTATTTGTACCAAATTTTTTTTTCAAATATAAAAAAAACGTCTTAAAAATTTAAATTTTTTTTATAATAATGTTATAAATTTATAATTATAATTAATTTCTTATATATATATATAATTTATAGATTAATAATAAATTATGCAAAATGTACAAATGTATAAAATTAGTAAAATCATGAAATGAAACTAACATCAATGAAATCGCAAAATACCATTAGAATTTATAAAGTTGTCTGAATTTTTTTACCAAATTTTTATTTTAGAGAAAACTTATTTTAAGACAAGAAAAGATAACACTATTAAAATTCTTTAAGTAGGTAGCTATTCCGACATTTAATTTGACATTTGATATGCCTTGCGATTAGGAAAATCTGTTGTATCAAATATCATTTATTATAAAATTGATTAAAACTTTATGAAGTTACTAAGTATTTAATAGTAAAATATTGTTAATAATACCAAATTATTTATTTGATAAATTATATTACTTAGGACCTAATAATTTTACCTATAATGAAATCCAGGCAAAAGAAATTAAGGAAATTCAAATGAATATAAAGAATTAAGAAATATAGAAATTCATTAATCAATAATGCACAAAGAAATATTTTTGTTCGTAAATTAATCGCGTGAGTTGAACTATTAAATATTTATAATTTATACCCTGGCCAGTAGCAACATTTAAGAAATAAGAAGTGAACTCATGAATAATATAAAAATATTAAGAGAAAGAAAATATATGAATATTTTAAATACTAAAAATAAGTTTTCCTAAGAAAACAACCCAAAATCCTAAATTACAAATTATATTGAACATTATTGTTGCATACAGTTTCCTTGTATATTGTAGTTTTTCAAACATTTTTGTTTTTCGTTGTTTTCTTTAATCCAAAGAAAAACTTTTGAGAAATTCGAAGATAAAGCCAAATAAAGTACCAAATAGACAAAATTCTCTACTAGACAAATACCCTACTTGTGGTAATCGGACCATTGTTTTTACACGAAAAAGTATCTTCATACATAAAAGAGTGGGAATGTCAATTGTGGATGTTCCTCCTTCGTCCCTTCGGTCCTCGGAGAAATTAGTGGTTTATTATACTTAAGATTTGAATGCAATGATATTACATTAGAAATACGATTCTGAGCGAAATTCAATATATTACAATATACTATACTAATAATTCATTCCAAAATTTTACCTTACTTGTATACTACCTATGTTAATACTCAAAAAAATTTCCAAGTCCCTACGATCAAAACTCAATTAGTTATTACGAAATTAAAAAATTAAAAATAACAGAAACCGTAATTTTGACGATTTTCCTCCATTTTTTGGTAGTTTTTTTCCTCCTAAGGAAAAAGTTGAGAAATTCGAAAAATAAGCTAAATAAAGTACCAACTAGACGCGATTTTCTACCAAAAGCATACCCTACTTGTGGTAATCAGACCATTATTTTCATCCAAAAAAATGTTTTCATAAATCAAAAAAAAAAAAATTTATATATAATATTCAATTCTACTAAATATATTCAAATTTTAGAAGCCTATGGAAAAAAAATTGTGTATTACGATTTTTAAAATATTTGGTAAAAAGATTAAGTTGTATATGATTGGAGTTCAATAAAATTTTCAAACCGATAAACCAAAAATTGCCGGAAATATTAAACATTTTTGAAAAAGTTTAAAATTCTATACTTGGCCAAATAATCAACCGATCCTTTCCAAAATTGTACCACACTTGTATATTACCTATGTTAATACTCAAAAAAAGACCATTATTTCTACCCGAAAAAGTATTTTCATACACCAAAAAAAAAAAACATCTTTGTAAAACCAATACATTTTTCACTTCGCCTCAGAATTAAAAAATTACACATTATAATATCAATACATGCTTTGATACGTTCAGAATTTAAAAGTAGAATTTTTTTAATTATAATTATAAGTAAATTATTAATTAAACTTAATTAGGTACATGAAATGTTAAATTAAAGTTATTATTAGGTGTTAGGTATTACGTATTTATAACAATTTCTTGTAAAATTTTTATACAATAATATTAATATATTTTAATAATTTTTGGTAAGTACTTACCTAAATAAAAGAACAAATTATTTCAATAAATTATTAAATCGTATCATATTAAGTGGTTATCATTTAAAAAATAGTTAGGTTATTATATTAGTATATGATTAAATTTACTAATTTCTTTAGTTAGTTGGACATGACAATGTCCTAATTAAAATTCTGTCATCTATAGTCAGTCCTGAAATAATTATTTTAATCTATTTTAGTCTTCGATTATAAAAATGTTCTGCATGTTATATTATATGGCGTTGTATATTCTAAGACAAACTAAGTTCTTTTGGAAGCATTTTACAACAATACAATTGTTTTGCAACAAAAGTATAATATAATTTAGGTAATGTATATTTTAAATTAAAGGAATATTTATTATATATTTTACTACGAATTTTAAAGAATATTTTCAATTTTTTAAGACAATATTATTCCGGTTTTTATAGTTATAACTTATAAAGTACCTACTTACTTTATATTTTGTATTTATAACTCAACATAAATTTGGATTTCTTATTGTAAATTAGATGTATGTAAATATTAAATTAAGTAGGTACTATTGATTAATTATACTTATATAATTAATCTATGAAACTACTAGGTAATAATAAATAATAATAATAATAATAATAAACCAATACGCGACGACGGAATTTTTATGTAATTTATATTAGTTTGACAAACTTTCCTTCCCCCAAAAAACAAAAACAAGTACTAGATTCGCTACTGTATTGAGAGCGGAGTTGAACTTGAACAAATACTAACAAATTTTTAATTTTTCAGACAACTATACTAAAAATGTAGGTAGGTATATATATATTATATATATAATTGACGTCACTGTTTTAGGATAATATTTATTTAATAAAAAAAATAGGAACTGTTTAACAAATAAAACGCTAGAATTTATTGACTAATTAGACATAAAGATAATAATAAAACGATGATCCGGTTGAAGACCAGAGCATGTAAATTAAAAGTATGATCTGCTTGATCACCTGAAATACTTGGATCCTTAACAATACGAAAATATAAGTAATGTATAGGCGATTAACTTACTTGATTATATTAATTGTATTCTACCGCAATACCGCATTGTGTTTCAATGTTCAGACTACAATTGCTTAACAATTGCTGAAATTATTGTCAAAAATTCAAGAATCTGTAAATTTTTTAACTGTCAAATGTCAATATTATTAGTTTTAAAGGAAATTGTATGTAAAAATCCACAAAATTAATTTAATTATAAACACATTACACCAGGTGCACTACAATTAATTACAATATTTGTTTAACTGAACTACATATGTAATTATAATTATCATAGTAATGTTTTTCAAAAAAAAAATGTTCTTTGATACGAAATTAACAAATAACTCACCATATAAGCCATATATTATTATTATGTTATACTGCAGTAGGTATAGTTATTTTCGTTCGAGTACAAAAGTCATTGTGATAAGTGATAATAATTAATAGTATAATATACCTACTTACTTATGAATATTTATTATTTATATTAGTTTAGATCGTTTAGGTAGGTATATGCCAAAATATGATATATTTGTGTTACTTAAAAATAAATAATTTATTAGATATAGGATTCCTATCAATAACCGTTATAGGTAGGTAAGTGCATAATATAATTATATTTTTAACATTATATAAAAAATAACTAAGTATACATATTAATAGCATTAAGGCGTTAGTCATACCTCTCGTTATTAAAGTTTATGTATTTTAAATTTCCAAATTTCAAGCTTTATGTTAGGACAATAAATTTAAAACATTACTGTATACAAATACAACAATTAATTATCTAATTCGTCCGCAATGGACAAGAAATTATATTCACAACAGTACTCAGGATATATCGAAAATCTGTTAAAAGTTGTGAAGTATATACAAAAATTGATCAAGGGGAGGGGCAATCGCTATCTGTATACGTCCTTCTTAATCTTATAAATAGTTAGGATAAGTTAATTCATATTTAGTAGTGGTGTTATTTGGTATTTTAATTATACTTATTGTTAATATTCATATGTAGTTGTGACTTATGTTTAATTAAAATTCTAAGTTAGGTAGTTAACATAGGCGGAAATCTTTTAAAATTTCAGGGGGGGGGAGGTAATATTTTTAAGAAAAACATAGACCAATAGATCGATATTGTTATATTAATATAACATTTATATATTTGTAATACTCAAACAATTTTTAGAAGGGCTAATATCAAATAAGGGGGAACTTGCCCTTACCATTTCTGCTTATGATTGTTGAATACATATTTTTAAAAATCATATCATATCTATAATACCTAGATTATTTTATAATTTATTCAAATGTCTATTATAAATATTAGACACCTAACATTTTAAACATTATTTAGATAGAATAATTAATACCTAATAAAAATAATTTGATTAAAAATCCTATTTTATTTATAGTGTACATAGTGTACTAACATACATGGACATTTGGTTACATATTTCAGATCATATTTTTTTTCAAATCGTAAAATATTTTTAGTATAATTTGTGCAACTATTCTGTTGTCATTAGTCTATAGAAAAATTTGAAAAAATAATTTTTTTTACACTATATAATTTTGTTTTTATGTGTTCGAATTTTGTATTTGCCACTATATAATATGTATAAGATTATTCTCAAGGATTTAACTGAATAGTTAGTTATTATCAAAATGACTACAATGACTACATTTTTTACATTTCACAAGGGTGTATTATAATTTTTTTACAAAGTTATAATGTGAGAAACAAAATAATTTTATGTATTTGATTTTGATACGGAATTAAATTAGTTACGGGTTCAATAACCTTGATTATTTCTTCCATATCAAGGATGTTAATTTCGTAACTTTTTTATTTGTATTTATTTTAAATAGTAAGTTCAGATATAATTCATGGTTTTTATGAACGAGTAGAAAGACAATTCACACTGACAAGGGCATTATTACAATACTATATTTAATTGAGCAATCTAGTAGAGCATGAAGATTTTAGGAAAACATTAATAAATAAGATCATGCAATATGACAGGATGTATGTGCTAGGAGACAATTTTCAGATTTATCAAATATTTAAACTATTTATAATTTAAGTACAAACAAAATGTGTTTTATTAACTCTATAATATAATATTTCATTGAATAATATTAAAAATTATGTTTAGGAATAAAATTAATGACAACTAAAATGTTATAGGTTTTTGTTAAACATTTTGTCATTAAACATTATAATATATAATATAATAATAATAATAATAATAATAATAATATGTTAGTTACTGCTCCCGCTACTAAGGCTCCCATTGGCCTAATGATATGCCAAGACACTCAATGTCATTTTGAATATTTTACATTTTTAAAGTACTATACTATGTAATAAATACAGTTATATTATAATATAAATGATTAATGAACAATAAATAAACAGGAAAAAAATTAACAAAATACATTAAATTATTGTTAGCGCAATAGCCAATTCTACATTGATAATATTAACTAAAAGCATTTATACAATCCACAATTACAGATATAATTAAGGATGATAAAAAAAGGAAAAAGCAGGTGCAAATGAGGTGAATAAGTTAGAGAGTGCATTAAGTAGCAGGAACAACTCATTTTTAAACATAAATAAAGTAATATATTTACATAAATAATATATAATAGAAAATGTAAAAACTTAAAAAAATATAATTGTCTGTACTTAAAATTGATGTAATATATTATATATAGTTAAAATAATATGAAATAAAAAAATGGATCACAAAATGTATTGATGGAAAAGAAAATATGTTTTCTAAAAAATATTATAACTATTAACTTGGACCTAAATTCTTAATTTGTTCATTGTTTTTACTACTAAATACCGTGTATTTGCTGCGACAAAAGGAAGACAAGCTTTGGGTTCAAATATACAACTAAAGTGATCATACTAACCAAATATAATATTAGATATATAAATTTAAAATTAATACTTTTATCACACAATAAATGTGGAAAAGTTAATAATAAAAAACACTCGGAGGATTAATTAGAAATAAATCCATAATATCTCTTAAATAACATTAAAATTGTCTAATTATTAATTAATATCACCCTATCAAAGGCTACATAACCATGATTAAAAACAATTACTTGGTAAAAGCAATTATACTTTGAAGCTTGGGAGAGGCACCTTTAGACATTTCTGTCTATATAGGAGTCCACAGCAGTGAGCCTTTGTATTAGGAGCAGTGAGCAGACTCATGATGCTGAATTTGATGCCATTCTAGTTGGAGTAGTTGGAGTCAAACCTTTTATTTTACAAATCCATCCAGCAATATCAACTAGTTCACTTTCTGCTTTTTTAATCCATTGGTGATCCTATAATAAACAGTAATAATTACTTATTAACTACGTGTTTACTATTTTCATTTAATAAAATATTTTTTAAAGTTACCATAAAATAAGTACTATATTATTACAGAGTATTACATAAGCCCTAAGTTCATATTTAAAGTTTAATTTTATAACTTGCATAGGAATAAAAACAGTGAAAATATTTATTTGATTTTAAAATGTTAAAATTGTACTGTTGTTAGTGTATTTTGTGATTAAAATGATAGATTATTGAAGAAAGAGAGAAAAATAAATAGTTATTTCAGATTATCATATACTAGCATCTAATAACATGATTACTATTGTGATTGTTAAAGATACTATTAATTATTAAATAATGTTTTGTAATTATTTTTTGAGACTAAGTTTTATTTTTATTTTTGAATATTTAATTTAAGATTAAAGCAAGTAGAGTGATAAGCCAATAGCTTTAAGAAAATTAATACAATATTACATTTTTTAAAAACAATATCACAATAGATCAATAATATAAATGATTGCCATAAAAATAATATATATATCAAATAGACTAAGATAAATGTTAATCTAACTTTTACTTCTTTCATTCTACATATATTTTTTATATTACTGCATCTCTCAATCTTTCCATTCTTTAACAAATTATGGGTTATCTCAATCTTAAAGATGACAAGAGAATACCTTGTTTGTTAAATATTTGAATTAATTTTATACAAATTTAAATATATTATATTAAAAAGTAATATTAAAATATAATAAGACAAGTATAAAGACTCATAAATTAAAATTCAATATTTATAATAGACTAGTAGTAAATTATACTTCAAAACATGATTATAGTCTTAATTGTTATTTTTTCATCCTTACCATAAGCATTTTGAAATCTCCTCTTTCATTAGGATTTTTCTTTAAACACCTATCAACAAAATCTTTAAAGGCATCAGTAAAGATACCTGCTGGTAACGTTGGTGGTGGTTCATTCACAATATAATCAAGAAGTTCAAAGATGGCCATTGGTCTTGGTCCATTTCCGTTAGCTAACATATAATACTTGGTTAATATAAAGACAAACAATCAAATTTTAAAAATAAATAAATATATAAAGAATAAATAATATCGGTTAATTTAATTACTCAATCACATATAACAATTTAACAGTAATACTATCTTACCAAAGACGTCACCTTCAATATTTTCTATTGTTTCAGTTGTTTGAGACCTAGGCCCAAATATTGATGCTAGGGTTTTAGCATCGGGTGCTGGAATGGGGTACATTCCAATTGCCATTTCAACCAAAGATAATCCCAAAGACCATATATCACTTTGTAACGTATATTGTGTACCTTGAAGTCGTTCAGGCTTAAAAATTAAATTATTTAAAGTAAGTTATATATTTAAAACATAATAATGTTGTCTATTTGAACACTTACAGACATATATGATCTAGTTCCAACGAAAGAATTTGCCATAGAATCTATTAATTGTCCAGACACACCAAAATCACATATTTTAATTTCTCCAGCGCTGTTCACCAAAATGTTGCTAGGTTTCACATCTCTATGGATAATGGAATGTTGTTCGCGTAGATATATCAGTCCTTTAACAACCTATTGAAAAATATTTATTTAATATTATTATGTAAGAATGAATTATTGTTGTAAACATACTGCTGCAGTAATGGTTCCAAGTATTGGCTCAGGTATTCGAGTTTTTTGCAATATAAGATCAAGAGATCCACCATCCATATATTCCATACAAATGCTAATTTCACCATCACTACAACCATATGTTAATAATAAAATTTACTAACAACATTTAATGATTGATAATAATAAATTTAAATTATAAAAATGCCATTACCTATAAAATGCACCATAAAAACCAACTATATGTGCATGGTTACATTCATGTAAAATTTTAAGTTCACGTATGATTTGTTTTTTTATAGCAGGTTTTACTTCCAAGTGTATAAGCTAAAAAGTAGGATTGCATATATTAGGAAGTCAATTAAGATCTATAGATGTTATTACTTTTCTAGCCATAATTAATCCACTAGATTTGTGTTTGACTTTCATAACTACTCCACCATTTCCAGCACCTAGTTCACCATCTTTCATTTTTTCAAAATCGGCATCACTAAGTTCACCTCCAATTTTTTCTTTTTGACATAAGAATAGTTCCATTCTTTTTCGTTGTTCATCATCCATTCCAACTCGGTCCAACTGTTCTTGTAGACTCGCAACACTCAACTTGTCGCATCTACAACAAATACACAAATATATTAATGTACAAGACTGCTGATACATGTTTAATAATTTAATAATCTCCTTACCCTGCATCTGATGCTGCCGATAATGGTGCAGATGGTGACACAGGCTGTTGGTTGTCAGCTACACCAGGCGGTAAAGTTAAATTTAATTTGTTCTTCGACATAATATTATTATTTAGTCTTCGCAGAAATTCTAATTCCGGTAAAAAAATTAATTTTTGATATTGATAGGGGAAATGTTGTCGTTGTTTATGATAAGGAATATATATAAGTAGAACCACGAATATAAGATAGTATCTACTTAAGTACTATCAACAAAACGTCAATGTATTTTGTAACATTTATCAATATTGACTCAAGCATAGAATAATACTTAACCACGGTTACAGTCAAAGCCTCAATGCGGATTCACACTTCAGTGTTTATACCATGACAAAATAGATTTATTTCATGGTTTATATAAAAAGTTATCGTTTTCCAATTCTAATCAAAACAGTATAATTCAAATTCTGAGCATGTTATCAATTTTTAACAATATTTTGATTGACAACTGAGACAATCGTTAAAACGTTCAATGTTATCTTTAAAAGTTGAATTATTTCAACTTTTGAATTCAAAGCGAGCGTCTTATAAGCAATTTGTACTTTTATCGATATTTATTATTATCGTCTCTAATTGATTAATGATTTAAAGATGAAGTATGAATCTGCCTTAAATCCTTAGAATATATTATATATTAATTTTCAACCGTGTTTGTAATAAATAAGAAGTTATCAATAATTATCAGTTATCATGTTTTTATCATAATTTAATCATATAACATTTAGATACGCCAGCCTTATAAGGTATAAGAAAGGAATAAATAAATAAATATGATTTGATTAATTTGAAACAACGTTTTAAAATAAAATATTTTTCATCATTTATGTACAGCAGTTACATTTTAAGCACGTACTTAATAAGATGAATTACTAAAATAAAATAAACAAGCAGTTATTTAATTTTGGAATAACTTGTTATCTTGTTATTTTATACAACATTATTGTTTTGTGTTATAATGTATTTTTAATGCAAAATAGTTGTATATATCAAATTGTCAATAATAATAGAAATTAATTTAAAATTTTTATAATATGTAATTAAAAGAAGGAAATTGGGTATAATAATATATCATAATTATTAATTTGTGATTAAAACTTGGAAATACGGAGATATAGTTTAAAACTAATGTTCAGATGGCTACACTGATATATAACCACAAATTTTCATGCGGTCCTATAATTGCCAAAACAAAATAGAGTAGATTTGTTTTCCATTGATGTGTTAGTTCTTTTTTCTACTCTCGTCTTTTTTCAGGTAAGTGTCTGTTATTTATCCATTTTGATCCCGTGATATATTAGTGTATTTTATTCTAAATTATTATTATTTTGAATGCGATTAAATGCTCAAAGTATATTTGATATAGTCATTGGTTTTTAATTTAATTTTTTTTATACAGGCCCAAACATGGGTAAGTATGCAAAGGAACCGAAGAATCCAACAAAGTCCTGCAAAGCTAAGGGCTCTAATTTAAGAGTTCACTTTAAGGTACATATATTTATTTCAATTATAATAGCAATATTATAATTCAAATTTCGTTTTTGTAGAACACGAGAGAGACAGCTAAGACTATCAAAAAGATGCCTCTCCGTCGTGCTGTACAATATTTGAAAAACGTTAAGGACAAGAAAGAATGTGTACCTTTCAGAAGGTTCAATGGTGGTGTTGGACGTTGTGCACAAGTATGAACTAAGTTAATCATTGGCGTGTTGTAATTAAACATTTTGCTAAAATAAATCTATTTTGTTTTGTATAGGCCAAACAATGGGGCATGACTCAGGGTCGCTGGCCAGAGAAGTCTGC
Source organism: Eriosoma lanigerum (assembly GCA_013282895.1). Lineage (NCBI taxonomy): Eukaryota > Metazoa > Arthropoda > Insecta > Hemiptera > Aphididae > Eriosoma > Eriosoma lanigerum. The sequence continues at coordinate 19,234,314 of CM023359.1, forward strand.
TGACTTCTTGTTGCAGCTTTTGAGAAATGCTGAATCAAATGCTGACATTAAAGGTTTAGATGTTGATAGATTGTTTGTTGAACACATTCAAGTAAATCGTGCTCCTTGTTTGAGGAGACGTACTTACCGAGCCCACGGTCGTATTAACCGTAAGTACTATATAATATTTTTATTAGATCTAATTTTATTATTTCAATAATTAAATTTCATACTTCTCAATTATGTTATAAGTAGGTACGTTTTCTGAGAGTAGGTTTTATTAAGCTATTTTTTTTTTAAATAGAGTTAGCATACAGATTACAGCATATCTTTGGTTTTCAGATAATTTGTTCAATAACATTTAAGTCTGAGTAGTTATGTTAAAAAATTGTTATACAAGTTAATGATATAAGCTAATGATAAACCTTGGTTTTTTTTTAAAATTAATCCATATTTTGTTTAGATTTCTTTATGATCAAATTTAGATTGAATTTTTGAATTAGTGATTGTATCAAATGTTTGTATGGGTTTTATATAAATATGTGAATTCAATCTAAAACCCATATTTTTTTTTTTTACTTTATTTACACATCTTGATAAATAATCTTTGTAAAATGTATTTATTTATTACTAAAATGCCAAACTGCAATTACAACGAAATATATAAAATAGAAATATTTTTAGATAATAACCCTAACCTAACCTTATTGAAGTAATATTTAATAAGTAGTAGTATTTTGTTAATTATATTCAATAATGACATGATTTAATAATAATTACAATATGTTAATTAAATATATTTGACAAATGAAGCTTCTTAAATTGAATTAAGAATTAAGAAAAAAGTAAATTGTTTTTATAATTCATATACCTGACAATAGTATAATACACTTGTATATGCATTGTACAAATTTTTTTTTTTTTGTAATTTTTATTTTACACGTAGAAAAAAGGTTAAATGAGTTGATTAGTACATAATTTTGTTACGAATGTTGTTCTTTATACTTAAGTGAAATTTTTATTTTAATTAAAAATATTAAATTGATTATTATTATTATTAAAATGCATATCAGCTAACAAAATTGAAATTTTTATACATAACTTAAATCTATTGTGTATTTTTGTCAATTCCATCATGTTTGTGAAAAGTAAGATTTATTGATGTTACTAATCTACAGAAATGCTAAATAAATACAAATATATATTGTATAACTATATAACTAAATGTTTATATTATTATTTATTATAGATTTAATATTCTAGTTTTTTTCCTTTAGCAAGTATAGGGTGTTTTTGTGGTTTTTAGTTTCTATGATATGTCGTATAATCATATAGTTCATTTAGGTATCACACTAGTTTTTAAATTTATTTAATATAATATTTTTATACTAAAACAATATTTTTCTTTAGCTTACATGAGTTCACCTTGTCATATTGAAGTAATTCTTGCTGAAAAACAGAAGTTTGTTGCTAAAGTGCCCAAAGATGAGGCTGAAAAGAAGAAAGTATCTAAAAAGAAGTTGGCGAGACAAAAAGAAAAGTTGATGCATGAATAGTTATGTTTTAATGTATGACAAATATAAAACATTAAAAATATGAAACTGTTTTTTTTTTAAGTTTTGTATCTATCCGTTTTACTAATAATTATTTTACTTAAAATATTATACTCTATTCTGGTGATGAAAATAATGATTCTTTGGAATGATTTCCATATGCCTATATGGCTGTATAAACATTAATTTATAAACCCATATAAATTTTAATAATTGAATATATTTCAAATTCAATGCTTACAACAACTATGTTATGTGATATTTTTTACATGCTTTAAACGCTTATGTATGTTAGACTTATTTTTTTTTTTATAAAATGTTGCTCATTTTTTTAAACATGATTATTATTAACAAATATATTAAAATATTATTTTATTTTTCATCAGATATTAACTGAAACATATAAAAATATCAGTTAATTAATTTTATAACTTATCAAAATTTGTCCATTTATTTTTTCATTTATAACATGTATGAACAGACAACATTCGATAATTAAACTTAAAATAACATTAATTCGTATGATTTTTACAAGTGAATTTACTATTATTATGTATTATTGAAATGTGTTGTTAATAGAATATCATACTTGTGAAATTATTGAATTTGAAGTAACTAGTATTTTGAATCACTCGCCTTAGGTAACATTTTCATATTTTTTACTTTGAAAATATAATAACTACTAATTTATGTAATAACATTAAAAAATGATAATAACTTAGTCTTAAATTAATGTTTAAGAGATAAGAGGAATCTAAACATACAACAAGTGTCTACTTAAACTAATAGGTGTTGATTTCCTTTTGAAGGAAAAATATTGTTGACTCGCACGCCCCCTTTAAAATAAACTATAAATTGGCCACTGGAAATGAAGATATTTTTTTTAGATAAATTTATCATTAGTTAAACTTTTAATTAAATTTATAAATCTTTTACAGCTTTTCGTCATAATTGGATGGATGTTTCATTTTGAGTTGTGATTTGTATGTTTTCTCTATGTAAATATGACAATCTCTTGTTCATGATTTTTATTATAGTTGATTTTGTGTTCATAATGTTTTCTAATTCTTATTCACAATTACTTATAGCAAGTTAAATGCTTATATAATTGGTCCTAACTTTATGAACAAATGATGCTTCATTTTTACATACATATTGTCACAGGTTAACACAATTAAAAATCTAAGGCCTAAATTTTATGGTGGTCCAAATTTTAGATTTGGATCAAACAGTGAAGCAAGGAATTTATTATTTCGCAAGTATATAATTTTAATAATTTATGTTTTGGACATATACTGCATGCATATTAGTACCACCTATGAATACAACATGAAATCTTATGAAACGTTATTGATAAACATTGATTACAATCAACAAATTGCTTATATCATTTTATAAAATGTCTATAATTATTGTCATTAATTTATTATCATATGTAATTTATACACAATACCACATACTGCATTTGACTTTATATAATATAAATATAAAATATCTAATTTAAGAGTTAATAATTTTATCAGTATGAAAAATTATTTAAATTGATTTTTATTAATATATGAAACATGTATGATATAAACTGGCCCATAGATTTATAATATATATTATATATTAAAAGTCTATAAACAAGCCAATGAGTCATTTGAATAATACATTTAAAAACGGTTTCATTTAATATTAATGTTCCTTCATCAGTTTTATACCTAAGTATATGTTTTTATAGAATGTTATTAATTTAGCATTTGTTGTGCCATCTCTACTTTTGCCTGACCTAATTTGATTAATCTGAGCATTTTCTGATTTAACAGGTAAGTTAGATTAAATTTCAGTTTTTCATAGTTTAATATTCCATTAATTATATAAATATTTCATGGGAATTAGTTTTGGATCGACCTGACAGTGGTTCTGTTTGGAGGAAAAAATGCCAATAAAACTTTAAAAAACATTAATAACATACACCCATACATAAAATTATTATAACAATAATCTTTAAATATTGTATTAAGTTTGGCTACTATTAGTTTGATAATCGTTTTGAAATTGTAGAAGTATTTATAATATTTTATTTCATAAGAAATCAACAAGACAACAATTATCTGACATGTTAAGTCTTAGTAAATGTATTAACATATTTTTTAAGTATTTAAAATTTTAGAATACTTACGATTCAAATACTATGGTAAAAATTGTTTTTAAGAAACTATTTTTAAAAAGTATCTTAAGTGTTTTAAAAAGTATTTTTATTTAAATAATTTATAGTTGGAAATAAATGGTTTATTTTCTATTACTTATTTTTTGTGCACATATTATTAAAAACTAGGGGATTAAACATCAATTCATAATAAATTAATCCTACTATAAGTTTGTGATTATATCAGCAGTGTTTTTTAACCTGTGGATCGCCCATGCATAAATATTATATATGAAACCAATGGTTAAGTTTAGGGTCGTCGCGTAACTTAACATATAACTAAATATAAATATGTTTACCTGAAGTGGCAATTAATATTTGTACACTTATTAATATTCATTACATAATATGTTTGTCAAACATTCTAGAAAATCGCAAAATAATAAAAAATAATGTCGCATTGAAATTTAAATGACATTGAAGTTACCTTGTACTTTTTGTCTATATTTTAGTAATTTATTCATTATATTTATATATAATTTGGATGATATGATACAAAAGTTGACAATAAATCAAAGTTTTCCATAGTTCTCTTTATTTTATTAGTTATTAAGTCAATTAAATTTAAATCACTAGGAATGTACCATAATTAGCATAATAATAAGTTGCCTAACTTTAATGAAAATAATTGACATTAATGTAAAATTCTGTAAATTATGTACCTAACATATACAACAGTTTTTTGGAAAATTTTTAAATGGTTAGTTTTTTTTAACACATTGTCGTAACTAATAATATATTTTTTCTAAAGTTAAATTATTACTTTCTTCCTGGTCTAGTGGCATAAATAATTTATTATAATATTACCTATATCATATTTATTAACACATTTTTAGTACTTGTACTTAAATACATTTTAAAATATACTGGGTATTACTAGTAGGTAATATAGTCTGACTATATTATTTTTGTATAAAAAAATAACTTTGAAGTTAAAACATTTATTATTATTCTTCGACTTGAATACATAGATGTAGCTAAATTGCATAACTTGAACGCCGTCGGTTATGGCCAACCAACCATTGAAAAATATCAAATCATCGAATTAAAATTGTATTTTTCATTTTTTATCATTTGTGAAATTTCGTATTTTTAATTTGACATTTTATAAATAGTTACTACGTTTAGACTTTGGTTGTTTTGGTCTTTGGTAGATGAATTAACGTAGAACTCCAAATATGATTTCTATATACGAGTATATTAAGGGTTATAATACAAATTGTATTGTTGTATGAATTTTTAGAAAAATAAGATAAAATGATAATAATAATAATAATAAGTGAATTTAGATTAAGGAAAATTAAAAATGATAAAATAGAATTTTCCGGTATCAATTATAATAAATATGAGATATTTAATTATTATTTGAAATACAAACGGCGAAATATGTTTAAACTTCCAAAAGCATTCCTTCAAATTTCAGTAACACCACTAGAAACAAACGTGAAACTACGAAAATATACCTAAATATCTAGAATTTAGACAAAAATTAGTGCAGACGAGCAAGGTTAGGTTAGGCTGTTTTGAAAGTTCAGTGCGAAAGATAATTGAAAGCTATTATATTTCATTTCGACTGTATTATTTAGTATTATTTTAAATTTAAAAGCAATAATAAATATTGTTGAATTGGAAAATATAGTTTGACTTACGAGTCTAAACATATTGTATTTTTAAGATTTAATCAAACAATTATTATGGATTTAGAGAAAATATAGATATTCTAAATAATTGGCATAGTTTTTAGATGTTTATAATTATTCTTATAGAATTAATATTTTAAAATTTTAGAAATAGGTGGGCGAATTTTTTAGTACTATGTTTAACATTTAAACGTTTGATAATATTGAAGTTTAGGTTATTATTATCAGTTCAGAGAGAAACATTATATTATTTACAATTTGTTAACTTATACAAATTATATAACGTAAAATTTGAATGTATTTTATCCCATAGATAATTTGTTCCCCACCTGATAATCATTCTATTGTTTTAATCAATATTAACGCATAATATTATAAGTACATTAAAAGATAGCTGCTTCTAAATACGTATTCTGAAGGGGGAATAAGCGAGGGCGACAGGCAAAAAAATTAATTAAAAGTTGAATCTTAGAAAAGTCAATCAGCTCTTGTCCCCTTTGTTGATTTTAAAAGTCCATATTCATAATATGATCTAACATTATATTCGGACATTGTAGTTATATAGTTATATAATATAACTTAAAGCTATAATATATTATGACGGTGTGGGGTTTTCGAAGAATGTATTCCGAAATCATTGTGAAACCGGCGGGGTGAGGGATGTGTATAGTTAGCGATTCGCCGTGGATGACGAACGTGTGCTAGGCGATCGGTTATATTAGGGGTGGGTGGTCTGCAGTGTATTTAAGGACCACCCGCCGAAGGGACGGCCGGGCAGGATTGCGCGTGGCAAAACGCCGCGGCTTCAACCATTGGTCGATATCTCACCGCCCCTACCCCTCAAAATCCAGATTGCCGCCGCTGCGTCGACTACGGCATAGGTTTTCGCTCGGAAAACGGTAAACCCCAAGCCCACCACCGCGCTGCACCGGCACTGCACCGGACCATTGTGTTGTGACGCACGCGACGACCAACCACTGTCGCACCACGACCGAAGGCCAGTCTTAAACAATATTCGCAAACGGCAACCGACGCCGTCGCCTACGCGCGCACCAAAGTTACATAAACGATTATATATTTATTTATAGGTAAGTTCATACATATCGACTAAATTTTATCCAAATACAACATTCGAGCAACATACACATATAGGAGAACTAACAGACATTTGACCAAGAGGTTTACAGTATATGATCAAAGTTCACGACATTACAAGGTACAAATAAATAATACATAATAAATAATGATAATATAGGAGAAGGTAATCTAGATGATGTAAAGATCTAGATGGAGAGCAAATATCATTTTTTTTAAAAATTAGAAGTAATATTTTAAAATTTAATAAAGTTGTTAATTTTTTGTATAAAATAAAGTATGTACTTATTGCTATATTCGTATAAGTATATATTTGAATAATATACTGTTATTAAATAATTAAAATATGTTATATTTTAGTTGGTAGTAATTGACAAATTTACATGATAAATGATAATAAAATTGATTAAGGGAAAACATTGTTCTATGGAAATAATAAATAATATAAATATTTTATAGATCATTATTCATGTATGTGAGTTTAATGTAAAATGTTTGTAGTTTATTTTAGTTATGATATATATGATATAATTAATCATGTAAGTAAATTTTTGATTAAAAATCAATAGTTATTTAAAAGTTTTAGTATTGCAATCGATTGACATTTTTTTTCTGAATGTAGGTTATTTACTATTTCGTTTCGTGTGAAACAAACCACCTGCATTGATAAATCATAAATTTGTGTGAGTTCATTGAATGATTGTACCATAAAAATAAATTACCATGTATAGGTAAATGTCGTTCAAATAACGCAAGGATTAATTTTTAATCAGCAAAAAAACAACAAGGCTATGTAATTATGTGTTATAAATTGCATATTTTTCATTTATGTTTATACAATTAGTTTTGACTTTTTCCCCTTTTCTATTTCAAACTATTAGCAAAACGTATAAAGACCAGAATTAAATATTAACTATTGAATATTTTATAAACTAAAATCAGATATAATAGTGCGGTTCAGTATACATATAATTCTTCTATATTATATAAAAAAAAACATCTGATAATCAATTTTATTTATAAATAAAGGAATCTTAATCCGATAATTAATCCCGATTAGTTTAATAGACAACAATATTTTTTGAATAAACTAATTAATTATTTAATGTTTATCTTTGTAATAATTGAAATTTGTTTATTTACTACTATTAAAATATTTATGGTACTCTCTAATGTTTATAACATATCTCAGGAAATTATTTTTGGTAACATCTGTTTTCTAACCTGTGATCTATGAATAATGAATATTAATAATAAAATACAAGACATGCATACAAACATGATGTCTTAGATCTTAGCACATACGTATGATGTTATAATAAAATCTAGTTTATTCATTAGTACTTTTTATTTACGTTTATCGTAAAGTTCGTTTAAATAATCCAAAGTGAATAAAATAAAATAAATTTTAATTAGAATAAAATTAATTGTCAAAATATTAAAAAATGGGAATTAAAGAGTGAGTAAAGTAATTGTAATTTCATTTTGTTTTATCGTTTCTCATACATGAGTCGCCTTTACTTGATTTATCTATATTGGTAATCTGTACTTAAACGTACCATTATAAATAAATATTCTTAGAAATAATGTAAAAATCATCATATTATAATATGTATATTTGAAACTTATCTAAAAGAATTCAATAAAAATTGTTTTCTCAAAAAAATATATATAATAATATAATGGAATTATACGATTAAAAAGATCTATATATCAATTTATTTATGTATCTTATATAGGTACTAATAATTATTTACATTATTATTTAAAAAAGGACCCATATTCGCATTTTTTGTGTCTTTCTATTTGACGGAGAAATAACAAAATCATAGTTAAATATAATTGAAGGAGTGGGCGTTTAGTTTGAACGTATAGTTTAAAGACTTACATTTCTGATGTTCTTTAGTGAGCTTTATGTAAAATGTTATGTTATAAAGAAGTTATAGCTATTTAAAATATTATGAAAACAAATTTAAAACACCTACAAATTTGTTGTTAGATACGATTTAATATAAGACATAGGATTTGCATAATATATAGGTGTTTAAACATATTTTAACAAAAACGACACAATTAAGACAGAGGAGTCATTTCATTTTTTCTTTCAATACGCCTATGTAGGTATATACCTCGCGCGGTCCAAATCACATTCCTGATTTTAAGTTCTACGTGGTCTAAAAAGTAACAGTTAAATAAAACTATATGCTGAAAGAGCCCTTATAGGTACCAAATGTCGGCATACCCTGCGAGATTTGCAGGATTCGTCTCTGTGTCGGTATACCGAATGTCGTTGCGCTCAAATCGTGTTAATCCGCGCAGTGATTTTAGTATAATTTGTTTAGTCATAACGGCAGCAGCTATATTTATTCAGTTTTCGGGACGGGAATCGGAAATATTAGCAGACACAACATACACATATTACAGTTAACGCGTGCGATATAATAAATTTAATAACTGCGCGCGAATCAAATTTTGCGGGGCGGGATGGTCGGAATAATGGAGGCGACCGCCTTACCGATCCCCATTTGATGTAATAATATAATGTGCGGATTCGGAAACGGCAGCGGCGGCGCAGAATCCCATTCCGCGCGAGTTAAACACACAATCGAATTATTATATTACTACGCGACCGCCGCCGACCGCATAATATTATTGCCGTGCCCGCGAGCGATATTGTTTCACAATTTTAATAACAATTTATGTAGATAATGATAATAATAATAATAATAATAATATAATATTCGGTTAATAATGACGTTTCGACCAGGCCCGCGGAAATATACGATTATTATATTGTTGTCGGGTGGAAAATGAAATTACATCCCGCCGCACGGTTTACATTCTCTATCGTCGATTCCAGCTGATAGAATAAATTATTATGTAATAATTCATACATAACGTAATGCAATAATCGTATACATTCCAATTCCGGTAGCGTTTTGTGCATTACTTCATACGTATATAACTAATATATTAATCAAACAAATTATGTACAAAATTGGTCAAAGCACATTATCATTATATTATACGATATTTAGTTAGCAAAATATTCAATTGTTTTTTATTTTATCGCCTCGGTTAAAAATAATATAAAAGTTAGAAAATATTTTTATTTTTAGTTTAGGTATTATTTTATTCTACTATACTATGGTTTTTTTCTTCGTCGGTCAATTAAATGTGGTACCCAATTTTAATGTAGTCTAATAAATAGATGTATGGACATTTTTTCCCCTTCCCACAATCATTTTAATTCTAATTTAATGAAGATATCGAGTTTCAGAAAAAATTATATATCTTACGTTCTTTTTTTGATTTTATAATTATTTAATATAATACATCAAGAAGTAGAATGCAAAGTTGTTGTTAATATATTATTATTATCAATTATCAATATTTATTTTTATCGATCTCGTAGTTGCAGTTATTTATGAGTCATTATTTAATTATAATAATATTGAATAATGATAATATGAATTTTACATTCCACGATATAATAGATTAAATAATTATAAAATAACTCTCCCTTAATCCCTCTCCTAACTTCTCTAAGTAATACCTTGTTACGCTCCATCCTTGATTATGGCTGTATCGTATGGTTTCCAGCCACTCCAGACGCTAGTACTATGCTCGAATGTGTGCAGAGAAAGTTCCTACGAGTGGTCTCCCACAGGCTTCACATTCCTCATCCTCTCCATGACTATTCTCCTATCCTTCGTGCCCTATACTTTTACTCCCTGGATGACCGTCGCCATGATTCCAACTTATCTTTTTTATCAAATATTATTTCTGGCTCTATCGATTCCCCTGCACTTTTGTCCCTTATAAATTTCAAAGTTCCTGCCCGTTCTACCCATCATTCCTTTCCATTTTACATCCTTCTCTCCTCAGTCAATTATTTTTACAACTCTCCTTAATCCGTGAGGCCCAGTAATTTATAAAGAGATTAAAAAAAAAAAAAAATCCGTCTCCAACGTACAGAAAACGCCACTTCCTGATTTAATTTATAATTGTTATTGTTCTTTGAAATGTTATCATGTAAAATCTATTGCACTATTTTATATTAACTTGGACTATGCCTATACTTTATTAAATAAAAAATAAAAATAAAACATGATGACGTCAGAAATATTATTTTTCCAATAAATGAAAACAATTCCTAAAAATGGAAATCTTGATTAAATCAGGAGGTAGACACATTCAAATATTCATAAATATATAGGTACCTACTCTTGAAATCTTCAAACTTCACATGACTCAAAAAATAAAAAGTTAATCCATTGCTTATACCTATAATAATTAAAAAAAATCTCATTCAAAAATTAAATTTTATCGCCGAAATATTGAAATTAGTAAATAGATCTAGGATAACTTGTATACATAAGTTACATAACCTTTTTTTTAAAATTAAATTATTTGTAGTATGGAAGAACAAATAATAATTAAAATTACAACAATATATATATAATATTATATTATTTAAAAAATATTTTTAATTATGTAGTCAATATTTGTATTAATTAACGAGCTTTTATTCATTATTTAGACTAACGTTAATATCTTTGGGCTTAAAGTATTTTCCTCGTAAATTTAGTTAAGAAGTTGTATATTCTAGTATTATGTATTATAATTTGTTTTACGTGAATTTTAGTTTATATAGTTTATATAAAACTTAACGAACTAAAAATATAATTTATGAGTCACTTATGCCAGATTTATTTTATTTAATAATTTTTATAAATTAGCTTTACCTTATTAATTTCTACATATAATTATATCAAAATATGTCTCTTATCCAATATATAGTTTGTTACATTTTAAACTTTATTTTTATGATTTTACTAAAAATGTATTCTTTGAAAGTATTAATTTTTGGATTATTTTTTGTAGATAGAATCCTGATTTGAATAAATCTCTATTTTCTAAATTAAAATTATAATATTTAATAAAATACATAGGTACGTCATTTGTCATATAGAAAATTCTCCATATAACGAAAAAACAGGTCAGTATATTAATTGAACAATGAGTAGTAAGTTATGAGTTTTTATTGTTTTTTATTTAATGATTTTGAGATTTTCTGTCTTATTCTACTTTTTCTTCGTCTTACATACCAAACTAAATGGGTTTGGTCACTTTAGACCTACACATCTAGAGATCTTAATCTCGATGTAAGATTTTCAGTCTTATTACATCGTAATATTATATGTAGACTACGAGTAGTTGAGCGCATTTGAAATAAGCAAGAAATAATTGTGTATTTGTACGAAAATGATTAATAGTTGTATTATTATTTATTATATAAATATACTAATTATCAAATACATTATATATTATCAAATATAATATGATGACGTAATAATCATTACAAGATATTTATACTAATAATAAATTAAAAGACTAATACGATTTAATATAATTGATCAGAGATTAATTAGACTTTTGCTTTTTAATTTGAAATATATATTTTTTATAAAATTTAAATTATTAGACCTAGAATATAAGCTTAACTATCCGTTGTTTGTGGTAAAAATAAAGTTGTTCGGTTTACAAAGAAATAAAAAAAAAATGCTCGATGGACTTCCATATCATTACAAATAGCTAATGATTTTTCTACAAAACGATACAATTTTCCAATGATATTCATACAACGTTTATTAATACTGTTAATCTAAACTTAAATTAAACATTATTCCATCTGTATATATATTATTAATATAAATATCTACTTGTAAAATTTAATGGTCTATGATGAGTATAGCGGAGATAAGAATGCTAAGATGGATGTTTGGAATATACTAGAAAGGATTAATAAGAAATTAATACATAAAGGGAAGTATAGAAGTTGCATTAATGGTGAAGAAAATGTGAAATGGTTTGAGTATGTTGTGATGAGAGATGATCATAGACATAACTAGGATTTTTTAGTAAGAAGGGGTTAAGCCTATAAACATATAATTTATAATCACACATATTATAAAAACTAAAAATGGCAAAATAGTTTAGGAAGGGCTAAACATTTTTTTGTTTTTATTGGGCTAAGCCTCTCAAGTCCCCTCCTCCTATTGACGTTCATAGAGATGATACAAAAACAGTGAGAATTGTGTTGAAAATGAATGTAGAAGGTAAAAGGGGAGAGAAAGACTGATGAAGAGGTGGATAGATATGATAAACTGGAGTGAATAGACGTCAGGTAGAAGATCGAAATCTTTGGAGTTGTAGAATTTGAGTAGTTGATCCCATCCAGTTGGAAGTGTAAAACACGATCGAAGAACTAGAAGAAGAATATTATGTGTAAAACACCTCGAAATAATGTAGAGTGGGGTAATTTTACATAAACAAGGAAATATGTAATTATTTACTATTATTTATTTAATGTAGATACTTACTAATACGTATAATATAAAATAATAATATGCTGTGACAGTGACATTCTTAAAATATAACAATTGATTTTTAATTAATTTTTTTATAAAAGCTATAACAATATTTAATTTAAAACCAACTGTATATTATTTATAATAATAACAAAAATATGTATAAATAAACTTCCTGTCAGAGAATGAGAAAGAATGGAAACGATGAATATAGAAATTGTCATTTCAGTACTATACAATTTACGCGAGGACAAGGGATTATTCTTGTGTACAGTTGAAAATACCCCGTAACCGAGGTAAAATTGTAATAATAATCTTCGCGGCGAATGTTTAAAAATGCATTGAATCTACAACGACGTACAGATGAAACAAGTTTAAATAATTTAAGACGTTAGATACCTACTTACTACGAGTCAATATAATAATAATTTCAATACTACTTGGAATAACTTTTCATATATTTATATAAATATAAGTAGGTCGTGTTATTAATATTTGTTAATTTCAATTAGAACGTACCCGATATAGTGTAGATAGGTATATATATATATATATAAATGCATAAATAATATAGAAGCTTAAAATAATTTACCCCTTGACAAAAAACTGCAGCAGATGTTTGTCCCTAGTGCTTCTCGCTCGTCCGCGAAAAACGTTTCTCTCTTTCACGAAATGTAACGAGTAATTATCGACGGATTACCAGTGCCTCGTCCGGGGTCAGATTAACCCTCTCCCGGCCACGTTCCCCGTGTAATTGTATAACCATTCCCCTTGGCGCCCACTCCAAACACCCCCGGGTTTGAATGGAAGTCGTCGAAAACACGGTATATTATATCGTATACTTATATACTTCTCTGTCTCTCTCACAAATCGGCTCTCGTTTAATTAATTTCGTCTTTTCGGTTTTCCACGCGCTAATGATTTCGAGTACCTACATATATAAAATAATCGCCGTCACCACTTGTCGTTCCGCTTTCGATTCGTTTAAGACGCTATCTCGAGGACAGCGCAAAGGCGCCACCCTCGCCCACGGGACAAACAAAATACGCACGCTCCATTCATATCATTCATAATATATTTATCGTTTTATTTTCGTACAGTGCGCAGTAATATAATTAATAACATCATAAGTAGTAATACCAGTTTTATTTTTTATTTATTTATTTTTTTTTAAATTTTTTGATGGGGATGGGGGTGCTGATATCATGATAATTATAATAGCTAATGAGCTATAAATAACAGGTTTTTTTTTTTTTTCAAACAAAAGCTTATAGTGATTTGTTAATACATTTTTGGAGTTTCTAAACTCCCACTCAAATTGTACCTATGTAAATATTTATATATTAGTCTATTTGGATTTAATCTGAAAAGTTAATGATATCTTTCAAATTGATAGTTTTTTAATATTACATTATCTGATTTAAGATCGATGAAAATATTATGGAAAATAAAAAATGCTAGTTTTATTCAAAATTTGTATATTTACGTTTGATTGTTATTATAAAACGATTGTAGATACGCCATACAAAAAAAAAAAAAAAAATTGGTAAATCTTCATTAAAGCGAAATATGCTTTTTGGAATATTACTTCAATTTTACTAAATCTACTGTTCTGTATACTAATATTATAGTAATTAAATAGGTTGAAAATTAATTTCATATTTTTTAACATGACGCTTTTAATAAAATTATTTTTAAAAGAACATAATATAAATGTCAATAATATATTGGCAATCGGCCATCTAAGTGATGTATCCGATAATTTTAATTAGGTACAATGAATAATTAAGTTAATAAACGCACAATATGTATACAATTTTAAGAAAAAAAATTATAAATGATAGTAAATAATTTTTAATAATAAACAATTGTTTTACATTGTTACCATAGAAAATGACGTTAGCGAAAATAGATCAGAGGTTTCAAATAATCAGTCATCATATGGATGATAATAAACATACCGAAACTCAAAGAGCACTTATTCCAGTGATCAATAATTCTAATCCGAACAAAGTAAGTAATAAAAAAATTAAACTTCATTAGAGTGTATTGACATTATAAAATATAGTCCTAAAATTACATTACTTTTTTTTGATAAAAGTCAATATTTTCAAAACATATATAAAAATATTAAACTATTAATTATAAGAAAATGAATTTACCAGCCATAGTTCGAATGCATGACTATACCTATATAGTACCCATGGTAAATAATTTCATTTGTGTTATTGCGTTGTATTTATTTAGAAGTCACCGAGTGGCGTGGATAAATGGTTAGAGGAAGCGAGGTGACCTTTTAATAGGGGAATTGTCGTTCCGGTTGGGAGGCCTACAACGAGCTTACAGCTATGAGAGTTAATGACAATAGCTTTAGCATTATAAAAGAAAATTGTTAAAATGTTATTTTCATTTGTTTCTTATAAATTATTTAAAATGTGCACCGAATTAGAGTAAATACAAACAACTGATTTCTTTTTTTTTTACACGACCCCAATAATTTCCTGATAATATATATATTTATGTATATTTCCTGTCTTTATTTGCATCGAAATTTTAAACTGATACATGTTCCGAATTTTATTGTTTTTGTATATCTTTTCTTATCACATAATTTTCTTAATGACACGCTGTATTATTAAAATTAAATACATTACAAAATATAACACAGGTTAGGTAGGATATATTTACCATCCATTCGCTACGCGAATTCGGTAAAGTACCTGAGCAGGTTCTGTTTTGTCTGTCCAACCAGGTGGGCACGGTGATCCTGTACGGGGTTCCAATCGTCTCTCTGCAGATGGACAACCAAGAACGACTGTGTTTGGCTCAGATTAGTAATACGTTGTTGCACCGGTTCAGCTACAACGAGATCCACAACCGGCGGGTCGCGTTGGGCATCACGTGCGTTCAATGCACTCCGGTACAGTTGGAGATGTTGCGCCGGGCCGGTGCCATGCCGGTGTCGTCCCGCCGGTGCGGTATGATCACCAGACGAGAGGCAGAACGGTTGTGCAACTCGTTTCTGGGCGACAACTCGCCGCCCCGGTTGCCGGAGGACTTTGCGTTCGCGGTACACCACGAGTGCGCTTGGGGCTGCCGCGGCTCGTTCCTGCCGTCCCGGTACAATTCGTCCCGGGCCAAGTGCATTCGGTGCTCCGTCTGCGGACTGTTCTTCTCGCCGAACAAGTTCATATTCCACTCACACCGGACCGGTGCCGGCGCCCGGTACGTGCAACCGGACGCGGCAAACTTCAACTCTTGGCGCCGGCACATGAAGCTCAGCGACGATCCGCCGGATCACGTGGTGCACGCGTGGGAGGATGTCAAGGCCATGTTCAACGGAGGGACGCGCAAAAGAGCTGTGTCTAGACCGTCTCCTGCACCGTCACTATTGCCGCAACAACAGCAGTCGTCGCAACTTCCACCCGCACAACATCCACATCAGTCTTCGTCGTCGTCATCGTCGTCGTTGTCTTCGGCGGCGGTAGTCGTGCAAGTGCCACAGCCGATGCTCCAGTCCGCCACCACGACCGGTCACCACCACCATCATCAACACCATCACAACAATAACAACAACAATAATAACAACAACAATACTAACAACAACAATAACAACAATCATCATAGTCGATCCGCGCAGTCGCCGGAGCTATTAAAGAAATCTGCGCCCGTCCCGGTGCAGGTTCATTCCATGCCCTTGCACCAGGCCATGGTCGATTATGTGTGGCAACAGCGGGCCAACCCGTTTGCCGTGGCCGCCGCCGCCGCGGCTGCGTATTCCGCGGGTGGCGGTCTGCCCTGTTGGCTTCCCAAACTGGACCTGGACCCGCACCATCACAGCACTCTGGTCAACAGGAGCGCGGTCGTAGCCGCTGCGGCCGACTATTCTTCTGCATTCCGTCCAGTGTATCCGGTGACAGTGGCCGCTGCGGCTGCAGCGGCCGCTGCCCACGCAGCTGCGACTGCCGAGGATGATGACGAAACTGTGGGTGGCGGTTGTGATATAGATGAAATGGACGACAATGACGACGACGATGATGATAATGACGACGAAATCGACATTGAAACTTGCCCCGATGAACGAGACACGTAGAAAGAATGCATACTATTATTATTTACTTATAATTATTAGAATAGGTACTTTATATTATCATGTTAATTCATGTACACGCGACTACGAAATAAGTCTATCAATAAATGATACAAATTATTGAGTAATTTACGAGTTGTATATAACGGTCATTTTATTGAACAGGATATACACAGATAGAATAAAAGAAGAGTTTTTAATTTTTATACATGATTATTTTTGATTGCTAACTATAATAAAAGTTTTAAATAGTTTATATATCTTATTGTGATTCTGAGAGAAAGAATTTTGTCTCGTTTCTTTATAGAAACTAGTATAATATTATATGTCCATAGTTTTCTTAAATTAATATCGAATAGAATATGGTATTGTAAAACAATACGACCTGTTTCATAAAAATTGTTATAATATTGTATATTGTTTATATTTCACCGTATATACTATATATTATTATGTAATAATAAATTGCGAGGCACTTAACCACTGTTTTGTCAAATGGCAGGTTCTATGAATAGATTTGAATTGATTATGATTTATAAAATACGTACTAAATATGTACTAAATATAATAATATATAATGTGACCGATTTAATCGAACCGCTTAGACGAATTGGTCAAACGGGACGTCGATATGTATTATTATTTATTTATTGTGTAGATTAGAATAAAATATGATATAATAATATTATTAAACTTTTAAACGTGACATATTTAATGTGAAATTTTTGATGTTTTTGTTATAATTAAGTGATTGTTAAAATTTATGACTAGTTCCCCTTTTATTTTAGTATATAATAATATAATAACAATTGCAATAATAATGTAAAATAAAATAATAATATTAACAATAATGATGATAATAAAAAAGTCGTTTTTATTGTATACACACATATATATATATATACAGGACGGTATCAAAATTTCATGTTATCAAAATGAAGGCGGTGGAATAACATTATCTGCATTATTTTTGTGACATATAATATCCCGATCACTCTGTATATTATAACATGCGTATATTATTATTTAAATGAAAACGGCAACCCTCGGGTGGCGATTGGAGTGTAAAGGAAACCCGAGACTGACGTGTCGTATAATTAAAAGACGATCCCTGAGGGAACATTCGGCTAAGGTCAATGGTTGACATTTCGCGAGTTGTTTTTAAACGTCGCTTTTAAAGCGAATCGGAAACGGTCCCGGCCGGGGACTATACCCAAATCGGATTACCGCACGGGTCTTATTATTTAGGAAAAACGATTTTTCGTCGTAAATCTGATATTTTTCTTTCTCGTTTATTTATTTTTACCGTTCACAATAATGAAAAAAAAAAAAAATTAAAATAATACTAGTGTGTGTGCATGTACATACGTTTCCCATCATCACGCATAATACATAATGTATAATAACTGTACGTGTAAATATTACATTACATAACGTGTGTGTTCTGCTATGCACGCGCGCGCTTAAGGGGTGGATAATTTTTTGTTATTTTATTTATTTATTAATTTTTTTGTTTTCATGAGTCCGACCACGTATATGTCCTACACGGGACAATAGAAGTCACATGTAGAAGAGACTTGGTAATAATTAATGAAAAATTGTCGGCGCCGACAGGGTGAGGCTTGTGCAAGGTTCTCGTGTGTATTTGGATTCGATTTAATCGTAGTTTATCAGCGGAAAACGCAAACACGGCAGCCCCGACAACAATATATACATAATAATAACAGCAACAATGCCATTGTAATTATTATTCGTTTGCAAGTTTAATCGTGCTCGCGAAACTGTGAATATTTTATGAGTTCAATATGCGGACTTCGGCGTGATGCCGACGGAGAAGGCCTCGGGGAACGACGAATCATTTAGACTTCGTCATTCGGTAATATTGTTGCAGTGTTTTGTTCAGTTTGGTTGTATTTACATTTTTTTTTTTCAATCTTTCTATGGTTCCGTCTCGTCTCGTCGTCTCTCTGTTTCCGTTTTAAATTCCATTAAAACATTTTACTTTCGTTTGTAATTTTGTCAAAAATAAAAACTATATATTATGATGATAGCTATACAGACAAAACTAATTATTATAAACTCACGATACGGTAACCAACATATGATATTATGCTATAAATTATGGTAATTAAAATTTGAAGTGAAAATGATCATTATTATATAATTTATTTCGAGTGTTACGTTCAAATAGAATTTATAACTCATAGTGAAGTGGATACTTTATAACAACGTCTAATCAACTAAAATGTATTACATCGTTTTATATATACTAATAGAAAAAACGTATAAATAAACAATCATGTTTCTTGACAGTTAAATAATAAATACAAATAATTATTTATTATATTTTTATGAAAATAATAGATTATAAAATCGTAATAAAGGCAAATACTGAAATACCTATAAAAGCAAAATATTAATTAAAACTTCGAATGATAATTTATTTATTTTATTAATATTACTGGTATGGAAATTATTACATTAGATTACGTGCAAAAATATTTTTTAGTTTGTCAAAATATATAATATTGTTGACGCACTATAAATGATTTGACAATGATTCGATTCTAATCAATTTGTTCCGATCCTATTGTAATTCCAATGTGTGGGACTCAATTAATATAATATTATCGATTTTTTTTTCTTTTCCGATCTAATGTGTAAAAACCTTTAAACGGTTTAATTTTTAATTTTTTCAATATAATTACATCATTTGCTATAGGTGTAAATATTACAATAGTATAAGGTATATTTGAATATGATAACAACAGCAAGTAATTTCTATCGAGCTATGATTTATTTTTAAATAAACAGTTCACACGCAACTCTTTTAATTTATTTAAACGTGTTTATTTTAAATTAAATATAGAACTTTCGATTAAAGTTAGATTTAAAGTATGCTATATTATACAAAATGAAAACCAAATATTATAAAGTAAATTAAATTTAAGCATATATAAATATTCTGTCACTTGATCGTGTTTTTTATAATATTAGAAAATACTTAATTTAAAAAAAACAACAGTTATGTAGATATTGCATAAAATATTTGTTTGTACTTGGTAATATCACTTAATTCAAGTGATATAAGGCGTCAAAAAAATATAATTTCATATCAGACGTCAATAAAAAATATACATTTATATTTGATTAATTCTGATTAAAATGATTGAATATTATGTACCTATATACTTTTAAAATAGTTTTTCTAATAATCTGATAATTAAATTATTATAATATTAATAGGTAATAATTTTATTTGGTCTATAATAATTAAAAATTAAAATAGATAGGGAATAATGATAATAAGTTTAACTCACGCATTTATTTAACACATCTTGTATTAATTAAAAATGTATTCATTATACACGTACCTATATATCTCGTATTCTATATTTTTATCAATAATTTATGTTTTGTGTTTGTTTCTATTAAATTACAAATATTTTTTAAACTGATAATATACTAAATATTAATTAAGTACCTAAAATAATCAATTACAAATTAAAACCAATATAATTATTTATTTTATACAAACACAATATACTTAATATTAATTATGACCATAAGTCCATGAATATTATACTTAAATAAATACCTAACAATTACGTTTTTCCAGTAACCATGGGTTTTTTTTTTATTAAATTGTCTTTAAATTGATTTGAATTTACCAATGGAATTAGTTTTAAGATGATTGCGTGTAATGACTCTTACCTATCTAACCTTCATATTTATTTATTATTTATTAAAATATATATTGTCATGATATGATATAAATGTTTTAATTGTGAAAATATAGTTGAATATAACACAGTATATAGTTAAGGATAAAATTTTATTTATATAAAAAAATTTTTTGAAACTGATTGATTTGTTGATAATAGTTTGATTACAATTATGTCATAATTATATTTGTGTAAAAAATTAATTAATTACATGCAAAGTAAGTTTCTGTTTTGTGTTTAAAAAATTTAAAATAATAATAATTATGCAGAAATATTTGAATATTATATACCTAATTAAACAAAACAAAATAGTTGTAATTAGAAAAATCAATTAATGTTATAATAATTATACGATAAATCTATATATTTTAATATAACATATAAAAACAATTTAAATGTTTTTTAAGTGGATTTTCCGCTTGGGTTAGTTAGTGACAAACCGAAATGGCCATGGCCATTGTTTTAATCATTTGCAGTTTAAATTCACTTAAAATACACGTTGTCGTGGTTATTCATTTCCGTTATACCATCCTCTCTTTATCACACCCTGTCGGCTCTCATTCAATATCTATCTTTCACTCTAACCTCTCTCTTGTTTACCTGACGATTATATAATTGCTTGTATACTTGCAACTCGAGGGTTCAGAAAAAGTAGGTAGGTAGTAATTACAAAAATAAAATATGTGAGAGAGTGTGAGAGAAAGAAGCGGAGGAGAAAACCGTAAGAATGTTTCTACATGAGGTATTCGTGGCGCGGGCGTAAAGGGTACATGGGAGGAAGACTTAAGTTCTTTAGTCAATGAGCGAACCAGATAATCTAGCTGTAGTCATGGAAACACCAATTTAGCTTTAACGTTTTTATTAACAAACGATCACCCCTTTCGACGGGTTCGCGGGACCGGGAGAGAGGGGAATTTTCATTTAACTCGAAGAAAAAAATTGAATCCACATCTACGGGACCGTGAAATTGAATTTCACAATTTTCGTTAAAAAATAAAATAAAAAAAACAACAACCGACCAACGTACATATTATGTACTCGCAAATACGTGTATATACCGGCGAAAAAAAGAAAAACACGCGAAAAAAACCAGCTAACCCGAATACGCCGACAAATCGACTTTGCGCGCGAATAGAATAAACCGATTTAATTTAATACCCGATGTAATAAAAGTTGCTGATTTCATTGTACTATCACCGGCGGTCCACTAATATATATATATACGATTATATATATGTATAATATAATATATCGCCGTGTACTCGTTTAGTTTATATTTATTATACAGAGAGATAAGGCAAAAAAAGAAAATGTAATTAACATAAAACGAATGTATAGTTCTCACCGATATCGTAAAGTTTAAAAATTGTATTCCGATACGATCACCCTGTATATATGTGCGTGTATGTAAATTGATATAATCTATATTATCATTGTACACACATATTGTTATTGATGTTGGAACAAAAATATGAATGTGCACGTATAATATTACGATGACGATTATTGGGCGGCGGCGTTCGAGGATTAGGTATATTATATAGGTGCATTAATGTCGGCCGGGGGATTACAGTGAGTTTTTACCGCAAGGGTCGAGAGATTCATTATTATGTTATTATTATTATTATTATTATTACTGTAAGGACACGGGCCTTAATATTATTCATAATTCGTATACGAGTCCATGTCAATTATTATTATGCGTATAAAACCGTGCATGCGGTAGTTGCGGGAAAAGATTATGTTACGATTATTATCGTAATTCGCAATGCGTGCTTCATTTTATTTGCAACCGCCGAATTTCAAGTCGATGACATAATAAGTCGCTTGTACATTTTAATATTATATATTGAATTTAAAATGCATTTCCGGCCGTAAGAATATGACGCCATGCGTGTTTATTTGAACGAGACAATAAAGAAACCGATGTAACCACTACCAGATAAATATATTTTTCGGTAAAACCGTTTTATTCAATAATACGGTAATGAGAAAATTACACACAAGTGGGCGCAACAAACGTACCGTTCGACCACTTCCACCCCGATACTTAGTAACCGAATTTGTCTGTTTTTTAATTGCGTGGAATAAACTGATAACTCCGAAGTATTGTTGAAGATTGCTGTACTAAATCAATGTTTTTTAAACTGTGATCCGCGGAATCCAAGGGTACACTCAGGGAATTTAATCACTTAAGGGTTCCGCGAAACTTAAGTAAAATTTTTAAAATGTTCAAGAACGTTACTTCTAAAATTCTAATTAAGATCAGTGTGGGCTTTATCATTTTTAAAACATTATAATAATTTAATACTATATAGTAATCAATTATAGTAGAAAATGTTTCTACAATAAATATTAATATGTATTGTGGGTACTTATACAAATAAATAGCATTAAAGTATAAATTCAATTAGCTAGGTTATTTAGAATATCCTATTTAAGCGACATTTTTACAAATATCAATAGCTTAATTTCATCCTCCAAGGCAAAGGAAAAAAGTAAATGTATTTAATGTCCTCAAACATATTGTTGCTTTTAAGAATAAATTGGAATTTCAGAAAATTTGTACGCTCTCCAACGAGTTTGATTGCTTTTCAACAATAGAATGCTTTTGAGAAGAGAAAGGTGTTGAATGTTGAAGTAAAAGAGATATTCATCACAGAAATTATTCAGCACTTTACTGGATTGAGTGAGTATATAATCAGTAATTTCTAAAAGAACAGTAGGTTAAACATCAAAATGAATTGCGGATAAAACTCATTTATTGTCAGTAAAGAATATGAAACTTGTATTGAAATAACATCTAATTTATCATTACAAAAACAATTTAAATCAATCCCATTTGTGAAATTAACTAACACCTAGACAAATTTCTTTAATCAAATATGCTTGAGTAACATCGTGTTACGTTGAAAGAAGCTTCAGACAATATAAATTAATACTACGATTCAATCGTAGATCATTTATTTTTGAACATTTATAAAAATATGTAGTCATTGCGTGTAATAATTCTATTGTCGAATATTAAATTTACATTTAAATATAAATAATAATTTAAATAAATAATTCAAATATTTTTTGTGTATCTACAAAATAAAAAGTGTATATTTTTGAATATCTTTTTATGAAAAAATGCATATTTCATTATAACTGTAACATAAATAAAAAATATTTTTCTTGTAAAAAGATACTTAATCTAGATCCTAACCTAACCTAACCTTTGCATAAAATCCTAGGCGGCTTCAATTGCTGTTCAAAAAATAATTTTTATTTACTAGTTTGTAATAAATTATAATTAAATTACTTAAAACACTTTTCATTATTTTTTAAGCCAAGAGGTGCAAGTGTACATTTTTTTACCCCCATTACAGCGCTCCTGATCATTATACCATGTGAAATACGTATTATTATCCTATCGTTCGGAATTTTTGATGCCATAATATAAATAATCGAAAATTATTATTCATCGGAGACATATATTATTATGCAAAATACGCGCGTCAGTAGATTTATTCGACAATACGTTATTATACGGCCCATTTCGTAAATCGAGTTTATTCTAAACATATACTTATTGGTATATACACTCGTCTCGTACATATAATACAATAATAATAATATATACCTATCTGTTATTAAGTTTGTGACAAACACGCCTTATCGACTGCGGCACCGAGTTGAGTAAGTGCACAAGTATTCGTATAGGGGTACTACACTACTAACTAAAAACCTTGTTTTCTTCTAAAGTAAAACTTTTTCTTATTATTATTTTCCACCTAAATTGAAAACTGGTAACGGTCCTGTGATCAAATATATATAATACGTGATCGCAGCTCGCCAAAAACGGAAAAAAGCCGAATAATCCCATCAATAACTTTGGGTGTATTCCCACAAGACGCGAGAATCGGCCGGATTTATCGATTCGATAAAAGTCCAACGGAAATCATTCTTCAAACGTGAAAAAAACTACCATTATACTAATATTAAATGCGTTGTACTTTCACGTTCGATTATAAAATTATTATTATACTCAATATACAAAATATCATAAATACATGTTATACGAAAATATATAAATATATAATCAATATAAAATTAGTTTGGTGAGTTTTTTACATTTTTATTATTTTATATTAAAACATACTAAGTGTTTTTAATATTAAAATGTACATTGACATAAGTTATTTTAACTGAATGATTTTATATATTTACTGCAAAATATTAAGTGATCAAGTTCATTTTAAAAAATAAACAGAGGATTAATCAGTGACTATTCTGAACGTTTTTCTTTCGCCCCTTCGGTCCTCGGAAATGTTAGAAGTGGGAGGATATTTAAAAGCAATAATATTGCATTCGAAAAACGATTCTGAACGAAGATATATATATCTCATAGTTTTTGCGATTTTTTAACTTTTCTGTCATTTTTAGTGCTCACCTATTTTTTTCCATCGTATTATAAAACTATTGAGAAATTCGAAAAATGACTAAATAAAGTACTAGATAACTAAATAACATTTTACACCGAAAGCAAACCACATTTGTGGTAATGAAACCCTTATGTTTGTCCGAAAAAGTGTTTACATACCTACATAAA
Organism: Eriosoma lanigerum; assembly: GCA_013282895.1. Lineage (NCBI taxonomy): Eukaryota > Metazoa > Arthropoda > Insecta > Hemiptera > Aphididae > Eriosoma > Eriosoma lanigerum. The sequence goes on from CM023359.1 coordinate 19,259,555, forward strand.
AAGCACACATCATTGTAAAACCAATACATTGCTCGCTTCGCTCAGAGTCTAAAACAGCTAAATTATTGAGGTAAAATATAGCTGAATAATTAGGTAACTAAATAATTTTGAACAAAAACGACAATGGCATAATATTCGTATACTCTTATATTCTATTGGTTTCTGTGGTTCGACATTGTTGTAAATATATCAATATTGGACATAAATATCGTGTAGAGACCCTAGGTTGATAACGAGCACTGCACGTGGTATTATAATGCGATAAATAAGCGTGCGCCAGGAACGGTACCCGGGGGACCAAATTACCAATTTTGGATCGTTATAAACACACCTATATTCTCGGAATATACTCACTACTCACTACAGAAATATTATTTATTATTTCCACTTGCCAGTACAGATTTAAGGGTGTTAATCGTGTATTATTTTTCAAGGGAAAGAAAATATTTTTTGTATTTTTGTTGTAATTCTGTCAGACCTTAACGAAATACTATTTGATGCGTATTCACGCTATAAATGTATAATATTTTTCACAGAAAAATCTAGAGTAACGTATTTTTGATTATTATTCGATGACAATATGGAATATAAGTCATTACTATAATACTATCGAATATAGTATTCGATATTACGTACAATAACTGACGAATAATAATGTTTAGTTCGCATATGGGTTGTAGTGTGGTATGCAATTATCGGAAACTAAATTAATAAATGATTTTACCGCATATTATATTTTAATTATTATATGATATCGTATTATTACTATGTGTGGGGCGGATAAAAGAAATCCGAGTTAATATCAATGTAATTACGTTGAAAATAATCATTTCAAACGGACACACAGTACACGAGTATACATCGTAATCGTATATACTGCAGACGAGACATACTGTTAAATCCCCGTGACGTATTTGGGGAAACTTCCCGAGGGATTCGGCACTGACACAGATGTTCGTTTTAATTGTGGCATTCTGAAAGAGAGAGGACCAGCGAAGTACGGAAGAAAAGGGTGATAAAAATTTCAAAAAGCGACTTATTTGCCATATTTAAAAGAAGTTGATTACATCCAAATCGTGTATACGAGTCCCAAAACATCGATTGACCGAAAGTTTTAATTGTCGTTTTATTTAAATATTATAAACACTATACAGTACTTTTAATTTAAAGTCGCGCGAGAGAAAATAAAAGATATATTTATTGCTAATTCGATGTATGTGTGGTAGTTAAACCTTTTAAAACTGAAGATAATAACCGAACCTAACCTAACCACCAACATGGATTTTTTTCTCTTGAAATAAAAATGGGCACTTTATATATGAAAACGTGTAGGGGTTAAAAACAAAATAATAACGTCCCAACGATTTGTTTGGTTCGAGGTGCTTTAATACTGATTATTATTTATTAAATATATTATTTTGTTCTCATTGTTTTAAGAAGAAAAAACCTATCAATATTTCTAGAAAATATTTTCAAAGCATTTTATTTTTTAAATAGTTTTTTTTTATTACTACAATCGAGTTGCATAAAAACAGTTGCGTGCCTGAAGAGATGTATACGGTATACGTTTGGGTATAATCCCTCTCCTTATTGTATTTTGTAACGATAGTATTAATTTTTAAATATCTTTATAATAAACAATTTACATACATAAATATTATGTTATGTTTAAATAACTTATTAAAAACTTGAATGTTTGAATTTATGCGTCAATATTGCGACCTACGGGACTAAAGATAAATGCATAATGTACGTGGATTGTTTGATCGTATTGTCTCTCCTCCCTTCCACGAATCGGATGAATACTGATTGCACCACTGGGATCGCTTAATATAAATAAATAATTATTTATTATTTATGGAAAAAAAAAAAATCATAATCTATAATAATTATTATAATCATCGTATCGAAACGAACGCACGCGTAAATCGAATAGTTGCGAGGTGCCGGCGGCAGAGGGATATCGAGCAGGTCTCGCATATACGAATTATTAAAGGTTGTTAAAGGTCCGTGTAAATACGACGAAAAACCTGTGCACAGTCGTTAACGATTTATATACGCACCGTTAATGGCCTTTGCGCCGAAAGGGCGGCCGGCGGTGGCAAATATTATATACACAGCAACAATGCTGGTAGAACGATAGGGTGGTATGATGGTAGTGAACGTGCCGTGGAGGGGAAAGGATTAAATTGATTGTTTTGGCAAGTCAATTACACAAAAGGCTATACACACCGTCGAGCTCATCGCACGCATATTATTGCATTATATTATTACGTGTAGGTATATATATAGAGGGTGATCAGAATATTGTGTTACAAAATTAACGGGAATACAAACGTAACGTAATATAATTCCAATGATTTTTTGGAACACGAAATTCTCATCACCCTGTATAGGTATTAATATTATACATTTATAATATTATATATCGAGGGGGTCTCTTAGTCGAGTTGGCTTTATATACTATTATTATACACACACACACACATAAATATAATATAAATGTGTACATGTGTATCTTTAACCCCTTCGACCCTTCGTATATGTGTGCTATTATATTTATACGCGCGAGTCCTACCGCACACCACTTACCCTTATTCTACGTTACCACCCCTTGCACGACAGAGTCGTCGTTGTTAACGATATCGGTCACTGAGATATATATATATATATATTATTAATTTACCATTATTATACCATATTGGAACTTGAGTAGGAAGGTGAAGGCGCGCGGAAAACGGGGTAGGTAATTCTTATTTTTTAACAAATGTTTTAACGTATTATATCCACTATAATTTATTCAAGTTTATAATATATTCAATGGTCTTCGAGGAATTTTTGGTAATAAATTTATACGTCCCTTAACCACTTTCATTTTTTTTTTTTAATTTGAACATTATTTTTAATTTAATATCAATAATCAATGTTCTAATATTCTATAACTTAAAAGAATGCTTTTATAATATTCTCGTGTTATTGCGAAAATACACATCAATATATCGCACGTTTTTTTTTTTTGAAAACTAGGAATATTTGTCTATAAATTGATTTAGATTTCATCGAAAGGCCAAATTGGATATCATTTTTTAAACAATATAACATTTGTAATTAAAAAGTATATTTTGTTAATTATATAAGTGTATATTATATATGAAATCAAATACAATTTTCTACCTTAGTTTATATTATAATATAAACATAATTTTTTAAAAATTATAATTAAAATGTGTACTACACATTTTTATATGTATCTACTCGTAGATTAAAATTATATAAAAACATGGGGGCTAATGTATACCTTTGTTCCATATTATTATAAGTAGAATTAATTATTTAGAATTTTTTGCAAAATATTATCAAGTGATATCATTATTTTTGTTATCATAGATTATAGATATTATAGATACCAATATTTTTTATTAAAAAATATCAAATAATTTTTCATTTATACTGATAATATTTTTTATTAAACAACAACTGAACCTAAATGTTTAAATACACTTATTTGCAAGTAGGTACACATAACACACTGATTAAAAGTTAAATATATATAATGCATAATTACTTTCTATTGTAAACTATTTACATAATTTCACTAAAAAAATAGGGGTTATAGTATAATACTATAGTTATTAATTGTAATGTATAAAATAAAAAAATTTAAAAATATGACTTAAGTTTCCTCCCCTTGAAAACCATCTTATTGAGTGTCTTTGATTCTAGTTAATTATAAAATATTTAAAAATATATGTGAGGTGTCCTCGAGCATAATGTTCAATTTTAGCGAATTAGCGATTACATCTGTCAATAAATGAATCGTGAAGTAAAATCAATGTGCGTCGATTGAAAAACACGCGACGCAATGATTTCGAGTGCACAAAAGACTAATTTTTATTTATTTTTTTATTTTTAAACAAACTACCATCATAATAATGAGCGCGTGTCCGCTTGAAGAGGGCGATAACTCCACGGCTTAACTGTATGTAATGTATATACATAATATAATAACGCCATGCACGCGCGTACAATAATAACCATGATTTGTATTTACCGACAATATATTTAACAATATGTGTGTGAGTAATATTATTGTCTCTAATAAATATTATCAATAATTACTAGGATAAAAGTTATAGCTGATCTCCTTTGTGTACTCTTGAACAAAGGTTTTCCTATGGATATTGTATATAGTCTTATCGAATTGACCATTTTTTTTAAAAACTTAACGCTATTTCAAAATACATCATTATTAAATGAGGTAAATATTTTTACTTGTAAAGTTTGCACTGTCACTGAACACCAAAACCCAAAGGGTATAAACAAATATTTAACAACAGCAATATATCATGTGATCTTCGAATTAGGTTAGTTATTCGATATTTTAAGATTAGGTCTTAAACATTAGTTAGATTAATACGTAAATAAAAACAATTTAGGTTTATAAGCGAAATACGCTTATTGTTATCTAATAATAAGAATATTTCTAAAGCCAAATAATAATAATTATTAGAAACAAATTTTATAAAATTAAAATTAAACAAAATGTATCTAACTAGAAATGTTAGTATTTATTATTAATTTAGTAGAATTGAATTTTATAATGTTTTTAATGTTTTGAAAAGTCTAAAGACACTTTTTCGAATAGAAATAAAGGTCCAATTAACACAAGTAGGGTGTGCTTTCGATTTAAAATTTCATTTACTTGATACTTTATGTAGCTCATTTTTTGAATTTTTTTAAAGTCAAAGAAAATTGTCAAAATTGTGGTTGCCGTAAATTTGATTTTAAAAATTTTGTGATAATTCATGCAGTTTTAAACGTAGAGACTTGTACATTTTTTTAAGTATTCTCACACACATATTGTATACCTAAATGAGTTTTGCTCAGAATTGTATTTTCGAATGCAATATATTATTGCAATATATCATAATTCTTAATTAAAATAAACCATTAATTTCTACGAGGATCGAAGGGACGAAGGAAAAATATCCAGAATCGACCTTCTCGCTTTTTTACTTCTTTATTTTAAACCTAATATTTTTACACAGATCATCTTTAGACCGGCTAAAAATGACTATTTTGTCTTATACGTATATGCCCCCAATTGTTTCGGAACTCATTTTTGTTTTGTTTTAACCTACCTACCCAGTACCCACACTATAGATAATATTTTATTCATTCGTTAATTTCGAACGTGTGTTGAAGTGTCGAATATTTTTTTTATTTAGCTTTAGCTAAAGGCGGTTATTGAATCGTCATCGCGACCACCTGTGTGTATCTATATTCTGTATAAACTCGAAGGGGAGTACTGTTATATTATGTTATGTTGATTTTATTTTGAAATCACATATGAAGGGTGGAAATTAAAAAAAGGGTAAAATTGACATTTATATTAAAAGTAATTTGTTATGCGTCAACTTTGGCGTACAACTGTATTGCGGTTGAAATTAAGTTTGTTATGTTCAGTGTTGCACACGTAAATCGTATTAAATAACAATAAGTATCCACGCGCTTCCAATATTGTGGTTGAGTAAATCTAATGAAGATAAATTTATTCAATTTTATTTTATTATACTTTCAATTGAGTTATTCGTCATGGATAGTAATGAATAAAATTACAAAAAATACCATTATTTTTTTTTGTAAAATAATAATGTCTGAAAAATGGAACTAATATTATAATATCAATATAGTAACTCAAATTCGTAGATAAAAAGTATAACCTATGATATTTAGATATTCTAAAAGATCTGTGATATGGCAAACAATATTGAAAAAATTATTTGGGTATGTGTATATATCGTAAATTCGTAAATTAGTAGAATAAGCTTATGATTTAATTTCCGTAGATTAAGATCTACAAAGCGACATTATTTAACGTCTGATTAATACAATAAAACAATATTACTAAATTTACTTTAAAGCCGACGCAAGTTATTAATTATTATTGATAAATGAACTTACTAATATTATACTATACGTATATTATGTTTATCGAAAATTCAAAAAACGATTTTTAACTTTTTAACGAGCTTACCACGTTTTTTAATTTTTTTATTTCCGCCACCGTATCGTAGACGACGACGTTATTCGAGAAGTGACTTTTTTAATAGAAATTCCATAAAAGACATTATAATACATAACCTGTGGACCGTATCGTTTGGCTTGTGTGTTTAAGGTAATCATGTAATGGCAGCGTTAGTGTTCTTTGTTTAGCCAATGCAAACACAAATTTCCCTAAATTATTGTTATTACAAAAGACGGACAATCGATCAACGACAATGCGTACACATCAACTATGTCATTATTGTTGTTATCGTATTATTTAATATTTATCCAGTACATCGGCACCTCGTCATAGCCGTTATTGTTTTCTGTATAACATTAATCCAAATTAATGTTACCCTTCCGGAGAAGCAACCAATATAACTATAGAGACACCACTATAAATACACTCGAAGTGATATTGTTAAAGGGAAAGGCTCAAAGACGCGTAATGCGTTGACGAGCAGCGAATCGACAATAATGTAATATTAGTAAACATATTTATATGTATTAAAAATAACCAAAAAGTTTTAACTTAATATTATTTGTCGAATTCAAATACAAGGACTATACAATAGTATAATATCATTGTAGTACCTATATGCAATAGATATACGTAATAAAAATAGAATTTTACACTAATATTAATATGTTGACATAAATATTTTGCACGCTACCTGTATCACTGTACTGTACATTGTGTCCAATGTTTATTTCAGACTTTGTGTCCCGGGAAATATTATACATTTTTGAAGTAAAAAATAATCTATAAAAGAAAAGCTCTTGTTTTATTGATATTGAACAATTTAGAAATTTTTTTTTTTTTTGGGGAGGAGGGTCTAATTTTATACTATATAGGTGTTGGATATAATGATACAATTATCTAATACAAAACGTATTTTATATATTATTTATCTTCATACACTATCTATTATTATTTTTAATATTATAACAATTATATTCCGAAGGAAGGGAGGTATACAAGCTGTGTTCACAGTGATTAATTTTTTTCAACATTAAAAGAACTATCTTAGGAATAGGTAGCATGAAAGATATTATTTTTATTTTTGTTTGTTATTATAAAACCATATGATTATAAGTATAATAAGTGTAACATAAGTGTTATTAATGTGTGCCATATTATTATAGAATAGACAAATGATTTGTTATCATCCAAACGAGAAATATAAATTATTACATAAAATTATTGACAAACTGTGTCTTAAGCCAAGAGTTAAGCTTCATGAGTAAATTAAAAAAAGCTGTCAAGTCAATTCTAAGCGTTCCTCTTTTATCTTTTTGTCCTCAGAGAAATTAGTGGTGGAATGTTGTTATGTTATAATTTTTATAATTAAGATTCGAAAAAACGATTTTAAACGAAACTTAATCAGATAAATAATATATAATAGTACTGATAATTTTTATTTTTATAAATTGTCTTTATAAAAATTGTCATTTATCTACTAAAAAATGCATCATAAAAATAACAATGAAATTCAAGTTTGTCAAAAATGTAGATGATTAGTTTTTTCTGTCTCAATAGAAAAACATTATGCATTTCAAAAAATGACCTATATAAAGTACCAACTAGACAAAATTATCTACCCTACTTGTGCTAATCAGTGCATATTTACTACCCAAAAAATATATATATCATATTTTTCTACGATTTCACTCAAATTCCAATTTAAAATGCTTATTAAAGAATAATAATAAAATATTGGGACTATAGACTTTCAACGTTTTGTAAAACTAGATTAAGTAATATATGGTTATTACTTTATTAGTTATCTTATATTAAATTTTCAAATCCTAAAACTCAAAATTTTAAATTAAATTGAACGTTATTGAGAAAATAATTACATTTTTAGAAAAATTGTAAAGTACTATATTTAGACAATGAAATAGTTCCAAACTTTTTTCTTACGTGTAGGATATATATATTAATATTTAAGTCTTTACGTTCAAAATTTTATTAGTTATTATGAAATATTTAAAATCGAGTTAGTCATAATTATAGTTTCCGTGAATTTTGCCACTTCCGACATTTTTTAGTAGTATTCCTTCTCCCAAAGAAAAAGTTTTGAGAAATTTGAAAAATGAACTAAATAAAGTACCAACGAGATACAATTTTCTACCGAAAACGTATCTTTTCGTGATAATCGGATCATTATTTCTACCCGAAAAAATGTCTTCATACACATAAAAGCATACGTCATTGTGAAACGAATACAATTTTAAATTCGCTTCGCTCAGAATTTAAAATAAAATAATTATATTTTATTATATTTTAATAATTGTATTTTTCTATAGTTTAAAGTTTTAAACGTTTATAACTATTAGTTAATACACATATAATATATTAACTTTTAACGGAAGTGGACCATTAAAATATTAATTTCAATATCACTCCCTCGTGAAAATCCTAAATACGCCCTCGAGTTAAATTGATATACAAGTATTTGAGTTAAACGTAAACAGTAAACAAAACGACGAACCATTATAAATTAAGAAGGTCATGTTAACTTTTATATACAAACATATATGACACATTGACACCATTAAAAAGCTGTAATATATTATAATTAATACGACCAAGATAAATGAATTAAAACGTGTACAAGTTAAACGGATTATTTTGAAATTTAACTAGAACAAGCAAGTCGGTCGTTAATATTATTATAGTCTTAATAACATATAGGTTATATGTATATATATATATATATATTATATTATTTGAACTGTGTATTGAATATATGTTCTGCGGCGGATAAAAGCGGCCAAAAACCAACGATAATATCGCAACAATAAAATTATAACTCCGATTGTGATGATAATAATAAAAAATAATAACGAGTTGGTTATTCGAGCACCTCGAATATAACGCGATAGTTTTTGAGGGTGGCGCGTGACCGGAAATCTGGATTCGACCGACTTTGAGAATCTTCGCGAATCTGGATGACTTAAATAACGTTGTCACGAACTTCTGCGCGCGTACACTGTACGAAAAAAGGCCGCTCGTCGTGAACGATATTCATTTATTTGTTTGTTTCTCTCGTTTTCTACCTCACACGAACACCCGACGCACTCGATCAGCCGTGATATTGGGGCATATATACTATCGGCGTCACTACTAATGGCCAATAAAAGACGTGGCTCGGGTCCGTAATAAACGCGCGCGTAAGTGTATGCCGCGAGGGGAGGGCGCGGATACTCAGGGGAACAATAACCGCGGCCAACCCTCGAGTATACGTTATATATTTTTTTTTTTTCTTTTGGGCAAAAAAAAATACACAGCACGCGCACACACACACACACATAAAAAAAAAACACATTGCTTTTGCGAAAACAACAACAAGAAACCAACTAACTTTTCAATTGATTGTAGTTGTTTATCGCGTAACGAGCGAGCACGAAGACGTTCGCATTTTTCCCATCCCCCGTGGGCCAAGTCCTCTCGACCTTGTCACTTATATACCGTTAAATTAACGTTATTATTTATATCTAAACGTATATGTTTTCGCTCTTTTTTCTAGTGGAATTTGTCCGGAGATAAAGTGCACGCACGTAGACGTATATATTTATATGTATAGACCGGCGATAATCCGATAAAAAATTACATTTGTTTTTCACACACATGCGGACGACAAAGTTACACTCAAATGTAACATAAATCGCGTTAAATTTGATGTGAATTGATGATTTTTCGCGGTGATTATAATTATATTCATTTGTAAGAATATGCTAAATGCTAATACTTATTTTATAAATAGTAATTTAATTAAATAATGTATTATATAGTATATTCAGTAACAAAAATTACTTATTTTAAATAATTATTTTATTTTAAAAGAAAAACAAATTACAAAAGGGCGAAATCCAATTGAATAAACCGTTAAAATACTAATCATTTGAGTTTATTTTAATGTCATTATTTTAAAAGACTCTTTAAATTAAAAATGTAATAGTTAAAATAACACGATATTTATTATAATTTTATCTGTGGGGGTTTTCGTTTAACTATATTTTAATAACATTAGTGAAATAAATGATAACTTTAATAATCCAAGCGACTGACAATTATTCTTCTTCTTTTTATTCTTCGTCTTCTCTTCCGCATTAACTCCCTCAGGCTGAAAGTCTAAGACATACTTTTAGTCCATAATTCGATCTTGTTCTTTTCCTTTTTCTTTTTAAAATACATATTCTTTTTACTTTTGTATTGCTTCCATTCTTAAAATATACTTGAGAATTTTTACTTGATTTTAAAAACAAACAAAAAAGTGGAATTTTGCTTATACTTTTAATAACGGACTAACATTATAGGCTATAAAAAAAATAAGTATTTCGATTGGTCATTTTTACTCGTACTATGTGGTCCCAACTTCTAATACCCTATTGTGATTTCATAAAAGAAACTACAACAATTGGGTAATATAATATTATTCATATATATAATATATAATATGTTTTTTGCATTGAAATACAATTGAGTAGCAGGTTTGTTATTATGGTTAGACATGAAACATGGCAACGCATTCAAAGTGTTCGAATAGACAAAATAGTATAATATATATTTAATATTGTTAATGAATAATACATTTTACTTATTTTTGCCGTCATGGTTTAATGTCAGTTCATTCATGTTATATTTACCAAATACCAAAATGTTGGTAGATTATATAAATAAACGTACTCCCTTTTTCGTTCAATTAAAAATACAATCATAATTAACATCATTAACAATCATAATTTATTAAAAAAAAATATATAATTTTATTTCAATATGAACATTGTAAATGTGTTTCATGTTTGTCTTCTCTTTATGTACATATCGACTGAAGCTTATCATCGCAACACGGCCGAAATAAACGTCCGTAAATGTAAATTGACCCATTCTGGAATCGAATACCGGGGAACCGTGTTCACAACAAAATTTAAGTCGTTGTGTCGACCGTGGAATTCGACTGGAGTAAGTGATAATATCTAATTATGTGTTTTTGAATGGTTTGCCGTATTACCGATTTTTATAATTTATATAGGTAGTAAACATTTTATGCGTAGTTACAAAACAATCACCACAAATATTGTGTTTTATTATTTATATTTATTTTATAAACATATTTCGAAAAAAACAGTATTATTTCATGGGTATTAATACTAGCTAAGTAATGATTAAATTTAAATAATATAAATTAATTTTTTTAGATTCTGAGCAGAACGAGGATTATATTATTTTTAAAAAGATATTTTTATTTATTTATTTTTTTTTTTATGTATGAAAACATGTTTTGGGTAAAAATAATGGTCCGATTACTACAAAAAGTATGCTTTCTATAGAAAATTGTATCATCTTGGTACTTTATAAAGCTCATTTTTCGAATTTCTCAAAATTATTTCCTTAGGAGAAGAAAAACTACCAAAAAATAGCAAAAAATCGGCAAAATTACGATTTCCGTATTTTTTTATTTTTTATTTCACAATAACTAATTGAGTTTTGATCGTAGAGACTTGAAAATTTTTTTGAGTACTAACATTGATAATATACAAGTGTGGTATAATTTTGGAACGAAGTAGTTATTTTTTTGGATAAATATAAAGCTCTGAACTTTCTTCTAAAAAAATTTATATTACATACAATTTTGGGTTAATCGGTTTGAAAATCTTATAGAAGCCTAATAATAATATAATAATATATTACTTAATCTATTTACAAAATATTTTGAAAATTGTGACTAACAATTTTTATCATGAAATGATAACTTCTTAATTTTGATCATAGAGGTTTGAAGTTTATTTTGAATATTTACATATGTAATTTACACTCGTGGTAAAATTTTAAAATGGATTATCAGTATAATATATAGAGATTCGCTCTGATTCGTATTTTCTAATGTTATATCATTGCATTTAAATCTTAATAATTATCCGAGGACCGAAGGGACAAAGGAGAAACATCCAAAATCAACCTTCCCAATTTTTTTATATTTTAATATAAAAACAACGGAGAAAACATTGAAAACGTTTGTAATTTCCATATAGTTTATGTAATATATGGAATTATTATCATTCAATTTAATATTATACTTACAAGCATTACGTATTGATGGGTTAATATCATTACTCTGCTGTAGACAGAGACCGATTCCAGTTTTGCAGATGGATCTCGAGTGTCAGCCAAGAATTATTGCCGCAATCCCAAAGGGATCAGAGAAGATCTTTGGTGCTATACGTACAACCAGGGCAGTCCGGTGGAAACGTGTGCTGTACCATTGTGTTATTCTAAAAGTAGGTGATACAATCACATTATATGTTACAATTATTATGGTTTATATAAAATCATATTTTACTAAATTAAATGCAATTTTCAATTATCCATAAACCATTTATACGATTTTATAATGTATAAATTCTACATCCCAGTGGAGTATTTATGGAGGGGGGATTGATAACCTCCCTTAACCTATTTTTCTAGTGATATATTTTTATTTTATATATCTATTATACCAAATAACAATATCGAAATTGCAATCCATTAACATGCGTTGTTGACGATGAGAGAATTAAGCCCCCCTATGGTCAATAAAATATTGCTATCACACATACAGTGTGATATATCGTGATCACGATAATTGGACACACTCAATAACTTTACAAATACTCATTATATTTGTATGGTTTTTTGGCAATATAAACTTAATTACTCACTTGTTCACATAATTAGAATAATTTTATATCGATTAGTTTCGCATATGCGCACAAAACTATACTTTTTTTAAATGGCAACCTACAATTTTGATCGTAAATTATTTTTCTTGAATTTTTTTCATACTTTTCAATGGTGAAATCAACCTCACAAGTTAATAATTGGTTGAGTTAGAGTTGTTTGAATATTTGATATTATTAGCATAATATTATTATGTACATGATGACAATAATAATATCAAATACTCAAATTTCTCTAATTCAGCCAATTCTAAACTTATGAAGATTAATTTTCTACTAAAAAATCTAAAAAAAATCAAAGAAAAATAATTTGCTATCAAAATAGTAGGTTACTTAAAAGAAATAACAATGTTTGTGTGCATGGGCAAAATTAATTGATTTAAAATTATTCTATTTAAATATGTGAATAATGAAATTTAATAAATAATTTTAAAAAAACTATTCAAATTCAATAAATCTGCGTAAATTTATTAGAATTTAATCTTTTATTACGTGTATTTAATATGGGATTTAACAATTAAAATGCTAAATAATGTCAAATATTCAAATAGCTCTTACTCAGCCAATTTTTAACCTAAGAGGTTGATTTCTTCACTGAAAATTATGAAAATAATTGAAGTAAAATAATTCACAATCAAAATGGTAGGTTGCCATTTGAAAAAGTATAGTTTTATGTACATTTGCAAAACTAATCGATATAAAATTATTCTAATTATGTAAACAAGTATGTAATTAAATTTATAATGTTACAAAAAAAAACCAAACAAATATAATGAGTATTTGTAAGGCTATTAAATATTTCCAATTATCGTGATCACACTGTATAACCCTTAAAAATTTTTTAAATACACCACTGATACAATTATACATTTAAAATTTAAATTATTATTATCTTAATAAAATACTATTAACATATCCTACACGACTATACGAGTAATTATTTTATAAAGAAAATTTCTAAAAGCATCATACAAATTTAAATTTAATATATTAATTCTGTAAAAAGTGTTATTTTGATTTTTTTTTAATACAAATAATCTTGAAATTATGTATGACTATTCAATAAAATAACTTTCATATAATTATAATAATATGATATTATCATAATTTTTCTTTAAAAGACAAATTATTTAAATAAAAATAATGACTGTTCAATACCTACAACAACCTATAGGATGTAAGGTGACAGGCCCGGGTGTGGAGTACGGTGGTAACATGAACGTAACCAAATCTGGTTATGGTTGCTTGGAGTGGACGAACTTTTCGGATTTGAAATTTCCAGAAGGCGACCAAAAAGCAGCAGGAAACCGATGCCGGAATCCGACGGGTGATTCAGGTGGGCCATGGTGTTTTACTTCCGTGGACGGAACTATAATTCCCGATTATTGCGAAACTTCCGGTTGCGACGACAACGTTTGCGGTTGGTCATTAGTCAACGGCAATCGCGGTGGTGAGCTATCGGCGCACGGACATTACACTGAAATACGAGGTCTGTTAAAAAGTGTTAATAAAATCGTTGATTTTCATCTGTTGTTTAAAATTTGTTCTGAAATAGACTACATTAGAACTTAATCCGCTGTATGTCTGATTGATTGAAATATTGATTCAATTGATTTTAAATAGACAATATCAGCGGATTTTCTATAATATTGCGAGATGGTTTATTAACATGTCTGATTCTTAGGCGATGGAGACGGTAATCAAGTGACCTTCGAACTGAAGACTTGGGACCCAGCAGCGGTCCGTAGCGGCGGAAAACCCTTCCGGATATCGTTGACCGCGTATCCAATCGGCCCCAGTCCGTCCGAGGACGGATTCGAAGTTCCGGTGCCGGCCGAAGCGTTTTTCCGGTCCGACGCGGTCACCCGCATGAATTTATCGTGGCGCAACGGTTTTGTCGTACTGAACGCCGGTCGGTCGGCCACCGAGGTGTTGAGTTACGAGTTGAATGCGACCATCACACCAGTGACATATATGAGCTACGTCGGAAGTGAAGAATCTCTGGTCGCCATACGATTCCCATATTGCGACCCAACGTTAGCAGGTCGGCCGGAGATTAGCTATGATTTTTGTTTTCCAGAGATTATTATCAAATACAAGTGCATTTTTTCAGGACGCGAAGAACACGTGACATACAATCAAAACGCTTTCAGAATTTTCCCCTTGAGAAAAACTATTGCTTCTAGTTCCGAATTATCGTTTTCCGTCCGAGCTGTGATTTCGGCATCTGTCACCTATTACACTGCTCCCACCAAGCAAACACCGCGTCTAATTGTTAGTTTTTGCTCAATAATTTTTAACTGCCTTATATAACATAGCCTAAACATTAATTATTAGATTTGTAATCAATAAAAATAAATGGGAAGGTCGATTTTGGACGTTTCTCCTCCGTCCCTTCGGTCCTCGGAGAAGACTGAAGCCCCTACGATCGAAACTCAATTAAATATCACGGAATAAAAAAAATAAAAATAATGGAAACCATAATTTTGCCGATTTTTCGCTAGTTTTTGGTAGTTATTCTAGTCTTAAGGAAAAACTTTTGAGAAATTCGAAAAATGAGCTAAATAAAGTACCGGAAGTTGGTACTAGACGCATATTTCTACCGAAAACATATCCTATTTGTAGTAATCGGACCATTATTTCTACCCGAAAAACTGCCTTCATACATAAAAAAAAAAATTATCATTGTAATACCGTAAATTTGTTTTTTCACTAAACCATTTCCAACTCGGAAAGGTAAAACTACAATACTTATATAGTAACATCATGTATTTTATATAAACGTACAAAACAATAAACTTGTTTAATTGACAAAAATTTAAAAAAAAAACAAACAGAAACGATAGACTGTTGTTTAGATACATAGGCTGTGAGTATAACAATAATAGCATTAACATCGCTTACCTGTAACAATCTTTAGATTACAATTAATAGTTCTTAACTTGGACTGTTAATAATAGTGTATAATTAATAATAGTATTATATAAAAAATTAGAAAATAAGTAAAATATGCCTAAACAATAAAAATTAGAGTTTTATTATTACAGATAGTTTTTGAAGCTCGGCCTTTACAACAAATAAAAATTATTTATCAAGACCAATCAACTAACGATGAACAATTGATTTTTCACCAAACGTATGACATGGATATCATATCGTACTGGAAATGGCATCAATATATTATTACGTAAATATTATTATTTTGTAGGTTATTAATTATAACAAATTTAAAATGTTAATATTAGATAATAGAAGAAAATTTATTTTTGATAATTTAAATAAAAATATAAAATACATATTAATTTTACCGTGCACATTTATTTTAATAATTTTTATTATATATACCTACATTAAAAACTAGTAAAATCACAAATTTTTTTTATAACTTGTTTACAAAAGATTATAACACATAATAAATTATTACTTATTTTTAAAAGTAAAGGTTAATTTAATGAATTAGATATATTTTTCGTTATTTTATATTTTTAGAATTATGGATAAAACGTTACAAATACAAATTACCAACAAAGACCTCCAAAATAATCCGAGAACCATGTTGAAAATTAGTGATTACAAGTTTAGGTTTTTTCACTGGTTCGCTATAGGATCCAAAGCCATTGCTCATTGGACGTTATATTACAGTGGACCCGAATGTAATAAAATAAAATAATTAACTAGTTAAAAGCTTAACTTTATTATATTAAAAATTGAAAGCTTTACGCTTTTTTGTAATGATTCAGTGAAATTATTATTAATACAGTATTAAATTGTTTATATAGTTATTTAGCTTGTTAGTGATCATTATTTATAATGGGTATTGGTAACGAATTTATCTATCTCGGGACTTTGGTAGAGGTTTTTGATTAATAATGTAGATAGAACAACTAAATTAAATAATAATATTGTATCATATAACGATTAACGGTTAATACCCATTAATAGCGGTTGAAAAAACTTTGATAAATTCAATTAAAAATATATATAAAATGTTTTTCATTTTTGTGGCTTAAATATGATGATCGAAGGGATTTTCGATTACAGACTATCCGTTAACTGAAGCAACGTTTCCCGAATGCATATTATCGGAATCAGGAGAAAACTATCGTGGTACGCAGTGGATCACTGGTGATGGCGAACGGTGTGTCCCTTGGAACGTTCAGACAGTGCGCAAAGTACATGTTAAACATAAGCATAACCACGGTTAAGCTTTGACATAAACACAATTTTTTTTTTTTTTTATACAATGAATTAGTTAGTAAAAGAAAACACGTTGATCGACAAAAATTATACCGAAGCCAAAAACTATTGTCGGAATCCGACCGGAGACCTTAATGGGCCATATTGTTTCGTAGCTGTTGACGACGGAAAATCATTGGTCGAAAAACGATCGTGTAACGTTCGGAAGTGCTTGAATATGAGTAAGCAAATAGCAATATAATATTCTATAAGTCGAATTCAGCTGGATTAGTTAAATTCGAGAATTTAATATTTTACCAGCCCATCTTGTAAATCTTTTAAATGTTTCTGTACCGAAATTGTGTTTCATTTTTTTAGAATATTTTATTTTGAAATACAATTGGGCATTGGCGCATTTACATTAAAATTTGTATTTCGATTATTTATTATAACACTTTTCCTATGAATTTGTTTACCGGCCCACATACATTTTCTCGGTAACTCACCTGGCCATTCGGGCTTTGTCAAATTGTACATTAAAAGCATTTTTATAAATTACGGTTTTTGTCTTTTCTCGTACATAAATTAAACACATGTGGCAGTTTAAAAAAACATCATTTTTACCCTCATACTTTGTACTCTATTATATAATATGTGTACCATACGAATAATATACTTTTACGGACCCACTTTAATTTTGTCAAAATTGCGAGACATGAATGACACGTGAATTGAATGTCTATGGTGATAGTTGGTCGGTGGAAATTAATCATGTTTATGTTTTATGATATATATTATCTGATTGGTTGCAGGATGCAGTGTAGCTGGAATCGCGTCCGATTACTTAGGCACACTCAACAAAACCGTATCCAATCGCACGTGCCTAAAATGGGTGTGTAAAAAATAAAAATGTAGTATTAAGTTAGTGACAAATAATTACATATCTTAACTAATAAGTTATGAACAACAAAATATAAATTGTATAAGTCGTGTTTCGTGTAGAATACATTATAGAATGTAAAATGGTCGATTTTTAGTAGGTATACGGGTGACGTCACAATAGAAAAGTATAATACTATATATAAGGGTAACAATAACTAAGTAGATGTACTTAGTGTATCTTCTTTATGTATAAAGAAATGAATTGGACACTTTTATAGCTAATCCATACGAGAATGGTGTCTATTTTAGGGAACAAAGAACACTGATATTTTATACATATTTTGATGACAGATGACACTGTGTCTTTTTCTACGTAAAATTGTAAATAATGAACCCATATACTTTATGGCTATGGCATATAGTCCCAACAACTCATTATTAAGCTCTCGAGTATATTTTATTGGTGTAATGGCGTCTTATCCATTTCTTTTGTTATCAACGGATACATAAGATATTTTGAAATATACCATCAAATATGTACCCAATTGCATGTTTCCTATGATGGTGGTTATTACAAACGCTAATGGGTATTACCTACTTTTAAATCTACTATTTACAAACATGAGTATTTTAGTATCTTCCGCGAATATGCTTTATTTTATGTTTATAATATGGTACTCTCTACTTTTTGAGACAAAACATTGACGTTGTTAGTCGTTGTACGACCTAACCTGCCCTAATCCAGAGGTCGGCAACGTACAGCCCTTTTGATGTAAAGTTACAGCTCTCCAGTTCTAAAATTAAGTAAGAAGCCAACTAATAAATAAAAATCTAGAGTCATGTTTGAAACGTAAAACAATAAGTTATGAGCCAGATTTAACCAAATTTTTAAAATTTATTGATGTATTTATCTATTATTGAATTATTCAATAAACATGTTATTGGATTAATTATTTGATTATTTTAGATCTAACTCTAAAATACTCTGACATGAATTATGCTAAAAATATAGCATATTATAAGTATATTTCTATGAATAAATATTTTTTCGTAGTTATAAAGTCGTTTGTTTTAAATCGAAAATCAAATATATATATAAGCAAATTCCTATTGTAATTGGCCCTAACCCAACCCAAACCTAACGTTAGACATTTACTGATTTACGGTGAAACGATTAAATGGACTTTTTACAGGGTGCGACGAAGGAGATGGCCGGCAGCAAGGGTTACGCGTTCCCAGACGTGTCGACGTCAGCAGCCAAGAATTATTGTCGTAACCCGACAAAGGAACCGACCGGCACGTGGTGTTACGTCGACGGCGATGCCGTGACGGATTTATGCGACGTGCCGAGTTGTTCGGACGGTGAACGTTTCGAAACGTTGTTGACAAGTGGCGGTGGCGTACACTGGCTGTACGTGTTCCCGGAGTGGAGGGGTACGGGTCTAAGGATCGAACTAAAACGCTGGGTGCCGGGAGTGTACGAAGGCGTCTCGCTGCGGTTCCGGCGCGATTCCGAACCGTCGTCGTACGATTTGCTCCAAGTGGGCGCGGACCGCGACGAGAAGATCAAATTGTTCCGGGTGCGGGACAGCGCAGACGAAAAGGGCACCGCGACGGCAATCGACGAACTCGTGTATCCGCATATCGCGACGGCCACGCGGTGGACGGAACTGCGGTTCGATATCAACGGCAATAGCGTTGCCATGAGCTCCGTGGCCGGAGGACAGATATTCCGGTGGGCCGCGACGACCAACGACAGTCGTGACCACATCGCGTTCATAGGACTGTCCACCGTAGACGACGGTGGATACGTTGGTTTGCGTTTTCCGACCGAAAGTAAAATATCCGTCACGAAAAAGTCGTTTTTAAAAATCGTTAGCTACATGAAAGGGATTACTTAAAAGTCCACTCAATTCTCTTAGAAAATTATAAAATGCTAAATAATGTGTATTTATATATACTTATTGTATGTTCAATGTTGTACAGAATAAGATGATATTCATTTATAGGCTATATAGTATATAATAATACACTTGTATGAATAAAAATAAGAAAAATGAACAGTTCCCTTTCTGCAGTTTGGCGGTTAAATCACCGTTTTCTACTTAAATAATGATTAAAAATCAGTATGTTCACGATTTACGTACATCGAATATTAAAATCACCGTTATTTTATCACCGTCATATAGATTGTCTTGTCCATAGTTCCGAGACCGAAAGATTTTCTGTTTACTTGCCAATGAACGTGCGAACAAACACAAGTCTCACGAATGCTAAACACGAAATAGTTTTCAGAATGAGACAAATAACACAAGGTAAACATGTATTTTACTATACACACTTAAAGCAGCCCATACCCATACGGCCATACACTATCAATATTATTGATCATTATTTATATCAATAAATTTTTTAATTTTTTTTGTACCTACACGTTTAATAATATTCATCAATATGTTGTTCACTTTCGGTCAAAATGTCTAGCTAAGAGAACACGATTATTGCTATTGCTCTTGCCTTATCACTTGATAAAAAATACCAAAAAAGGAAAAAAACGAAGAACTTGTTCAAAAGAGAGGCTGAAAAATAAACAATTTTATATTCACGAAAAGTTATTAACAGAGTTACGCAATTTTGAAATAAATGATTTCAAAAATTTTTTAAGAATAGATAATGAATGTTTCAATGAAATTATAACTTTGGCTAATCCATTTATTAAAAAACAAAATACATCACTGCGAAAAGTTATACCAGCAAGTCAAAGACTGTCAATTATTTTGCGTTATTTGACAACTGGAAACATATTCGAGGACCTGAAATTTGTTAGTGCGATATCTCCTCTATATGTAATTGAAAAAATTGACTATCTATCAGTAAATAATAAAACAATTTTAATTGTTTCAATATATTGAACATGCGTCAATATTTTCCATACTTTGTCAATATTATTTTCAATATAAAATATTGATCAATAATGTTATTCGTGTATAGGCCACTTAAAACTAAATATAATTTAAATGATGAAATCGTTTCCTAATGTATATCTCTATCCAGTGGTGACGAAGTCTTAAATATGTAGTCTGGCAAAAAAAAATTTGGAAGCCTCGACTATATTATAATTTACTCGCATATTTTAGATTTTGAAGAAGCAAAGATTGTATTGGTTTTATGACTGAAAACATTTATTTGGTTAGAATAATGATCCGATTACTACGAATAGGGTATGATTTCGGTAGCAAATTGGTACTTAACTTAGCTTATTTTTCAAATTTCTTAAAAGTTTTCTTAGGAGAAATAAAACTACCAAAAAATGACGGAAAATTGGTAAAAATACAGTTTCCGTTATTTTGACGAATTGATTTTTAAATTTTCATGATAACTAATGCAATTTTGAACGTAGAGACTTAAATTAAAAAAATTTTAATAAAAATTAGTAAATTTTTTTGTATATTCTCATAGGTAATTTACACGCTTGATAAATGTATGGAATGACCTATCAGTATAATATATTGAATTTTGCTCAAAATCGTATTTTCTAATGCAATATCATTGCATTCAAATTTTAATTATAATAAACCACTAATTTCGCCGAGTACCAAAAAGACGAAGGAGAAACATCCAAAATCGGCCTTCCCGCTTTTTATTTTTAAAAAACGGAAATAATACGTAATAATAGTAAACGTTTATTATATCTTATGCTGCTATTTTATTTCTGAAATTGGTTATCATAGAAATTATAAAATGCGAAGTCTAAATTATTTTAAACATATTATATATTTTACTATCTATACTTAAATGCAGGATAATTTATTTTAGCACTATAAATCAGAATATATTTGAAAGTCTATATAATTTATGCTTGATTATTTATTTTTTTTTTTGTTAAAAATATTATCACACATTAATTTTATATTATTCATAATTTTAAAAATTTAATTCCATATTTTATTTGATAAAGCACTAAAGCGTTAAGGTTACTTAAGGTACTTATAATAAATATAAATCATTTTAATTAAGTTAATTGTTTTAAATAAAATAACCTAACCTAGATTTTTATAACAAGACGAGTGAAATCCTGTCTACCCGAATACTAATTAATTAATGTAATATTTTGACGAGGGCAGTATTGTATGTGTACCTATATGCTACATATTTAACTGAGTAAGAGGTACTTACTTCTGTAAAATATTTATGAGGGTTCAATTTTAGGTACTATTCGTATAGCATTAATAAAGAGGACATTGAGTGAACGTTACGTTTTGGAAATAAAAGATAGTCGAGCAATATTATTGTACGAAGAAAATCAGCCAAAAGCATTCGAAAAATACGAGTCGAAAACCGGTGATATCGTCACAGTCGATGCTTGGACGAAAATTAAATTAAGGTAATATTATTAGTATTAGGTACTTATTAGATACATAAGATACCTAACCTAACTTAACGTAGCCCTGGCTGCTACCGACCATGTAAAATATGTTCGCTTTTTGAGTGAAGGCTAATAATATATGAATGAGATTTTAGCGTGCAGCAATTATAGTGCAAATTGACCCTTTGTAAATAATATTTCATAATTCTTTTTTCTCTTTTTTCTTAACTTGTTAATTTTAAGAATTTAATTTTTGTTATATATATATATATATATGTTATGTTTATAAAATTCAATTTAGAAATCTTGGGCCCCCACACGAGTCTTCTCAGTGGTGTCCAGTATTTATATGTATGTGAAATTAAAATAAATAAATTATAAATATACAATCAATATTTCGGAATGTCACCGCATTTATCAAAAATAGAAGACACAATTTTATATATAAGAATATTTAATTATTATTATTAATTTATTATTTTCTACGTTTAAAATTGTAATATCAATAAATATAAACTTGTATAATATAACCGATTTTTTATTATAAAAAATTAATTTTCAATATTTTCACGTCACCCATTTTGAATTTCATGATATGCCAATCGCCACTGTGTGCACAATGTACAGAGACGGATAGATTAAAAATTTCGGCCCGGGAATTTACGGTAAAGTCGGCCCATGTATATTTTTTTAATTTGACATAATATTGTGTATATTAATGAATTATTATAAATATTACAATAATTATGATACTAAATTTAACTTTTAAGTTAATATTAATATTTAATTATAATTTACTAACTTTTTTAGAAAATATTGATATATTTAGCAATAGGATATAATGATATAAATAAATGGTAATAAAGGCTTGTAAAAAACATCGCGTATTAAACGTTAATAATAATAATATGAACGTTTTTAAAATTATATAATAATATTATATTAAATTATACACCATCAGTGGTGATGACATGGGAGTTCCTATGAAGCATCTTCTTCATGATAAAAAAGGGGTGGATGAAAGGTTAGGTTTAGTCATTATTTGGTAAAACTATGACTCAAAATAATTACATTTTTTATTTGTAATTAGTATTTAATATCATGTAAGTATGTTAAGTTACGCCAGTGGCGTAACAAAAATCGCTAACAACGATACATTGAAATCATATAGGGTGGGCCGCGGTCCATCCTGAACCACTCCTGGCGCCGGCTATTTTATGTATAATATAAAATATATTTCATTCTGTGACAGGCTATGGCTGTAGCCGACCAGTGGCGGCGCCAAGGGTGGGCCATGGCCCGCCTTAAAATTCTCTGGCCCACCTTAAATTTATTGTAACTTATAAGGTCATTAAAATTATTATTGTGTTGTTTTATTATAAAATATAATATGACTAAAATAAAAATTATCATTTTTAATTATACTTGACATAATATTTAATAGCTTTTTCTGAGTTATTTAAACTTTGCACAGTAGTCATAACTATTACGTTGTATGGTGCGCAAATCAACCACTCCCCTCTCCCCCACCGCGTAGCAAATAGCAATAATGCTTAAAATTTTAAAATACGCCAGCCCTCAGTTGGCCCACCCTAAAATAAAATTCTGGCATCGCCACTGTAGTCGACTAAAGTAGAAAAGAATTGTTATTCGATTGAATGTTCTAACCACACTTAATACTTATTATATTTACGTAATACTTATTAATTATGTAAATGATTATCGGCCCAAAATTATAACATATTATTCGGCCCACCGCGAATTCTCCCGGTGGCCCAATCTGCCACTGCCCATGTACAAATATTATCATTGTAATTTACATCGTGGGAAAATAAAATTTGTATAATACTTATATACATTATACAGTTGGACAGAGAGCGTCTTGAGACTGAATCATAGCAAAGGCGGATGGCAGTGGACCGTCGATCAGCCGCTTCTGGTGCGATATTTTTCGGTGGCTAACAGAGGCGGCAGGACCGCGTGGACGGTGAATTGCGACGAACAGTGGCGTTCAATACCGGAATTAGATGGCCATCCCCGTGATGGGGGTTGGAGCGAGTGGGGCGAATGGGAACAGTGCACTAAAACGTGCGGCGGTGGGACAGGCGTACGCAGAAGGCGGTGCGACAATCCCAGTCCGAACATGTCCGGCAGACCTTGCGCGGGACTGGACACGTTGGTTGGAAATTGCAACGAACACGAGTGTGGACAGGTGTCTGCCAAAACGATGGCCACGGTGCGGCGGATACTGGCTAGTCGGTCGCATAACGTTGTGGCCACGGCCGGTGACAGGCTGACAATGTCATGCGATCGGCAAATCGTGGAAATTGTTAAAATCGAATCACCGCGTGCCCAATTCGGTTGGCTGCACAACGGTAAAACAGTTTGGAGGCCAGTAACTGACAAAACCGACACTTGCACTATAAGTAAATAAACAAATAATAATATTAATAAAAGTAAAAAAAAACATAAATTAAAATTATAATATTATTATGATATATGTTATTATTAGGGCTCGGATTTAAATGCCCTAAAAAAAACAAAATATGCCCTAAAAACATAAAAAAAATTGGCTTTTTTATTTTTGTATTAATGAAAAAAATAAATATTTAAATTCAGAAAAAATTGATTGACTAATTGATTGGTGTGACATAAAGATAAATTTCAGCTTTGTCTAATTTAAAACCGAATTACAGACATTATATAGTTCAAAATGAAAATTTTAATATTACGTAGTACTATGTTTAAATTTCTATGTAGTCAATTTTTTTAGTCATAATACGAGAAATAGTTCAAAAATGCCTTAAAAACTTAAAAAATGCACTTAAAAGCGTCAAAAATGCCCCAAAAATATTTTGTAGTTACAATATGGAGTACTTGAAACAAATTTGTAGATTGGAAAGCATCGTATAAGACATTCCAAAAAAAAGATGCAAATGTATTAAAATCCGAGCCCTAGTTATTATATATATTTAGACTAAGTAAAATTTTAAAAAACGGGAATGTCGATACTGGTCGTTCCTCTTTCTTTCCTTTAGTCCTCGGAGAAATTAGTGGTCCATCGTACATTATAATTGAGATTTGAATGCAATGATATTGCATTAGAAAATACGATTCTGAGCGTACCTCAGATATACAATATATTATACTAAAAATCCGTTCTATAATTTTACCAAGTGCGTAAATTACCTATGTGATTATTCAAAAATATTTTCGTCCATACGATCAAAACTGAATTGGTTATTATAATTAGTAATTAGTTATCACGAAATATAAAAATTCAAATTAACGGAAACCATTATTTTAATCTTTGCATGTTTTGGTAGTTTTTCTTTTCCCAAGGAAAAACTTTTGAAAAATTTAAGAAATGAGCCAAGTAAATGCAATTTTTTATCAAAAATATACCCTATTTGTGGTAATTAGATAATATTTTATACCCTAAAAAATGTTTACAGACATAAAAATAAAAATGTTTGTAAAATCAATATATTCATCGCTTCGCTCAGAATTTAAAATGTGAAACATTTTGTATTGAAGTTTTCAGTTTACACATATAAAGGTTTTTAAAAATATAAAAAATATCCTATTTATTTAAATGAGTATGCAAATTAATGTGAATAATTCATTTACTCTAAATTTGTACAATTTTGGTACTGGTGGAATTTACTTTGATTTGTATAGATAAATAACTGTATTGGTGGAAGTTACAATCGCCCATATTGTTATCTTTTAATCATTTTAAACGTTTAAAAATTATTACGAGTGTATTATAATTTGGAATTATATCTTCAATAAAGCCAATTTTATATCCATTTAAAAATAATAATGATTAAAAGGCTTATTTTTATAAAACAATAGATATATTTATGGATTTGGAATAGAGCATTCTAACATAGTACCACCAGTAGTATAGTCCATAGTCTATCATAAAACCAAAGTACACAGGTTGTACGCACATAGGTGTATGTTTAAGTATTTAATATTTATTTCCAATCAAATACAAAATTATGATTTATTTTGTTTGTTTTAGTCAGGGTTTTGAACCCGAATTAACCTGAACCCATAACACTACTAAAACTCTTAAGATTCAACCACCCGATACCTTTATCAACTCAAATGTTATTTATTTAAAAAAACTAAAATAAAAATTTGTGTTAACCCAAACCTGATTAATTTTTTCAAATTAAAAATTGTTGCGATACTTTATTTTGTATATATTTTATAAGCTGAATGAAAATTTGGTTTTAGTTTAATTATAATTTAAAGTTAATGAATGGTTCAGATATCCAAGTTAGACAATTGCTTTAATAATGTATGTGTTAGCTATGTACGTGTATTAACTAATATTAACCCAAATAATAACAGTTATGAGTATCCAAATATCTTGTAACATATTTATATTTGGTGTTTCAACACCCAAAAGGCCATAACCCATTAACCAAATAAATATATTAAAGCCCTGGTTTTAGCAGTTTTTGAAATCTGTTATAGGTATAAACTCATGTACAATTCGAAATTCGGGAGTTTATGCTTTTTTTGTACAGCCACCAGAATCCGAAAGAATTGTATTGAAACTTTTTGCTGTGTCAATTAATGATAAACCATTATCAGTTTACATGAAAGATAATGTTCGGGTACACTGTAACGCTGCTACACTTGGTTACCTATTTCAAGGATTGTTGCAAGAATGGGTTGTTAATGATAGTTATATTATAAAGAACTATGGAGTCAATGCTCTTGCATCTGTATTAGAAATTAATTGGGTTTACAAAGAAAATAAAATATTGTTTTATTTTTTCAGATTGATGTAGATATAATAACAATTGAAAATATACATTTTCAAGGTGTTTGGAAATGTGTAATCAAAAGTTTTGAGATTAATCAAACTTGGATTACCAATGTAATGGATATTAAAGGTAATTTATCTTACAATTATATTTATATTTATATACTTTTTAAACTGTTAATAATTGTATTAAGTGATTGGAGTATCAACTATTTGGACACAAATAATGCAAGATCCTATTATAAAAATAATATTTTGGAACAATAAATCACCAAAAATTATTGTATTGATTTGTTCAATACTTATTCTTAGTTTATGTGTTGGTACTTGGGGCTGTGCCTGTGTATTAAATAGGTAAAATGATAATAATAGATATTACGATAATTAGTATTATTTAAATATAAATTTACTTTAGATGGCGTAAGAAATTGACCAAAAAGGATACCAAGAAACAAGAATATATTTACATCAACAACTTAAAACCAATTATTTAAACATTAGCATGATTTTTTATTTTTGTTGAATTATAATTTGTAACCATTTTTAATATGAATAACAATATTGTTTAATTCTTAAATTATTTGTATATCTGTAAATAATTATCACATTAACCAGTTACAGATGGAGGTTTATTGAATTGAATAATTTTTAACATATATTCCTCAGCAAATCTATCAGACTCCTCATTGTTTAAAGTGGTTAAAGCTTGATGATATATACTCGATACCATTTTTGGTGAACCAAATTTCAATTCAAAGTATATTCTTTCCATCCACAAATCTATATAAATAGTATTTAAAGAATTATAACAATCAATTTCGAAAATATCTGATAAAATATATTACTAACCAATATTTGTTTTACCAAACTGCATGCACGCCAATGTAAAATGTTGTCTGATTTTAGTAATATCTGGTTTTTCTTGTTCAGTTTCAATGGTGACTATAGTCTTACATAAACCTGGATCGCAACTGCTGTTTAATATCATTTTGTTATAAACATTACGAGTATCATTCAAAGTCTTATTTTTGCTTAACCAATACAGATACTTATTTGCAAGTTTCTGTTTTACTTCATTTGTACAAACAGATTTGTCTCCAAACACCATATTGAAAATGTCATTTAATAAAGGTTCATTTGAAAAACATTCAACCATAATAA
>CM023359.1:19287706-19301207 GCA_013282895.1 Eriosoma lanigerum
ATACTTAAGATATATGTTTTGTATTTTTCTGAATTTATGTATATTTATTTTATACCTACTTATAATAATTTCTTATACTAATATAAGATACTAATACTTATACTTATACTAGTATATATATATATATATATGAATATTACTTTTAAAAGTTATTATAATACACATGTAAAATAAACATATTTATTGCAAAATTTCTGTAAAGTGTAAAGTGTCTATCCTAGTCCCAATGGTGACAATCAAATTTGTACTGTAACTGTGTTGTTAAAAGTCAGTAAGGTAATTTAACCTATTCATTTTAAGTAGTCTATCCAGTCATAATTTATAAATAAATGGTACTAGTAGTTTAAATAAGTATATTTAGTTGAGGTTAGAAAATGCAATAATAGTAAACTTAACTATATAATCCTAATAAGAGTATAGATATTCATCTGCAAACATTTTTTTAGGGAGGGGGTAAGAATTTATAATATACTATTTAGAAGAATGTAAAATATTTTTAAAATAAATTATTAATTATAGGAGATATATGGGGTGATTTATTAAGCATGCTCATCCCCCCCTTTTTAGATAAACTATAAAACTTATCTAATCTATAATATAGTAATTTGAAATACTATTTTTAAATAAGAATCAATAATATTAAATAGGTACATGTTTAAATATTTGAGATTAATTCATAAAATTACATTGAAATACATATTCAGTGAAAATATTATAACTTTAGTGTCATTATTTATGAAATTATTAAGAAATTTAATCACATTAGAATAATTTGATATTTGTAATCTAAAATAGCATTAATTCGGTTAATATTGTATTTAAAAGACGACACGTTGATACATTGAAAAATTCAACGAATCTGAATATAATAAAAAATACGAGTTCTCATTTTAGAAAAAAACGTTATGTTGCCCATGTGCAGAATACAAGAGTTAAAAATATTATAAGCTAGACAAATTAATATAGTCTAGTAATTTAGTTTCATGTTCTACAAACAGAATTAAAAAAATATGTACATATTAAATATACTTTATATGAGATATAGTGTTCTTTGTTTTAATTGATACATGGTATATCTAAATGACCATAATATTATTCAATAGACATCCTTTCTAAATATTTCAATATTTTTTATAAATTTATTCTTTAACATAATATAAATATTAATTACTATAACAGGTATTTTGTATAAGGATAATATTATACTATATATAAGCAATTACTTGTTAATTTCAGTTGATAAATGTGATGCAAAATTATATGCAGAAGCTTTTTTAAACATTTTAAAAAATAGATTTGAATCATTTTTTACATTTTTTTTAGCCGATTCAAAAATTACTTTTGCTATAGACCCATTTAATGCAGGATCATCAACATTAAACTCATTTCCTAGAATTAAATCATAATATAGTGGTTATTTTACTATTAAAATATTTCACTTTTAAATAGAAATTACCTGTTTTTTTTAAATTTTTGATAAGTTTTTCTGTAAAAGCAAGTTCACATTTAAAGGCTTCGAAATATAAAGCTGATGAATTTTTATGAACACATAATCCAACCGTATACATTTCTCTTGCTTTTTGTATATTTTTTATATCCATAAATTCTTGTTTTACTGCAAAAACATATAATTCATCTGAAATGTGACCATGAAGTAATAATGCACTATCCAGAACTGTTTGTAACAATCTTATTTTATTCTAAAAAATAAAATAAATTACATAGGTATGAATGGTAAATAAATTTAGAATTAAGTATATAAATTTATAGAATTTAAGACCTAAACTAAAAAACAAAAAATAAAGCAAAACTAAAAGAACACAAAATTAAGAACTAAAATATATACCAAGAACAATAAGAAAATTTAGATATTAAAATGATTTTTTTATCAGTCCTTTCCTATATGGTAAAATATTAGACAATTTCAAAAATATAACTGTATAAATTAACTTACTGCTTTCATTAAAAATTTTATATATTCTATCCATAGCGACACATCATCTTTGAAATATTTAAGAGCTGCACGATAAAGAAATATGATTTGTTTCTTATGCTGACCGATAAGTTTGAGAGATTCAGTATTTTGTGTACCCATCTATAACAGATAATATATTCTTATACCAAAATTATAATAAAATTATATTAATTATAACTACTTTTTCAACTTTTTTTATAATAGAATTCAAAAATTCAATATATTGAGTAAAATCTGACTTTTGTTTGATTCGACGCATCAATCTATACTCAAATTTTTCCCGTTGCTTTAAAAGTCGTCTGTAGACAAAGTAACAAACAAAATAATAAATCATAAACATTTAAAATATTACATTTTTGATATTTACTTTAGGGTTGAGCTTTTAAAATGACTTTGGAGAACCGGAATTTCTTTAATCATTTCTTCTTTACGTCGTTGAACAAATTCTGCCATTTTGGAGATATATAAAATATGCTAATAACTAATATATTGTTATAATTGTCTTTTTCGAAAAATGTTACTCAGTAAATAGTGAAATACTAAAATAACTTCAAAATATTATAATTTCAAACATGTTTAACGTTATCATAACAATATCATGAAATTAACAAAATAGTTTATAACCATGTGTTTTGAGATAACACACACATTCAATACATAACCTAATAAGTTGAGTTTTTCAAAGAGAAAATAAGAATTAAATTCCTTTAAGAAATTATGAATTTCACTTATGATCATTTTACATTAGTTCTTAATTATTAATGGACGATAAATATTTCATCCATTATTTAATAAGTTATCTTCCAATCATTATTTACAATCATGGTTATAGAATATAATAGAAACGACACTAACATGATAACTGACCTCCAGAGTACGAGCTAATTAAGGCTTTATCAACATGTTTACAGAGCCCTATCCTATAATGTTCTGTAACTAGCGATAATAGAAAAAAAATGTCACTTCGTTTTCGTATTCGTAAATAACATCATATTTATCAGCTACTTAAGTACTGCCAATAGTTGCGAGTACAATTTCTCATCTAAATTATTAGTTTTTAAATTTTATATAATTATGATTAGATGTATTATTTTTTTAGGTTAGATTGATAAATTTAAATGACATTACATTGACTAACCGGATTACCGCGCTTTTCATCATTAATGAATTTTGGACTACCACCACGCTTTTTAGTTAAACTTTGTTTTTAAATATTTTAAACTAACATTTTTAGACTATCTCTAATCTCTAGGGAAAATGGAATTTTTGACTTTATTAGATAATATCAAAAATGAATTTAAAGTTTAAAACTGCTCTATTAATAATATATAACTTTATGCAAGTAATATTATATAAACAATAAAAACAATTTTTCCCTACAGTTATTAAAATATAAACTTATAATTTAATATACATTAAATTGAAATATTATATATTACAAATACATACACGTTTTTAAATTGTATATTACAGTTAACTTATATGTAGGTAAGATCTTATACAATTAATAACGTTGCCTTATTGAAACTTCATGTGGACAGATTTTATCAGCAGTACAAACTTTAGCAATTGTAAAATTGTGTACAAAACACAAGAATATTTTGAATCTGAAAGTCTATTGAAAAGCAACAAATCATTGATTAAAATCGAACGCCCTAAATACACGTGTTAACTAATCATTACTGTATGCATTGCCAACCAATATATTTTAATAAATATAAAAAGATACTTTTCTAATCGTCACCTTCCATCATGGCAGGTTACAACTTTATATCGAGACACTCATTAGATAGAGCTTGTACATGAAAGTCAAAATGAAATTTTTTGTCCTATTTAATTTGTTTTAATCTGTTACTAAGATTTACTAGTCATAGGTATTCATGATAATAATATTTTAATTCATAATTATAATTAATTGCAATGTATGTATCATGTATATTGTTTTTTAATTTTTAATTTTACTCACAAATACATATATTATTATATTCTGTACCCCTGTTTTTAATTGTAACTAATACATTTTATTTCTTAAAATTAATTAAAACTAATAATCCCACATAAATATAAATTCTACAATATATACAATTCTTCTTCTAGTTGTTGACTTTATTCAAAGACCAAAATGTGGCGTCAAGTACGCCTGACTGGTGTATTTATCAAATAATTTTCAGGTTGGGATCGAACGCCGAAGGGACCAGAATAACAAAGGTAGTGGACTGTATATAAAAATGATTGTAAACTAATACCTTTATGATGTTGAAAAAATAGGTTTTATAATTATATTATTATCATATAACAAATACAATATATGTATATATTATACAAGAAACAGAATTGTGGTTAGGGTGGGGGGGGACACTTAATATTAAAAATTTACGTAATTACGTTAAATATATATATATATCAAATATGTGATAAACATATAACAATAAATAATTATTTAAGATTGATTATACGAACATAATCATATAATCAAGCATTAACTGTAGATTTTTTATTTTTATTTTCATAGGATTTAGTGCCGTACCTACGTGAAGAGAAATATAAATATTATGAGTGGTAAACTTATAATAAATGATAAATTTAATCTCAATTTTGTTATATTCATATTACTTAATTAAAATTATCAATTTTGTATTATTCGATTTTGTTCACGATTAATATAATAAATACTTTTTTTAGATTCTAAACGAAGCGAAGAATGTATTGGTTTTACAAAGATGTTTTTTTTTTATGTATGAAAATTATTTTTGGGTAGAAATAATGGTCTGATTACCACAAGTAGGGTATGCTTTCAGTAGCAAATCGTGTCAAGTTGGTACTTTATTTAGCTCATTTTTCGAATTTCTCAAAAGTTTTTCCTTGGTATGGGAATAACTACTGAAAAATAGCGGAAAATCGGCAAAATTACGGTTTCTGTTATTTTAAGTTTTTTAATTTCGTGATAACGAATTGAGTTTTGATCGTAGGGACTTAAAAATTTGTTTGAGTATTAACATAGGTAGTATACAAGTGAGGTAAAATTTTGGAATGAATTATTAGTATAATGTATTGTAATATATTGAGTTTCGCTCAGAATCGTATTTTCTAATGCAATATTATTGCATTCAAATCTTAATTATAATAAACCACTAATTTCTCCGAGGACCAAAGAGACGAAGTAGGAACGCTTAAAATCGACATTCCAACTTTTTATTTTATATTTATAATTGTATAATTGAAACCAATATAAACTGTATTCATTTTTATTATAGGTTGAATGGAGAGTGCACAATATATTTTCATATAATCTGTGTTTCTATTTTGTTTAAAATAAAGTTGGTTATTGTTATATGTGTTTATAATGTTTTTATATATTTATTCCGGTGTTTCAAAAATATATTTTTTGATTTCAGTATGGTTTCGAATTCAACCATTCCCATTAGATCATAATTGGTAGATGCATATAGTTTAACTATTATTATATTATTTCCATTTACCATATGAAAATCGATATTGGAAAATTGAACTAAATCATTTATTTTTTTTATATTTAGATAATAATTTACATCCTAAAATAATATTATTATATTATTATACTTGTAATAATTTAATAAATTTTGTAAATAATTTACTAATGGCTTCTTTTAAATTGAATTTATTATCATAAATAATAGATTTATCTTAACATTTTCAAAATAAATGTTCTTTATTGATTGGTAACACTTAACAGATGATAATATATTATATACTATTAACAATTAGTTATCTTTTACACCAATTCATTATGCAGCTGGCTATTTACAATTTTGAGTATTCGTAATAGGTATGTGTTTATAGTAGGTACCTACTTTAGTATAAAGTATATATATATATATATATATATATATATATTGACTTACTTAATAACCGAAAATGTATATTATTTTATTATCTAACAAGTATTAATAATTGCGTGACATTATTTTAGTAAAATATATTATAAGCTCAAAGATTTATCACTATACATACTAAATACAGCAATTTGTATCAAAATCATTTAAAAACTACACTTGTAAAAGTATAGTAAAAGTATGTACGTACACATGAAATTATTGAGTATATATTAAATGATTAAATAGTAAATATTAAATAAATATTAAATATTTATAAATATTTATAATTTAATATTTCATAAATATTAAATTAGATGTATTGAGATTTAAATAATAAAATAATAAATCTAATTTAGATGTAAATTTATTTTAATGTATTGCATTTTGTGTATTATAATTTAGAAAATAATTACATTGTTTGATAATATTTTATGATTTTACAATAATATACATACTTATTACTGTTATTAGAATCAGTTATGGATACAAATTCTGAGGAATTTTACAATGAATTGGTAAGAAAAACAATTGTTTTGATTAAAGAAGACACGCTGGAATATTTATCATTTTTAACGGAATTAGTAGCACTACAAAAAAGAACATTAAAATACTCATCAAAAGTCTTGGGTAAAAAAAAATTGTATAATTTTCCCAAATATAAGTTGCACCTTTATTGATAAATTTTTTTTGTTACTTTTATAAACAACAAAACAGAATACAAAAAAAAAATAGTACAAACACGGAAACGACAGAGAAACGATAAACATACAATGAGAACAACATGTTTATCATTTCTAAATATCATTGTGTATCCAAATCATTTATGGAAAAATACCCCGACTATGATCAAGAATACAAAAAAAGAAAATTTAATTAAACAACAATACCTATACTATGAAGAAGAAGAATTTTGCAGCGTTTCTATGATCACAATTTAAATGATTAACATCGTATTAATTAATAATTAATATTCCTAAAATACGATATTATCCTTCATATAAGTATTTTCATTATTATATTTAGTTAATATAATACTAATTATACTATATTATAAAATATAAATGTAATTTACATAATATATTCGTACGTTTTAACATTAATTATATATATTAGTATATATAATTAATGGTTATAAGTACATTATAATTAAATTGTATAATATAATATTGTAACAATTATATCCCAATTGACTTATTCGTTACAAAAAGTGTGTTTATTTATTCGCGCGACGTGTTATTATACGTTAAAATATAGTTTTTTATATCTAGTTGCATGATTTTTCAAAATATAATATAATTATTGGTTGAGGAGCATGCGGGATACACGTATTCCTCTACTTATCTTATCGGTCTTTAACACCAACTGGTGTCTATAGTTTGCAAATAATTGCAAATTGGTTTTTAAAATTTGCAAATTATTTTTAAACTATTCATTAAAAAATTAAACTGAAAAGCATGCGTATGAAGATACAGTGGTAGATGGGAAATTCACAATATGGAAATAAATTTAAAAGAATTTCAAAAGAATCAAAATGTATACAATTTTTTGTATATAAAGATGAAAAGAAATGTACTCATTAATGATACTTAATTTATTTTATTATGTTTTAAAAAGGAGGTTTTATAAGAAGTTTACATTTACAAAGATATACTCGCAGTATATTTATTAATTAGGTATTTAGTTAACTTGATTGATAGGACAAAGTGAATAATTGCGTATATTATACGTACATAATCTTAATTTTATACTACGAAATATAAAAATAAAAATGATCATAAAAACTAACTTGATTTAACGTGTAATTTGTTTTAGTTTTTAGCTTTTTACAAATGGTTTTCAATTAACCGATGAGTGTGATTAAAAAATATTATACCCCGCAACATTGCTCAGTCGACCGGACCCACAAGAAGTTGTGCGCACAAGAGCGCGAAAATTCATTACGCGTATATATACTACAGCAATGTACTACAATGACAATAATATAATGCCTACGTGTATTATATTATACATCGTGTACAATACGCGATATCGTAGTAATAATATAATGTCCGCAAAACTCGATGCCGATTATTCGAATTATAGTGTATTAGTGTGTGCCCTCACATCTGACAAATCGGTCGTTATTTAGAAACGTCGCGCATCCCGCACGTTTACCCCTTTGCCGCCCCTCTCGACGACCAGTTGCATATGAAATTTACTCTTTATTGTGTTTCCCCGCGAAGTACATATTATAACGTAGACATATATACGTTATAATCTATTAATCTATTATCCTAAATAGTGATATTTAAAACTTTTTTAAAAAAAGTTGAATTAATTTCCATTTTGGGCCGACCATCGTAGGAAATTTTAAAATATTGTAAAAAAAAAAATGCATTATTATAACACGATAAGTCCGAGCTGGGAATAGCCGTGTCCGATTTTCCGCACGGCGTGCTCGACAGATTATACCAGATAGAACACTCGGCCGTTTGTCAAAATGTAAACAAACAAAAATTATACCCGGCAACAGTGGCGTCGGAGCTGGGGGGCAGAGGGGGCATTCGATCCCCCGTTAAATATGTCGGGGAGCAAATTATAATTTTGACCCCTGAAAATTTGTCATCATAATACTTAATACTTAACATTTTAGAGTTATAGTTTATATTTAAATTACATTTTTATTATTTTTAATATTTATATAATATAATATGCAATAAAATGAAATTTGAAAAGTTGTATAACAAATAAAATTAAAAAAATGTAAAACATTAAAATTGTTTTTAATTTTATGTTCAAAATTAAATTAGGTAAATAAGACTATTAGTTTAATCTACAAAATAGTAGTTAAACCTATTTTACAAAAATCAATAAGTATTTGTATTTTATTTTAATATACTATACATCATGATTTTCCTTAAATTTTTGCCCCTCGCCCCCCTTCCCACCACAAGAAAAATAGTTCCTGTGCCTTTGCCCGGCAAATTGACTGTCGTTATCGTTAATACATAATACAATATTATTATTATATTATTGCGTGCGTGCGTGAGTAATCGTATACGAAACACAAAACGTTTCGACCTAACACATGTTGCTATTACGCGCCGGGCCACCCCGCCGTCAGAGATCTCCGGCGATTTCGGATTTTTCGACGGTTTTTACTCTCTGCTGTAAGGCTTATCAGTTTTTCGAGAGTTACAACGACGGTCGTGATACACTCGTAACATTTTTTTTTTTTTTTTCTAATTGTTTTTGTATCCGCGACAAATCAATGTTGGTTCTTTTCACTATAGTCTTGTCTTAATATATAATAATTATATTAGTTTCTTTCTATTCTATAGAAAAAAAAAAAACGATTGCGCGTTTTTAAACCAAAATAATTTTTTATTTACGTGTATTAACGATAAACTCATCACCAGTCATTAATTGCATCAAACTATAACGATATTTGTACGCGCGACATGATTACAATTTAAAATATTAGAAATTGAATATCTATACTTATTACTTATGATTTCGTAGGTATATAATATCTTGTTTTAATTTGCGATATACTCATTTATTAATTTATATATTTTGTTACTGTTTAAATTGTTTATAATTTACATTCTATTTATTTTAAAAATTGATTAAATTTCATATCCTAAAAATTAATGTTATATTACGTTACTAATGCAGGAACACATTATAAGGTACAATAAATAGAATATAATTAAAATTGTTATGACTTGTTGATAATAAATATAACTTTTAAGTAGGTACCAAATAAAAGAAATCATTTTTTAGTCAAGAGTAATTTAGAAAAGGTTAAAAAACTATAAAACTCTACCCCTTAGATCATATACTTATACATGATAAGCTATTAACCGTGGAGTAAGATAACGAATTAATAATAACTGATATTATATTATCATCATTAGATATTTTACAAGAAATGTAAAGAATGATGTTAGGAATAACTATTTTACCGTTAAAAATTATCCTGAAATAAATTTATGTGTTTTTATTTAGGAATTTTTGTTATCACCATACACACTTCAAATTTCCGTGTTCAGAAATAACGTTTTTTCATAAAAAGGTAAGTGAAGTCTATTATATATTATTATAAACCAACAGAGTATAGTGTAAGCTTTATTTTCATGTATATTTAATGTCTATTACGTAAGTTAAAAGGACAAAAATATTATTTTGAGTAAAATATTATCTATTGGGTCAAGTTGACGCGGGTAAGATGACTATCGTTAACTTACACCATCCTATTATATTTTATATCAACAATTTTTATAAATTCGTTTACTTTATGTCATAGATACAATGCCTAAAAATTATAAGAGAAAAACTGAACCAACGCGGGACAAAGCAATAATTAGATTAACTATTAATTCAGTGGTTCCTAAACTTTTATGACTACGTAACCCTAATTTGAAAAATGGTATTTATCACCAGTTCAATAAACAGACTAAGTTAGTAGGTGATGATTTTAACTTTAGTATTAGAAAACCAAAAGCAACTTCTATTGGTCGACTTATGGCATTCAATAAATTTTGGTGCATATTTTGATAAAATAAAATAAATTAAACTTGAAAAACATTTTGATGCCAACCAAATATTCAATGTGGATGAATCTGGTATCTCTAGTGTGCCAACTAAATTGCCAAAAGTTATTTCTCCAACTGGTGCACGTAGAGTTGCAAAAATTGTGTCTGCAGAACGTGGGAAAAATATTACTGTTCTAGGAATAAGTGCTACAGGTGTATACGAGCCATTATTTCTAATATTTGCAAGAAAACGTATGGATAAACAATTATCAGATGGATTATCTCCTGGTTCAGTTACCATAAGTAATAATAATGGTTGGATGACTCCTCACAGTTTCTTACTTTATTTTGAGCATTTTTGCAAGCATATCAAAATAACTCCTGAAAATCCTATATTATTAATTCTAGATAATGTTTTTCTTCAAGCAATCCACTTTTGTCGTGAACATAATATTACAATGCATGGATTTTCTCCCCATATCATACATAGGTTACAGCCACTAGACGCTGCAGTTTTCAAGCCTCGGAAGACATATTACAGCCTAACTTATGACACATTTATGGTAAATAATACGGGACGTGTTATAAATGATCATGATTGGGCAATTACTTAGCGAAGCATATAAATGAGGTGCTACTGTAGGATATTTTTTTGGATCATGTTTTTGCTTCTGCGGAAGTTACTGAAAGATCTATTGAAAATGTACCAATAAATGAAGATCAGCTTATACCTGGAGTACGTTTGACAATTGAACAACTTTAGCCAGCAAAACTACCAGCTTTGCTAGTGGCAATGGGATCTGTTTTAAAACGCATACCTAGGGCCAAAATGCCAACTTTAGAGATTACAAGTTCTCCAGTAAAATCCATATTAGAAGTGAAACAGAAACAAAAAATCTTAAAAGAAAAAAGAATGACTTGAGAAAAAAAAGCTTAATAACCTATTAAAACAAAATAAAATAAAAAACTACGTGGCAGAAATGTAAAACGCAAATTAATTTTGTCTTCCGAAGAATCGGAAGACGATGAAGTTCCATATGTGAATACAGACAATGAAGATTCAGGTTATGATGAAGAATGTATTTTTTGTCAAGAACTTTATAGTAATGATGAAAATGGCGAGGCTTGATAAAGTGTGTCAAATGTGCAAAGTGGGCTTGAAAACATTCACCTGTAACCTTTGCAGAAAATTTAGGTTTTTATAAGTTGATTTTAATATTATTTTATTGTTTTAGGTATTTAATTCTAAAACTGAATGTTACAATTTTATTTTATGTTATATTTAATTTTTTATCTTTAAATAAACGCACTGAACTTTAAGAAAAGTATATTTACTCATCAAATTATATAATAAAGTATGTAACGTCAACTTAACTGGGAAAAATGTTAATTTACCCCAGCATATGGGTAAGATGATGAATTCCAAATTAATTTTTAAATTATTTTTTTAACCTGTTTAAAAAAATAATTAAGCCAAACTTTTATTTAAGAACAGTCTTGAAAAGTTTTCTCTATTTATGTGTATAAAATTTACGGTTTTATATTAAGGTCTTATATTGTAAAAATACATTGAACCTTAGATTCGTTAACTTACCCAGATTTCCTCTACTTCATTTTAGATTCTGAGCGGAGTGAGGAATGTATTGTTTTTACAAAGATGTTATTTTTTTTTTCAATGTATGAAAACATTTTTTCGGGTAGAAATAATTGTCCGATTACCACAAGTGGGGCATTTCGATAGCAAATAGTATCATCCTGGTATTTTATTAAACTCATTTTTCGAATTTATCCAAAGTTTTTCCTTAAGAGAAAAAAAACTACCAAAAAATCGTCGAAATTACGATTTCCGTAATTTTGTATTTTGTATTTCGTAATAACTAATTGAGTTTTGATCGTAAGGACATGAAAATTGTTTTGAGTACTCACATAAGTAGTATTTACATTTAGTAATATTTTGGAACAGATTGGTTGATTTTTTGTCCAAATATAGTGCTTTGATTTTTTTTCCAAAAAAAATTAATGTTATCTACAACTTTTTGTTTATCGATTTGAAAATTTTACAGAAGTCTTATAATATATGACTTAATTTTTTTCCAAAATATTTTGAAAATTGAGGATGACAATTTTTTTTGTTATAGGCTTTTTATTATTTTTTTGCTGATATATGAAAACATTTTTTCGGGTAGAAATAATGGTCCGATTACCATAAATAGGGTACCCTTTCCGTACCAAATTTCATTTAGTTGGTACTTTATTTAGTTCATTTTTTGAATTTCACAAAAATCTTTCCTTAAGAAGCAAAAAATTGGCAAAATCATGGTTTCCGTTATTTTAAATTTTAGATTTTGAGCGAAGCGAAGAATGTATTGGTTTTACAAAGATGTTTTTTTTTTATGTATGAAGACACTTTTTTAAGTA
Source organism: Eriosoma lanigerum (assembly GCA_013282895.1). NCBI lineage: Eukaryota > Metazoa > Arthropoda > Insecta > Hemiptera > Aphididae > Eriosoma > Eriosoma lanigerum. The sequence goes on from CM023359.1 coordinate 19,300,471, forward strand.
TTCTCTTGGTAGTTTACATACGTGGTAAAATTTTGGAACGGATTAAAAGTATAATACATTAATATTATATTATATTGAGTTTTGTAAGACACGTATTTTCGAATGCAATGTTATTGCATTCAAATCTTAATTATAATAAACCAATAGTTTCTTCGAGTACCGAAAGGACGATGGAGAAACGTTCAAAATCGACCTTCCCGTTTTGATTTTTTTTATAAATAAGTAAAGATTATTTTTAAAGATTTTATTAAATAAAAAAAAAATATAGCAATTGTTTAGTAATTATTATACATTTATAATATAATATATAAATATAGTGATATATTATATAAATACAAAGTAACATTGGTAACAAAATATAAATAATAATTGAGTGAAATTTTGTATGTAAATAATTTAAATTTTAAGTAATGTTTGTATTGTAAATGTGTGTTGTCTCGGTCGAAATTAGACCAAAGATGAAAATTAAAATATATATAAAAAATACGTATAAAAAAATGTCAAGATATTACCATAGATTATATAAAATTACATAAGATAATAAAATGTAAGTATAAAATATTATAGTTTAACTTTGCAACAACAAACGTAGTGAAAGACAAATCTCGCGCAGTTGAGCATATACTTCTTACTGCTCTTCCAAATCGATATACTAGTCACCGGTCGTTTCACACCGTCCGTTGTCGGGATGACGACAGAGTGAGACAATATACTGCTTTGATCATCCCGTAATTTGT
>CM023359.1:19301217-19624433 GCA_013282895.1 Eriosoma lanigerum
CCGGCACGTTTTTAGACGGTGTGCGATGGCGTGATGGGATTGAGGAAAGGGTGGACGGTGGTGATGTGGATGGCGTTGTAGATATGGTCAACGGTGATGGTATTATTCGCCTAAACAGTACGTTATTTGGCGGTGGCATTCCAAGAAATGATGTGAACGACGGTGACGAACAACATTGAAAAAACGTACGTTTGACGAAGCATCAAGAACGATGGCCTCGATTCCTGGAATTGTTTCCCGTAAGTTTCTAGCAGGTTTAAGTTCTGTGGCATCGATCTGAACAACCATCGCTTTTTTATACTCTCATACTTAGACTTAAACGGTTGAACTTAAACGGTACGGCCAAATCCAACGTCTCCATTACGGTGGTTTTTACCCGTTTAGCGAAATCCTTCCTAGCCTTTCGGCAACTGAAGTACAATTCAGCGTCCATCGTTTTTTTACACCAGACAAATTGATACAAATAACACAAAATAAATTATAGTATAATATAATATTATAATATTATACCGAAAGTTTAACGCAATAATTTGTAAAGATGTGTAAATAAACGAGCAAGATTTTAAAAAATCTAATGGATACTAGAGTTGTTACTCGTACAAAAGGTGTCAAGAAACAGCGTCATAAATTTGTATTCCAAATCGAAATTGTTTATAACATTGGTCATATAATCATCAAGACGATAATTTATTATATATTTTTTATTTGGCCAATTACTTATTTTCTTATTCATTATTCTATATATATATATATATATATAAAAGGGCTTTTACTTAAATGAAACATATAAATATTAATATATTTTGAAATACTTAGCCAAATTGTTTATCTTTTTAATTTTTCTAAAAAAATTAATATTAATTGAAAACAAAATATTAATATAGACAGACTTATAATAAAATAAATAAATAAAAACGGTCAATTTAACTGTAACAGCCAATTATTGTTTATACTTGGCATATAATATTTACAAAAAAACACATTTTATTTTTTAAATAGTGTAAACTAAAAATTTACAACCAAACAACATACTATGTTTGATCTTATTTATTATAAATATATTCGATTCTAAATAACTATTATGATTATAAATGTATGTTATTATCGTTTTTGTTATAAATATTTCGTTGTATAATTTTATATTCAATCATAACGTTTATAAAGGATTCTGCGGCTTATATTACTATTGTTATTGTTATTATATTATGTACTATATTATAACGTCTTGTATTTATTATTTTGATAACGTAAACATTTTAATCATTTAAGGAAGTAACTAATTATTTCATTTTAGATTCTGAGCGAAGCGAGGTACGTATTGGTTTTACAAAGATGTTTTTTTTTTATGTCTGAAGACACTTTTTTGGGTAGAAATAATGGTCCAATTATCACAAGCAGAGTATGCTTTCGGTAGAAAATTGTATCTATTCAGTACATTATTTAGCTCGTTTTTCTAATTTCTCAAATGTTTTTCCTCGGGAGAATAAAAAAATTTTGGAAAAACGTAAAAATTCACGGAAATCATAATTGTGTCGAAATATTTATTTTAGATTTTCATGATAACTTATGTGATTTTGAACCTAGAAACTTGTAATATTTTTTGAGTATTTTTATAGGTAGTTTACATTAACTTTAGATTAGTTTACGGATTATCAGTATAATATATTGTATTATATTGAGTTTCGCTCAGAGTCGTATTTTCGAATACAATATCTTTCATTATAATAAACTACTAATTTCTCCGTGGACCGATGGGACGAAGCAGAAATGTCTGGAATCAACCTTCCCGCTCTTTTTAAATTTTTAACTATTTTTGTATCTATTATATTGTATTATCAAAATAGGTATACTGTTGTATAAAGACGTGAAGTCCAGTGAAAATACAAACAGATAACATTTCTTTATAAACAAGATTAATTATGTTTATTATTGTCAATAAAAAATGTGCTACGCTCCAGCAGCCTTAAATTTTATGATTGCAGCCTTCTATCAAAAAGACATAAAATATAATAAAAATAGCTGATATATTTTAACATAGATAGCGTAAAATAAAAACCTAATTAGTAATTATGAAATAAAAAATTTTAAATAAGGAAACCGTAATTATGCCGATTTCTGGAATTTTAATTTTAAAAGCTTATAAAAAAATTGTCAGTCATGGTTTTCAAAATATTTTGTAAAAAGATTAAATAGTTTATGATTAAACTTTGATAAAATTTTTAAACTGATGAACTTAAAATTATGGAAAATTTTAAATATTTTTGGAAAAAAGTTCAAAGCTCTATTATCTCTTTATCTACTTGGATAAAAAGTCAACCAATCCGTTTCCTCACTTGTATATTACCTATGTTAATACTCAAAACAATTTTCAAGTCCTAATGATCAAAACTGAATTAGATATCACGAAATGAAAAAATTTAAAATAACAGAAATCGTAATTTTGCCTATTTTCCGCAATTTTTTTGATAGTTTTTCTTTTCTCAAGAAGTAACTTTTGAGAAATTCAAAAAATGAGCTTATAAAATACAAACTAGACGAAATTTTCTGCCGAAAGCATACCCTATTTGTGGTAATCAAATCATTATTTCTACCCAAAAAGTATCTTTAGACATTAAAAAAAAAAACTTTGTAAAACCAATACATTTTTCGCTTCGCTCAAATCTAAAAGCGAGAAGGTCGATTACGTAGGTACGTTATATAATATTTAATTGCAAACTATTAACTATATTTTATTATTTCTATATTTATTAACTATTTGTTTGAGGAACTGTTGAGTATAAAATATCATAAAATTTATGTTTAAATAATAATACATAATGTATCTTCATTAAATTATATATTTTATAGGTAATGTAAAAAACACGAATGTTAGTTTTGCTAAAAATGATTGTAAATTATTTTTTAACTGTAAAATGAATACTCTAATGTTTCTATCAAAAATATAATCATTATACCTTGTAAATAATATAAAGTGAATAATTTAAATAAATTATATTAATTATTTTGCCCTTATAACCATAAGTTAAACTATAATTTGTACAGTTTAATTTGCATTCCTAATTTTATACGGGTATTCATTAAGTAGTGTGGCTAATGATGAATACTAACAATTTGAAAAATTAGTAGCCTGTCATTTATCATTTTACGTCGATGAATAAGTATTATACGTGGTAAATATATATTATATAAGTAGTGTTTAGAAAAATACAAATGTATAGATTAATTTAAATTTGTTACTTTAAATACTGACTACTAACTATTGTTCAATAATTATAAATTAAAAATATGCAAAAGTATGTTGATCGATGGAAATATCTAAAAGGAAGTGGTCTAGCTATCTACTAGGAAATATCTACTCTGATTGCCAAAGAATGTCATTTGAACAAGATAATTAAAACTTATAAGAATGTAATCTAACTAATAAATTATTCTTATAAAATATTTTATACGTTAGTAACTTTATAGTGTACGAGTACCTATACAAAATATTATTGTCAAACAATCTAACCTATACACGAATATCTATTGATTTTTGATAACTAAATAACTCATAAAATTGACATTAGTATTTGACTCTCTATATCTATTATTATAATTATTATAATAATGTTGTATTTTGTACATCAATTGTTTATATCACACAAAAAAAAATTATAATAATAAAACAAATGGGTACAACCATTTAATGTCCGATAAGCATTTTAAGAGACTACCTATAATACGCTTTGTATTTTGCATAATGAAAGAATTCGGCAAACCTAATAAAAAATCAACATTATTTTTACATTAAAGAAAACAATTTTATAACTAATGGATACTTTATTGACTATTTCTTTGTAAATAAATGCTATACTTATATTTATATAGTATTTTTTTTATTGTAACAGATCCTATTACACTTAAACAGTTCTTATAGCTGTATTCCATAGAAATCCTAATAAATAACGTTTATTCTATATAATCACATAAGGACTAACTTTTTAGGATGTATTATGATATATATTAAATAAGCTATATTGATATTATATCAAGCTATTATTTTTGATATAGAAAATATATCGAGTTCTATTAGATTTGTGTTAATATTATTGAAAGGCCAATAACGTAGGTATACTAAAAAGTACTATTATTACTTTTTCGTATAAGAGTTTACGATTTTAACCCATAAACAATAAACAAACACCCATTGCAATAACGATTTATGTCAATTTATTTGATTAAATATTAAAACCGTTATCGTAGGAACTAAGACAAATTTTCTGGGGAACTACAGGCTTAATACTTAAATCTTAAATCGAACAAAAGATTTACATGCTCATATATATATATATATATATATATATATATCAACATTTTGTTGAACTAATTAACTTTAAAAATTCAACTTTTCCCGTCATATTATTACTTTAATATAAAAATCTTATATTGTATAAGCATCAAGAGCACAATATTTAAACATTGGCTTATTTTGATGAAATAAAAATTATATTTGTTGTAAAAGTGAATTATATAATTTATACAATGTGTAAACGATAATTGAATATACTTATTATTTTTGGGTAGGATAATAATAATTGAATTTTAACTTTTTTTTTTTTTGGTTGATTGTTATATTTAATAGCACACATTTAAATGATCTCTAATTATTTTAACGTTAATTAAGTTACGCTTATTTGCAATACAACTTTCTTTTTAAATGACAACCCCAGATTTTGGGGTTAATTATTAGTTTTTTTTTTCATATTTTTTCAGGAATATTAGTGGTTAAATCAACTTACTAAGTGCACAAATAGCTGAGTTATAAAAATTTAAATTATTCGATATTTATGACGAAAGTTTTTGATATTTTTTCTATTACACGGTTATTTTTATATTTTAAAGGTAGGTTTAACAACTCAAACATTTATTTTGTGGTTTACTATTGTATTTTGACCAGTTGACATATTGTATTATATTGAGTTTCGCTCAGAATCCTATTTTCTAATGTAATGTCATTGCATTCAAATTTTATTTATAATAAACCACTAATTTTCTCCGAGGAACGTCCAAAATCGATCTTCCCACTTCTTTTTCTTTTAAATTTTGAAGATTAATAGGAAGATCAGTATATACAGTACAATAGTTTTTAAGTAACCCTATATAAAAAAGTCCAGTGGCGTATGATCAGGTGTTCGCGTTGGTTATTTTATATTTATATTGGTCTATGTGGTCCTAGCCATGGATTTGCAAAACTTTCATTTAAATAATTACGAACTATTATTGCATTATGGGCTGGAGCAATATTTTGTTAAAAAACTTCATTTTCTCTTATATGTAACGAAATATCATCATTAATCACAGGTTGCTCATTAATTAAAAATTATGATATCTTCAAAATACAAAATAAACGTTTTAGTTGTAAACCTACCTAAAAAATTAAAAAATAATCATGTAATAGAAAAAATGTAATAGATTTTCGCAAAAAGAATTGAATAATTTCAAATTGTTATAAATCAGCTACTTATTCCATTTGGAAAGTTTATTTTACTATAAAAATTCATGACAAAATATGAATAGACAAAATTAATAGTCAAAATCTGTGGTTGTCATTAAAAAAAAAGTTTTATTACGCAAACGTTATTCGTTAAACTCAAAATTGCATGTAATATTAAGCATTTTTCGATAAATTTCAAAGCTCTATATTTTGTAAGAAAATCAACCAATCCATTTTAAAAAATTTTCTTAATAAGAAGACCTATATGAATACTTAAAAAAATATACATGTCCCTATGGTTAAAACTAAATTAGTTATCACAAAATGTTTATTATTGAATTAACGGAAATTGTAATTTTGCCAATTTTTTCGTCATTTTCTGGTAGTTTTCGTTCTCCAAAGGAAAAAATTTTGAGAAATTCGAAAAATGAGCTAAATAAAGTACCAACTAGATACAATTTTCTACTGAAAGCATATCCAATATTGTCGTAATTAGACAAACCTTTTTACCTGAAAAAATGTTTTTAGACATATGAAAAAAAAAAAAAAAAACATTTTTGTAAAACCAATACATTCGCGTTTCGCTCAGAATCTAAAATTAATGTCATTAGTCATAACGTTCCAAATCCAATAATTTATTTAAGTAAAGTTATGAAAAACATTAATATATCAGGTTTATATTATTATACACAGGTCAAAATACAACTATTAGTAAAATACAAAACAAATGTTTTGGTTGTTATATCCTGCACCTCTGAAATTCAAAAATAATTATTATTAATTTCTAGTAACCATTTACACTAGTAAATTGATATGTAATATTGCGTAAATTTAATTAGTAATATTTTCTTCACTTAGATGAATTTGAAAAATAAGAACATTTTAATATCAAGTATTTAAGTACAGTTACTCGACTACAAGATATATTTTTCATAATTATCAACTAGTTGACAACGTATAATTTAGTAGTCCATAATCTTATATACTATGATTAATTATAAGTAGTTTCAGTTATTTAAAAAAAACATGCTATTTCAATTAAATATTTTTCCAATACTAATTATATATTTTTTTAAATAATTATAAAATTTCTTTTAATTTATACTTAGTATACTAAATAATTTCACATTATACACACGCAAACAAATTGTTCGAATTTATTGTTGTTATTTTCTTAAAAAATTGTTCGAAACGATTTTAAAAAAATTTAAACAATATTTATTAGAAATTATAATTCACAATATTAATATATTATACGAATATTGTACCGGATTTAAAGTGTTTGAATATCAAAATAATATGATTTTTATAATGAATTATGATGTGTTGATAATAATACTAAAAAAATTGATAAAAATTAAAAATATAAAAATATATGTATAATATAATTCATTGACTATTTTAATAACTATAATTTATTTTGAAATTAGATCAACTGCAATACAACTGTGGTAATTGGTAAGGAAAATTTGCAAATTTGCAAATTTGTATTTTGATAATTAATATATTTTGAAATAGTATACTTTATTAATTATTCTGAAATTACCGGAACATATAAATAATAAATGAATCATTTAAACATTTTTCACAATCGATTTCCTAATAAAAAAGTTTTGTTGGCGACTATATAAACTGTATGTTATACAAAAATAAATAAAAAGAGTACCCATTAAGAGGCCTCTGTCGTGAATTTATTAAGGGGTATAGAATACATCAATATTGACTAAAATATTACTTTGTTCTGTGTTGACTATGACGTTATTTATTATTTTATTAATAATATCTCCGTAGTATATTTAGATATTATTAATCCCGTAAAACAGTATCGCATATTTATTATAGTAATATTATTTAATTATGTTATTTTATCTTTGGACTCTGTTTATAAGTATACATAATATCTACGTAATTATTAATTTATTCGATTTTTCATATTTTAATGTGTTTATTATTTTTGATTGAATACGTTATAAAACAAAGTGGAAAGGTCGAAACCGGATGTTCCATCTTCGTTCCTTCGGCCCTCGGAGAAATTAGTAGTTTATTATAAATATTTTATAATATAATAATATTTGAATGTAACGATGTTGCATTCGAAAATACGATTCTGACTTTCTGAGAGAAATTCAGTCTGATACTTAAGCGTGCGCACAGGGTGTGCCAGATATGCCTAGGCAGTTAGACACCACGCCACCATCTGCTATTATAAGTTAAGAACTAAAAATTTTAAAATCTCTGAAATTTAATAATTCGAAAACAATAAAATAATTTTATTCTTTATTTCCCCTCAATTGAAAACGTAATTTTAAAAATATATTCGTATAATGGATGGAAAAAATGTATTCATAATATATATATATATTGTTATTTAGCACATTATATAAAATATAACATTAAATATAGAAGGATAATCAAACTTGACTGAATATGCAATAGTCAACTTAGTATTGACAAATAAAGATATAAAATATTTACAAAATATTGCTATTTTAAATTACTCGTATCACCACAAATAATAGATAGACCTGGATAGAAAAAAAAATAGTATAAAAAAAAGGTCACAAAATAATACGAGGAGCCTGAAATTATTTGATGCACCACCTGAAATTAAATTCTGCGTACGCCTACGGTCAGATATATAATATATTATAATGATAATCCGTTCCAAAATTTTACCACAGTGTAGTCTATTTGTGATAATATTTAAAAAAATCCCTTAAAAAGAAGTCCCTACGTTCAAATTGCATTAGTTATCATAAAAATTAGTTTTATTATTAAACATAATTAAATTTATTATAAAATAATCTTTGTTTCCTACATTTTATACTTTTTAAAACAAATTTTTATAGTATAATATTTTATTATTCAAATTTAAATCCTTTAAGTAGAATTTACTTAGTAATTAGAATTGATATTAAAAATGTATAAAGTGGGATACGTCATGCATAAAATACTTCAATTCATTTATGAATTCAAATCTGTTTTAAAAATTAATATTCTTTCAAGAAATCGAGCGTACTGATGGAACTTATATAGGAGTTTTGGAGTGGAAAAATAGCTGGAGATAGAAGTCTCTTAACAAACATAGGTAAATATTGTTATTTCATTTATAAGTAAATAGTATTTAATATTCTTTTCTCTGACATCCAGGTAAAATAATAATAATATTCAAATAGGAGTTAGTCATTTTAAAATTGAAAGTTAGTGTACGATTTTATAATAGAAAAACGTGTGGGAAAAAATGATATATTCGTAGAAAAACTTGCACAGAACAAACTAAATGATCGATTGGTTTAGGCCAATTGGTAGAAGATTGACAGTTTTCATATAATGATATTATATTATATAGAATTGAAAAATTTTTATAAATCTCTACTTGTATGTTGTATGTATGATATATTATACTGCCGTTATTAACGCGCGAAATATATCAAAGCAATAGTATAGCGTAAAGGTATTACAATAAATGTACAGGTGAAAAAATCAATTGTTGAGCGAATAATTTAAACTTCTAAGGAAAACATCGAAATCGGTCTATTCGTATAATGTGTAATTTATTATTTATACTACTTTCGAATTAAAAACATGCGAGTGTAAAGTTTATGTCAAATCATATTGTAAACGTGGGAAAAAAATCATATATAAAAAACGAATTTTCATATGATGCAGTGTTTCAGTTGCAAAAAATATATACCAGTAGGTAGGTTAGTAGTAGGTACTTTATAAAAGTTTAAAGTTTTTAATTCGAGCGGCAGCAAATGGTTTAAAAATTAAAACGGACCAAACCACCACCACGAAACCAAATTGTGGTGGTCACGAAACAATTTACAATAATTATCAATGCGGAACTCATTAAATCCGTTTCAAAAAAATTATCGCGCGGTATATACCTTACGTCTACAACTAATCTAAACAGTAGGTATAATTGAACTTAAAATTATTTTACGTTGTTATCAATATGATTCTCATTTTAATAAACGTGAAATTTGTTGGGAAAATGATCATAATACTGTATCGGATCGAATATATATATATATATAAATAAATATCGTGTACCCATACTTATGTACGTACATATTTTGTCTAAATAATATTGGACGGCAAAAACGCCGATTCCGGAACAAGCCGAGACATATATTATATACACTATAGTCAATGCGTGCGCATATATATATATATCTATATAATATATATTATTATATGATTATTAAGGGTTGTGTGCAGATGGTGTGTGTCCGATTTAATTACAGGGCGCGGTGGCCATCTGGTGCGGTGGCGGCTACAACGGGTAACGACGAGCGAGAAGGGCGAAACGAGTGTTCGTTATATATATATATATATGTATGTATACAGGGTGATTTAATTATCATTAACTACATTAATTATCTCTGTCAGTTTTTATAATTAAAATCAATTTTACAATTTCAAGTATTTATGTAAGATAATCGATTATTTTTTTTTATCTCCGTCTAGGTTAGGTACATTTGTTATTTCGCATTGTAATTTGTAATACGCGAAATATGTTTCCTGAAATTTTAGAATTTATTTACGTACCACTAATATATGTATATAAAAAATGCCGCGAAAAAATATTTTAACGCCGGACGTTATAATTAAGATAAACAAGAAACGTGAAACAATTTCGAATTATAATATCGATAAAAAAAATGTGAAAATATAATAAATTTGATCGAACAACATTCGCGTTTGTTAGATATAATTTATCGAGTCTGAGTATTTATATTATCAATAATAGGAAGCGAATATAATTATATTATTGGTAATCATAATGTGATATATATGAAAAAAATACGAATTTTAAGTCGACGTAAACGTGCGATTTTCGGCCGTTCGTGACGGGGCGAGAGAATAAAAACACCCTGTATACGATAATACGTATTTAATATTATGTACATATACGTGGTGACGAGCTCTGGAGCTCAGAAGCGGTGATCGGCGGCGGTGGCGGCGGCGGCGAGTGCTAGAGAAGCGTGGGAAAAGCGGGCAGGTGGTGAGAAAAAATAAAGATGAAGAAGAAAAAAAAAAAAAAGAGAATCTCTTCTTCCTCCTTATATACATATAATGTGCGTATATATGTGTGCGTGTGTAATGTATAAGTCGACGCGTCTCGGACCAGCAGCTTCCTCTCCCTGTTATAAACACAGTGATTTGGATTGCGTAAGACGGGAGCCATAATATTATACATATAATATATACGTATAGAAACACGCTGCACCTGTTGCGCACTAATACCACTATACGACGCGCGTGCGCGCGCGCGTGTGTGTGTGTGTGTATAACATAATATATAACGCATATATATATATTGGACAGAGATATTATATGGATGTTTTTGGGATTTTTTTTTTTTTTGTCTTGTATATTTATTCGGAAATATAATATGATATAATACGACTTCATAATAATATACTCCTATTATTAAAATATATTGCCGACAGATTTAACTGAAAACGTGAAAATTCATTCAGACGATTTTAATACTATAAATAGTTTAACGAACTTTTTTCGTTTTATATTTTAAATCATATTACAGGAGCATATAGATTATAAATTTCGTCAATATGACCCTTATATAAACGGTAATTAAAGATATTATGCGTTTATATAATACGTAAATGTATTAATTATAGGCTCATATATATTAATTACAAAATATATCGTATGAATTCCGTTTTTAACAAATTTCTGTTTTGTTAATATTTTGAGTATTGAACTTTTCATGTTTCCATATTTTAAAGTCATAATGTAACTTTGTTTTCTCGGTTTTGTACTGCAGCACACAAATTCCAGATTGGGTTTAGCAATATATTTGTATATTCGAACCGAAATATATATACACAAAAATGCACAATAATTATTATTGTTTAACCATTTTTAAAAGTTATTAAAAAGAAAAAATCCCGAATACATTTTTGATACTTATATTCTAAATATTACGTTTTTACACTAAATTATTTCGTTTAATACGCCGCAGGTACATATTTACATGTTAAAAAACTATACAAAGGATTGGGAGCACCCTTCAACCACTTGTATTTCCAACAGTGCATTGCACCATACCATTCATGTGCACAAAGACACGTGCATTATATTATTATAACGTATGCGTTCACAACAACAGCTTATCTATATGAAAAAAAGGGTTTTTAACATTTTTTTTTCATCGTGGGACAATATTTAATAATATGCGTAGTACGGTAGCATATACGATTTACAGATTTATGCGAGGCGTTGCAAACATACATTTTTTTCTTCTTTCTTTTTGGCGGTCGATAAAAAAATATTTTGTGGCACTCTCACGCCACCCAGTCCCATGTTATATGATATATAGACGGAAATCATGGAGACCTATGGAAATTTAACCCCTACAGGAATCAGCAATAGAGAACTTGGAACATCCTAAAAAAAAAAAAAAAAACTAAGGTGATTAATAATAATTAATATTTCAAAATATTATGAAATTAAATAGTATACAACTTCAAAGTGTTAAATAACATGATAATAAAAAGTAGTATTCAAACATCATATATTAATGTTTGCTTAATTGAGTAAAACTCCAATAGCCTCCAAAACTAGAGAACTTCAATAAGCAAAATATTTTTAATATCCTTCGAAATCATATTTTTAAATTGTTATTTTCTTTTACGAGTTGTGGGAATATTTTACCATTTGTACTTATAATAAAGGTCTCCACGCCTACTGATCCACATTGTACGTATCTATTTGTTTAATATTTATTATATTTCTATATTGTTTGATCACTGTTTAATCATCCCTAGTGACCCAATTCGTAAACAATATTATAATATAACAACGATCGCAAACGGGTTAATCGTGGTGTACAAAGCACATTATTGTTATTTAAAATTTTAAAACGATCATCTCGTCTACTAGCTGTTGCATCCTTGTGCTGTATTATAATACTTATTCAATGTACAATATTACATTATTGTGAATTTATGAATTAAAAAACCGTTAAAAATATAATAAACTTCAGACATGTTTGGAATACATAATAAAAATGGATTATTATTAGGAAAATTTTTCTTCTATTCATCCTCCGCCTTCGTTTCGAGCTCTTGTTGTTGCGCCTCAATGAGATTGTTCTGCAGGATCTCGTAATATTTATTATTCATAACGTTTATTCATTTAAAATGTAAATCGTGACGAAATAAATCTAATTAAAACGATTTCATGTTGGTCAGGTTATGTTTATTGTTATTATTATTATTTTTTTTAGACCTTATACAAATCACGAAGTGAACCAACTATACTAATGGTTTTTTACGATCGAATGAAGTTTTTATTTTACTACATGATTATTATTTTTTTATTGCTGTCTTATAAATAACTTTTTAAATACGATTTTTCACTAAAATATTATATACAAAACCGGAAATAATTAATAATTCAATAGCACTATAGCCATTTACAAATTACAATAAAACGCCCAAAAAGTACACCAAAACGTCCAAAATTAATTATAAATTACAGTCATAAAATATTTATTTGTGTGCATTTATTGTTTTCGTATAAAATATATTATGAATACTTATAAATATTTTACAATGTTCTTTTTATAATTGTCATTGAAGATACATTTTATTTATTTTACATATATTTTCCCTTTTTATAACATATTTAAAATGTTAGAATATATCTAACATTTTCCGACAACACGTCTTGTAGTATAATTTTATCCAAATTAGTACTAATAGAATAGGTTTATTGGATAGTGATTACGTAGGTATAGTTTGTAATTTTAAATCGAAATAATATGATAATGGATAAAGGATGATAAGAATAGTGTTTCAATGCCTGGGTCAGATTAACCTGAATTAAGTTGAAAAAGTATTGATATTTAATTAATATTTAAAAGATTAATACATTCCTGTCCACAATCCATCTAAAACTAGAATACATGAATACAAGTATAAACAAATTCAACATTTTTATAAAAGTAAATCGTTTCATGCAGTACAATATCCAATCTGATGAATTTATATGTTTATAACATGCCATAAATGTATAACGTTCGTACGTATTTGGTCCACAAACATGAAAAAACATAATCAAACAGGAAATAATATTTTGTGTACCTAATTATTATGTTATAATTTAAAATAAAAAAATTAATAGTATAAATTAGTATAAATTGGCTCATACAACATATAAACAAATTTTCTAGTATTCAATACTTTTTAATTAATATCTAATATATTGTATTAATTTTTAATTACAATAATAAAATTTATTTTTATTCATTATATATATTTTATGTAATACACAGTGGAAAATACAGACTTACCTACTTTACGGGTGGATTATGTTTGATTTGATATTTCATATTTCCATGAAAACGATGAATTCAACGAAAGGACGGATATGTTTAAAACTCGACTCTAAATGGAAAAAAAAAAACTTTTCTCTGGGGATTCGTCTTCTTTTATTCGCTATATTTATACCTGACAAGCACGTTTCTTTATCGCCGGCTTGTTTATTGTTGTAAATATATCAGAAATGTCGTTTTGTTTGTTCGTATCATTTCTCAGAAACTAATAAAATCTTTTGCTCGCCAACGTTAAAAAAGATTTTGCACAAACTATTTATATGGATATAAATTTATAATACTGTATTTATTATGATGATGGAAATGCTTCCGTGCGAATTCTAATCGAACAAGGGACAATATATGGCTCATAGTCTTTATTAGTTTGCACACCTGTTTACTAGTTTACTACACTTCGTCAAAAAAGTTATAATAATTCGCTACGTATAATGTAACGAATGCATTTATAATAATATATTTCTTAGAACTAAAAAAAATAACCTTCAGGATAATTTTCTATTTAGGACCCAGGCTAGGTCATATATCGTTAGGTAGGAATATTTTCTAAGTCATGATATAATATATACCTACTGGATCGAGCAACAAAAATAATTTTGGGAACAGAACGTTTTTAATGATTATATATTATTATAAAAATTATTGTTACGTATAATAACCAATTAATCACTTAAATTATGTTAATAAATTTGATTTATATCTTTCGGCACAACGTGTAAAACATTATTTGTCTCTGCGAGTAGGTATATACATTTATATATATATATAATTATATTATCATGAATAACACTTCCGAACGCAACGCCGTAACGTACGTGTATATACCTAATGTATGTAAAGAAAAAAAAAAAGGCATGTGAACTATATTTTCAGTTACATGGAAAATATAATTGCGTCTACAACATTCTACAACACAAATATTAAGTATATTTCGGCCGTTTATAGGTGATAATTTTTATTTTACGACTCTGAAAAAAAAATATATATAATATTTTAATCCGTTCTCTGACTGGTATAGGTTATGTGCATCCGCGCGTATGTATAATATATACAGAGTGATGTGAATATTCTTATACGAAAATAATAAATGCAACATCCAAAACGTGTTTACGTATAGTTCCCAAATTATTGTAACACGAAGTTTTGATCACTCTGTATACATTATATACCATTTATATATTATATATACCCAACAGATGTTTGATAGGAGCAATAAAACTCCGATTTATAAACGGATAATGACGTGCGGAGGAACCCATTTTGGGAGTCGTCTCATGTACAAAAATTCTCTCGGGTTAATATGGGCGGATGATCTTGACGAGAGTTAAATTTTTTTTGTTATTTCTCATACGCACTGTTATACATATTCATTTATTTAATTAATTATTAACGGACTAATAGTTCAATTTACAATATACAGTAATATAGTAATAACATAATAAAGGTATATTTACAATATTAAATTATATAAAATAGAAGTTATAAAAATAGTTATAATAGTTATACAAATTATATAAGTTAAAACAATACTTATACAAATTTAAAATAAGATAAATTGTATTATTGCATAAATAATTAGTTCTTATACAAAGAAAAAGAAAAAGTGTTACAAGTAAATTATCTAAATAATGCATTAAGATGCCTTTAGACATTAAAATATTAATTGGGTTGTTTAAAATATAATTTTTAGAAGTAGGAGGAATATAAAATAAATTATTTTTACGGATATTATATTTATTAATTTTGAAGTTTATTAGAATTAGTATGTATGTATTAAGTTAGTATGTATGAATCGTCTATCTCATTATTTAACAATTTGAAAATAAATATGTTATATATAAGAGTTCTGCGTAATTCTAAAGATTTTAAATTTAAAATTTCTAAAATATTTTCGCAACCAGAATGAGGTGATCTACATTTATAGCATATATAGCAGAGGACATTATTTTGAATTTTTTCAATTTGATTGGTATGACTTATGCTATTATTTTCCCAGATTAATGGAGCATACTCGAGAACAGAACGGTTAAGTGAGGTACATAAACATTTAAAAGTGAAGGGATCATTAAATTCAGAACAGTTACGCCTATCATACCAAAAATTGATAGAGATTCATTTTAGATTGATGATATATGTGTTATTGCCGAACCTAGCATTTTTTTTGCACATTGCTAATTGATTTCTAATAAAAGGTTTAGAAAGTGCCCCCTCCAATTTTAGTACATATATATATATACTTGTATACATATAATACAATTTTAAGAAACTATATTATTACCGATAATAAATTAATTAAACTAGCAACTAAAGATGATACTTATATAATATTATATGGATATAATATTTACGTCCTTTAATATACAATAATTTATATTATATATTTATATTTAATACAGTCGTACATTACTATTAAAGTTTCTGAGTATATAATTATACAAATTGTAATTAATACTGTTTTTTAAAAAAAAAAAAAAACATACACTGTATTTAACAATTATTTATACCTAAATCCAAATTATAATAATCATTTTAAACATTATAATGTTTAGATATATTTTGGAATTTATAAAGATAAATCGGTAATGCCTGAAATTTGAACATTAATAAATAGGGAAGTCTGTAAATCCGATATGATTTAACGGTATAGCCGTATTGGTACTTTTACCGTAACATATATGTACCTATATATAATATATAATATATTACTATATAGTATATATATTATATACATACGTATACCGGCCCACATTTGATATCTTTTGGTATAATTCGATCCGTTAAGCTAATAACAAGGTTATTGAGTTGTTTCATGTGTATCAAAATCTTTTCTAATATACCGGATAACTTAATACTTAATATTATCCTTTTTCTCAAGGTTTCAATAAAAATGTATACTTACTTACTTTTTATTGTATAAAGTATATTAAACTGTTTATTTAATGTCGTATATATAATCGTATAATCGTCGATGTAATATTGTTGTAGTCAGTGATCGAATTGGGAAATATTTAATGGGGATGCTTAATCCAACGATTTAAAATCTGGGTTCCAAAAAAACGGCGAATATGCCCTTCTCCCCCCCCTCATAAAGATATAAACAATTTTTGTTAAATACTACATTTCAGCTACATATATATAAATTCTAAATATAATCTATGTAAGTTCAATAAATGGTTTTATGTTATACCTAATTGGCCTAAGGAATAATTTTGACTTTAAAAATATTTAAAACTGCAAAATTCTCTATACGATTGACATAATTTAAATCCATATTTTAAGAAAAATTATGCCATGCATTAATTTGTGTCATCCCCTTTCCTAGTACAAAAAAAATAGTTGGGGCGCGCAAAAAAATAATAGGAGAGCTTCGTCCTACTGCGCACCAACCAATTCGAGCACTAATTGTAGTTAAAAAAGTATTTTCAAAATCAATATCGTTTTAGACATTTTTTAGTTTTGTACTAGGTATTTGTTTATATGAAGCATAATAAATAATAATTAATAATATTTAGTTGATTTTTGTATCATTATATTTTAGAAAAGTAAGCAATAATATCATATTGTTATATCGTGTGATTATAATATAATTATATCATGATATATGCATGTGTTCTGTATAAATTGTAATTTATAGGCTTAGATAGAACTCAACCGTGAAAGTGTTAAACTTAGCGTTATTTTTACATTGTTGTGTGTTTATGGTATGCATATTCCAAATTCGTCCTTGCTCCTATAAATATAATGTATAACATAACAACAATAATAATAATAATAATAATAAAAAACACAACACTACCATTGGTTCAAGGTATTATACGTCAAGATTATTTATATTTGTTTTTTAACATCCAATAGAGTTTTCTGCCCAAGGTTATGTGATTTTTCAATATAAGATGATGAGACCAAACGCAAACTCGTATGTCATAGAAATATTATGATACACAATTAGAAAAAAAAAACATTAATACTATATTAAGAACGTCTTATAGAAAATACAAATATACCAAGGAATACGCGGGCTTAAAATATAAAATAATTATTTAATTAAATAGGTAAAAATGTATTATAGAACATAGACCTAGTTGTATATATTATGTTTGTTCTAAACAGAAAAGAATGTGTAAATACATTTTTTAAAAATGAAAATAATTATTAAAAACGTAGACATTTTTTCATTATAAAAATATTATTGAGGATAGTTTTTATACAATAAAATTATATAGATGTAATATAACTTAAATTAAGTCGTACTTTGATATTATATAACCATATAAACCTATATATAAACGCAGTTATTTCTAAAACCATACGAGGGAAAACTCTCCCAATAAGATATTTTGAAAAGTAACCTGTGAATGTAAGCATTCTCCTTTTATATCTAATTTAAAACTAATAATAATTAATCGAATAATAACAGCTAATAATGCAAAGTATTTGTGTGTGTGAGGGGCTCTTTAGTTGTGCCGACGTGCATAGAAATCCCTTCAGTTCTTTATCTTCTATACGTATTACATTTGATTGTTAATCCTGGGTTTTTCATCTGTATATGACGTCACGATGATCGCGTTTCCGACGGGTACGTGTCGGATTCCACAGAAATTGTTTACGTTTTATATAATATTACACAGTACACACCGACCGTGTAATTATGATATTATTATTTTTTTCGACTCGGCAATTAACTCGCCCACAGTGCTGGTCGCAGTAGTTCTTATAAATCCGTCTGATGATGCACCGGGACCGGTATCGGATGATAAATGCGTGAATACGGTTTTACGACGATTTACCGAAAGATTACCGCGAATAATATATAATATTATAATATATAGCGTGTGCATTGCGACTCGTCAAAGAATATGACAAAAATATGATTAAGACAATACAACCTCATTATTAATATTATTTCGAGAAACATTTACTTTATCTGTCCGACTCCGAATGGCGCGCGTCATTACTAAATTATTAAAATAATAATAATAAAACAATTTATGTATATGTACAAATAAAGGTCTATTCGGCGATTCTTAAGCCGCATAAAGTACACATACGAATTTAAAACACGTAGGAGAAAAATAATTATTTTTAATTGTGCGTGTGTTTTTAAATTATATTACGCTCAAGTTAATTAACCGTAATCATTCCGTTTTCGCATAATAAACAAAAATATGTTTTATCTGATATAGGTTGAGTGATTACCTACGTAATATTATAATAAATAATAGTCACTAGTCGATATAAAATATTATTTCAAACAATTTTCGTATTATGTTCTTATTATTATATACTAAATACAAATTTCTTTGAACATAATTGTATAATTGTATAATTGGTACATAAACCTATACCTATTAGCATTAAAAAAAAATTAATTTTTGATTATGTGTACCCAAAAAAATGAAAATTTCGTACAAAATGTATAAATAGTTTTAAAACAACTAAATTAATTTGTTAATTTATAAATGGAATGCTGAAACGTTTTTAAAGCCATTAAATCATAATTAAATGCATAATACTTATTAAAAAATTCCAAAATATTGTTTTATTGGGTACGTTATAATGTTATTCTTTTTGTTGACCAAAATACATTCTCATACCGCAAGAAACACAATTTTAATCGTTATAGGAGTACTATATAAATATATTGTATAATATTTATAAGAATAATATATTATGACGGACAATAATATGTGATAGACAAGAAATTCCATCAAATGGAATTTTAAAAAAATAACAATTTTAAATCAATATGCATTGACAGACATGTAAAAATGTTATATTAAAGTATTTTACAATAATTATTTAAGTATAATAATAGAGATAAACATGTTCTGAAAATCAGTTATTGGATAAAAATTGTATCTCTTCCAAAAAAAAAAAAAAAAACATTAAAAAATGTGATGAATCAGAACATTTTAATAATACGCGTAGGTATATATGCAATTTCGTATATGTACCAACGCGTTATTGGCTTGTTACAACGGTAATTGCCTACTTTTTTTATCTCTACTATTTTTGTAAAATAGTAAAATTTTTAATTATCCTGTATAAACCAATATGAATTAATAGTAATATGTGTATGTAAAGAATGTGATTATTTTATATCAACAATTATGAATTTTGTTGTCTTTTAGAACATTCTAAATTTCTGTTATACTAATATATATGTTGTAATAGTTGTATAGATACCTATCGGTATTTATTATTTCTGGTTTTTTCAGTGAAAAATTATTATCCATTAAAGTTTTTAAACAAATTGATATAGTTTATTATTTTTCAATATTAATTATAGACATATAAATATCCGGTATATTAATATTTTCTCTATAAAGATATATAATTTTTCATCATTATTAACGTTATAGACTTATAGATTATTATGGTTTTAGAACGAAAAACATTATTAATATTCCGTATAATATTTTACGTACACTCTTGTAATATTATAATATGTACGTATACGCGCGGTTTTTTTATATATTCAAAATTCAAAAAGGAAACTTATTATCAAATATACTCGTGCATCGCTATGTACAATAAATTCCCATTCAATTCAAACATTATGTTGCTTCGTCTGTACTCTATACGATTAATTCATATAATAATATAAATGTTTTTTTAATAATCTAGTAGCCCTCTCGAATACGTATTCATTCGGTTAAACATTCATCTCTCCATACATATATAATTAGTAACTATAGACTATTAATCATACTACAGATGGTAGTAGTCTATAATAAAACGATAATAATAAGACTTTAAATCGTAAATATAATATACGTTTTTTTGATAATAACCAATATACATACATATATTTTATAATGATATACTATATGCACGTTAATGACAAAGATATAAATAAAATACGACTTACGGCATAATAAATATTCGAAACGGTTTTTTAAAGCAGCGGAGTAAACACGCGACAAATATGAAGAACGTTGCCGTAATTGGACCATAATTATTGTAGTAATCGTGAAGATGTATAATAATAAATCTCTTCATAGAGAGGCTGATTGTGATTCTTTTAAAATGAAAATAAACAATAATTAAGGTTATCTAATAAATATAAAATCAATAATATTAATATATTAAGATGTTTTATAAAATGAATTATACATAGGTGAACCCATCACTTTTTTTTTAACTCGTAATATTTGATTAATAACTTTCCGAGGAATAGGATATTTACTCGAATATGATTGCCATTTATTATTAATGTAAATTCGAATAAATTTCATCGAAATAATCATTCAATAATAACTACACAATTTTGTAATATTTCCTTATATAGTATAATGTGTACCTACTAAATAGTAGATATGATTTGAAAACATCATAAATTATAAAACTAAACATTATTGACAATATTATTGTACTATAATTTATATGCCTGTTCGATTAGTATTTGGATAGAAACTCGCCAAACTGTCAGTTTTTCGATGTGTTTTCAATTGGTGCGACGACGTACAGGCGAATAACGTGAAAAATACGATTCGCCGCCTACGGTCGGAGGGTGTGGGAAAAATTACACGAAATCTCTTGATGATGATGGCATTTTCGTCGGATAATTTTGTCGGAAATCCTTTCTTATATTCTCTACGCACATACCGTCGGCTCCACAGGTCGTCGCCGTCGGTGCGTGTCGGAGTCGATGATATTACACGGTGCGTGTGCGCACGGTGAGTACCTATGGATGGGAAAATAATATATATATTGAAACTTATACGCGAACAAACCTAAACACATATAATACATATTCGTATATATTGCGGTATGCGTGTGTGCACTTGGACAGTGGTATAATTTCATTTCGGTCACACTCGAGTGTCAGATTTCTTTGAGGGGTGCTATGCATGTGCGTTGTGAAAGATCTATCCTATATATGCGGTGAATACGTATATATGTACGTTGTGAAGGAGAGGGTACCACCACAAAAATTCTTGTGGACATTGTCCGCCACGCGCTTATATATTATATATAATATGACGAAGACGGCGGGTAGGAGAGGCACGTAAAACGAGAAGTTTTATGGTGGAAACGAAAAAGAAGAAGTGGAAAAAACAACAACAACAACAACAACAACAACAACAACAACCTAATGTAATCTCGCAAGTAATGGATTTTATGCGTAGTAACCGGAGTTCCGTTTTGGTTTAGGCGTGTGGTTGCCGCCGGTCAACAACGAAGGTGGACCGTCACCGCCGCACCTGTACACCGCCTCCTCTACCACCACTTGCTCCACACCGGCGAAGACACGCCGAGCGGGCGAAGAGAGCGACCTCGCCGGTAATTAGTGGACCGGGCAGGATGTGGTCGGAGTCTGGACTCGAGGACCAGGTGCGCGCCGTCAACCGACCCCACCGCGCCATCGCCCGCTCTCAAACGGCATCACCGCCGCATCATTCACCCGACGCTGACACCGCGCGCGCCAGTATCCCACACCCGTCAAGCGAAGTCGTGCGCACTAACCCCCTCCCACCCGCACGCACAATCGTCTACACACACTGACGGTTGGACGAGCGATGCGGCGGCGGCGGCGGCGGTTCGTTCATTCATAAAAACATCCCTACTACTCCATCCTGATCGTGCGTTGCGCGCGTCGGTGCGTGCGCGTGTTGAAGGCCTCTCCACAGAACATGCTCGGTTTCTTGAATGGGGAAAACGCGCGCGGCAACAAACTGACGACGACGACGACGACCGTACTTCGTTCACAAACCGACCGCTAACGTCAACGGTCACACACTCTTTGGTGTCACGCGGGTCACGTTCGCCACTTAGCGTCAATTCACTACATGTGCATTCACATACGTGCATACTGTAAATTATAATAAACAGTGTGTTAACATTTTTTAAATTTTTTAAATTTTTTTTTTTAAGTAATACGCTTCAACAGTTTCGTATTTACATATTATTGGTTCAGAATAATTTTTTATATATTTTTTTTTTTTTATTCATCATCGATCGCCTATAATATATCGTTGACGATAATAGTATTATTGTTAATATTTCAATACCAGTTACATATCGTGTCTAATACGATTTAAGCAAATTAAAAGGGGATAAGACAATTTTACAGACAAGTGAAAATTGTGATATTACGTTGCTAAAACATTATAATAATATAATAATATACGTACGACGACGCTACGAGTGTCTTTCGTCCGTCGTTCCGTCAGAAATATTTTGTGAAATAATTTGTTTGGGACTGGTGATGCGCGATGGTCAAACCGGTAATAGCGTTTTACGGGGTGGCAATGTTTGTGCTCAGGGTGTTTATGTTTATGTCCAAAATCGCGACTAGTGCGAAGATCGATGTGTCGATAGACCACATCGATAACGAAAACGTCCAGCAACAGGGGATGATGCTACAGCCGATGATCTTGGAACAGCAACTATTGCAACAGATGCAACAACAGCCACTCCATCCCAGAAAGTTCAGACACGAGGGGTCGAACGTCAGAGTCCTTTATCAGACCGGGGTGAGTATTTATATTAATCTTGTACTGTAATTTGTTATTCTATTTTAATTTTTACGTGTCTAAAGCAGCGTCGCGTACTGTTTTCAAAAATAAATAATAATAATAAATACACGTACCTATAACTATCTTTACACGCCTAATTTATATAGTGGTCAGATTTTCGCGTTACAAAAATAATGAAAATAACATTGTAATCGTATGCAATTTCCGTAAGTGTTTATTCTGATCACCCTGTATATACATATATCTTCCGCGGCCGCGCGAGAATATAATATTATTATTATTATTGTTGGGGGCCCCCCCCCCCCCGCAGTCGAAGAAGTTCCACTTAGTACGAATATTTTAAGTACCACTGGTGTTATTGCACGGTGTTTATTTGTGCTAAGACCCGCGGGACATAATCGCCAACTACATGGGCGCCTTTAAATAACTTTGTCGTGGACAGGCGCCACTATATATAATAAATATTTTAATATACGCGAGCGGCGCACAAACATCCCGAGAGATTGTATAGACCGATACGTTATAATATATAATATGTTTATATATATATTTTTTTTTCATTCTATTATTATTATTGGACGTATATATATGTATATATAAACCAGATTGGTGGTATAGGCAGTTTGAATAGGAAGCTGGTTTGACCGGATCGTGTTAGGTATATTATATATATATATATA
Organism: Eriosoma lanigerum; assembly: GCA_013282895.1. Taxonomy (NCBI): domain Eukaryota; kingdom Metazoa; phylum Arthropoda; class Insecta; order Hemiptera; family Aphididae; genus Eriosoma; species Eriosoma lanigerum. The sequence goes on from CM023359.1 coordinate 19,325,221, forward strand.
TTTATAATACGCCTCTCGTCGACGAGGGTTCCCCCGGGAGCTCATCCAATGAAAGATAAAAAATAAATGTAAATTTCGTTTAGAATATTACATTTATTATGTTTCCCAGCGGCGGCGGCGACAACGCGCGCGTATATATAAAATAATAATAATAATATTATGTACACCGTTCCCGTTTCGTGTATTAAGAAGCATATCTCCTAGACCAGACTAGCGCGCGCGGTTCACGACTTTTACAAACATGAAATTATTCAACCTCTATGCACGCATTGCATATTATATAGGTATAAATATGTTTTATACCGTACACACGGTTAATGGTAATGCTGCAACTTAAACTCGTGTGTGTGTGTGTGTGTGTGTGTTTGTGTATGGAAAAATTATACGAATTGAGCGGCCGTCGGCGTTTGGATCATCATATTAAGTATAACAACAAAGAGTAGTGAACGGAATTAACTTGAGATAGTTAAGCATAATTCCAAATGAAAATTGACGTCTAGAGTTAAATTTTTGAAAAATAAATTTAATGAGACGTTGAAATTATAATTAACTTAACTAATACAAAAAAAAATTATATTTCTATTCAAATTAATTTAATTTAAAAATGTGTTAATTAATTACCTAATAATCATTATAGATAATTTTGAATATTAATTATTGATGACTGAAAAAATAATATAAATTTAAACCAGTTAATGTTATATTAATTACAAGAATATTACTTATCAGTTGAGTTCAATAGTTTTTAAAACATATTAAACATTTAACTATTTGAGTACGAGTATTTAATTAGTTAAAAATTACGAATATTTGTCCAAAAATCATTGGACATCGCGGAAACGAATTGCGGATGTTCAGAAAAAAACATTCTATCATTCTATCAACGATATATTAGATATAGGTAGTAGATATATTGGTAAATTAAAGGATCACACTAAAAATTAAAAATACACAATATTGATTTAATGTTTCATTAAAATGATTAAAAAAATGTAAAATCTATCATTTTAGAATATTTGATAAAAAGTCAGAAAATAATTCATTATACTTTCTGTCAACGTGAATATATATAGAAAAAGTTTATTTTTTCAAACTATACGACCAGGTTGTAACAGCCATAATAATATATTATTGCCGTACAACATTCATAATCGTGTTTCATTAATGAAAGATGACGGTGTTGCCATTTCTTCATAATTTGCCAACGTAATTGAATTATCGTTTAGGCGCTGGGTGGCTTATAATAATATATTCATCGTGCTCAGATACTTTTATAATATAATCTCGTTGTGGTGAAATGTAACCGTTTCTACACGAAAATTAACCTTGGTACCCTCTAATAAATAATACAACATTAAATTATACCTATAAGATTTAAAAAATAAAAATTGTTATTTAATCGTCTTGTAAATTCTAAACTATTTTCGAACATAACTATTTATTTCTCTGAAATAAATTTTATTAATTTTGTTATTTAATTAAATATTATTATTTTGAGTCTTATCTATCAAGACTACTTGAATTACAATTGTGTATAATCGTAAATATTTATAATTTATCTAGAAGATAAATTGTTAATTTTTTTAAGATTTCATAAACCTATTAAACTCATATTATCGCATAATTTGTCATAAAAACAATTATAATCGTGTGTATCAGTTGATTTCAGGAAAATAAACAGTTTAAATAATAGCATAGTTACGATCTTACAATTTTAGGTAATGATAATGATTTTTGAAATTGTATATTCAAATTCCAGCGCGATTCGCGGGATATAGACATATATTATAGTATTATTCTATCCCATCATATCAGTTGTACAATTATTATATTATTATAATATTATAACAGAATTGAAATAATTGGAAGTTGGACCTCGGACGTAAACATAAACTTTCACATCAACATAAATTATTACCGTGGGTATATTTATTATAATAATATACAGACATGAGCCTACTCGTTAGAAAAGATATTAGCGTAAAATTTCTTTGAAAAACTTTATAGAAATATTTGCTATAATATACAACCATGAACCAAGTACATAAACTTATATTTACTCGCACGGTTAAAGACGACTAAATCTATACAATGTTCTATTATCTCATATAATCGCGATTGCCGTTAAACTTGTTGCGCACGACTATAATATTAAAAAAAATAATTTTCGCGTACAAAACTTTCTACAGATAAAATAATGTCCATATAATACACGATATTTGAATAATTAAACTTTTATTTGCGGTCATTGTGTAATTATATTATTATTATTATTACATTGCCGATGTGCAAATATCGTATTAGGTATATTATAATAATTTCACTGTGTCATCGCATTTGCATTTCCGTAGAGACCGGACGAAATCGTACACCATCGGCGATTGAAAAACAAAAAGAAATTAAATATTAACATCCGATTTGTTGTACTACGTGTGTATACATATACGTACACGATTTCAAAACATTTTGATTATTACTTCCTGGTGCGAATTAGACTGTATGGGTATAAAATGTCTTAAACGAATCGCGAGTGTACACTGCAGGTATATATATATATTTTTTTATACGTTCCAATTTCGTTCGTCCGGTACTTCCTGTCCGACGAATAAAATATAATACGATGGTTATGAAGGATTTTTTTTTTCTCGGGTCTCTTTTTATATTATTATACTATTATAGTATTACGTATTCGGTACACGATGTGAATTGCCGCCGTTGTCGTGGTAGCTACTGTGCGCCGCAAAGATGAGGGCGAGGGGACGACCGCGGGACCGTATCATTTACTCTAATGCGGTTGCTACTGGTTTTTTATCCGAGGGGGTGTAAAAAAAAAAAAGATAGGACAAAAAAATATATATTATATTGTACATTTATAACCTGAAAATTATTATATTTACTGGTGAGACTGGTACAGGTTGTGTATGTGTTTTTTTTCGCGTCGACTTATAGTAGCCAAGTAATAAATAAAATATTATCTATATATAGACTTTCAGCATATATAATACACATTATAGGTATCAGTTACACGCGTATTATACCTATATAAATATTACCGCTCTTTTTATACCGGGAGGAGAAATAAAAACCCCGTTCCGGTTAATTTACCGGCCAAATCTGGTAGAACGGAAGGAGACGGAAAAATATATTATTATATCGTTAAATAATAATAATAATCATAATCATAATCATAATAAAAATAATAATATTAATAATAATAAAAAAATAATAGTTACATAATATATAAAAAATAATTTATGGGTTTTTTCCCTCCCGTTGGTTACCCGACGGGTATACTTGCGCGCGCGCGCGCACTCACACACACACATACACATACACTTTTCGTATACATCTCGGCGCGTTGTAAGGAATGTGGTTCTAGGATAGGCGCGCGCGATAAGGAACATCCGGTCCTGCGGATAGGGTCAATGGGTTTTTTTGTGTAGAAGGACGAGCCGTGTGTATTATATGTATATATATATATATATAAATGTATAAATGTATAATAGCGTAAGTGCGTTTAGATCCTCGCTTCCGGTGTACGGGGGTGGGGGGATACATTACACACAAAAGGATAAATATGTCATTTCGGCGGAAAGGTCAAAACCCGAACAATTTTATTATAATAGTGATGCATATTATATGTACACATACTGCACCCACGACCCTGCAGGGTTTCTTCTTGTCGCGATCACCCGCCGTTCATCCACACGCACACTAACCAGACCAGCGAATCGGAATTTCGACGTCCAAAATCAAAGAAACCCCGTTTTTACATTTATCATATGTTGTGTGTGTGTGTGTGTGTGTGTTTGCGATTACCAAAACCAATTGCTCTTTTGTTGGTGACTTTTTCCACAACGTTCCTTTAACAAGAAAAAAAAATCGTTTTTATATACCTATAATGTTATATGTATTCCGAATGAATGCAAACGAGTCTCCTTTATTTATTACATGCGCATTATACTTGCGGTGCGTACTGTGTACAAATTCAAAATATTGGGTAAGGCTATAGTATTATCATTCTACATAAAGCTTATTTTTTCAATCGTCAATGATTAAATCGAAAATTATCCAATTTTTTTTTCTTTTTGACCAACATTTATTTTTAAGCTCGTTTTAAAATAAAACCGCATTACATCTGTGGGTACATACTAAATTTATTGTATTTTACGTTGTAATTCATTTTATACTATTTCATATTTTAAAAAATACAATCAACCAAATACGCGTTGGTCTACTGTATAAAAAATACGATTTTTCTTAATCAAAATTTCAAAAGAGGAAATAATATTATTAGAAAAGTAGTTTTTGTACATAGCTCAATTTTAATACGACTATAAAAGTCAAATACGGAAAATTTAAACATTTCGATGAAGCGTCAATGACAATCATAATAGTATGAAGGTATTTTTCAATTTGATTATTATTATTACTTTTGCTATAGCTACACTATTCAGATTTTACACATAGGTATTTTTTCTCTTGTCAAGATCAAGTTCTCTATTTTGAACTGGTTCGTCTAGCCATCAACGCTCGTTCGGAATAAATAAACCAACGTGCACCTTCCACAAACCATCATACGACCACAAAAAAACGAAATAAAATATAATAATATATAAAATGTCCAACCATAGAACGCATTCCGTTGGTTGTATTATATATAAATATATATGCGGTTAACTTTGGATCGTATTTTTTCCCTCTCCTCTCCGTTCAGACTCGTCACTATAATAATAATAATTGTGGACTAGAGATACATAAATATATATATATATATATTTATTTTCATTAACATTTTTCAAATATCAATTATACCTCGAAACACGATGATCCTACATTAAAAGTTTATAATGATTTTTAACGTTCCATATTCGGGGTAAATCACCTGCGCAAATCTGGATTAGAAGATATAATATTATATACTATAAAATAAATTCGTTATATTATAATGCACGCGCTCTGCCACAGATCATAATAATAATAAAAGTATATATAATATATGTTCGTATTTATTAACACAGTGATGCAGTCACACTATAAAGAAGAAGAATGCGAAAGAGAATAATAATAATAATAATAATAATAATGATAATAGTTAATTTCAAATTCTTTTTTTTTTTTTTTTTTTTATTATTTGGCCGGTGGTCGTATACCTACGTATATTATAAATTTATATATATATATATAGACGGAGGGATATATTGATTTACGAGTAGATTTGAATAACAACGTGTCCGTGCCCCCTCACCTCGGGGGGGCAAGAGGCTATGACGACCGGAGAGGATCGTGTGATTATCTTCTCGCACAAAAGGAACACGCCAGACCATCGGAATGCCAACGCGCTCGCGCGCGCACGTACATAATATATAGTTGTTTTATATAATACTGTTGTTTTTCCCTCTTTTTTCCTTCTCATTTTCATTTCTCGGCCACCCTAAAACAAAGCGAATTATGTATACACGCACTCACGTGTATATGCTGGCATATTCGTCGTAGTCATAAACATTCACCAAACAGATAGTCTTTTGTTGAGTTATAATTATAGTTATATATGGGTAGCCCTCTTCTACTCTTCTGCTCTTTGTGTCCGCGTACAACGTGTGTTTGTAATGAAAAAACAAAAATATATTATATAAACCATTATGTAGAGGTATCCGTTCACCGCGGACGTGTCCTTGAGCAAGGGCATTTGACGATTTATTTTTTTTATTTTTTACGAACCGACGAGAGAAATGCTATTCGACCAAACGCGCTCATATCAACGCACTACGTCACACACATTACAATATTATTATCAAAATAATAATAATAATAATAATAATATATATATATATAGGTAGGCGACGCACGGTCTGATGTGATATTATACGCTTCGCAAGACGGTGGAGTGCAGGCAATATCCTGTGTCGATATTGTTTAAAGTAATTCAGAGTATATAAAAGAGTGACGTGAATGTAGAAAAAAAAAATGAACTTAAAAATACGACGAATGATTTATTGACAGGCTTTATATTTACTCAACTATTATACGTTTTAATAAATAGTGTATAAATGCAAATTTAAAACTGATTTTATTTTAAAATTTAATTGTAAACGTTTATAAATTACTGTAATAAAAAATATATTAAACGCAGTTTTAAGTCCTTAAAAATAAAAATAAAATAAACAATAATTTCTTTACAAAACGTGACCAGTAAAAGAGTTATATCAATTAATTTCATTACCTAGTGTAAAGCTTATTTTGTTATGCGATTTCCAATAAAAAATAACCGCTTTGTATGATCATCATTGAGTAATTATTCAAACTTTTTGAAGAAAATTCAAAAGATAAACAAGTGTTTTTTTTTCAAACCTATTTTATTAGGTACTTTTACATACAAGTACGTGTACTACTAAAATTTCCGATACTTTAATAAATCACAATAAAATTATTAATTATAATTAAATTATAATTTATTATTAATCTTATTTAGATTATAATATTATATTGGTATAAGGACTCGTAAATCATTTGAATTTGGTGTATATTAATATTATAAATTATTGTTGTTTAAATAATATAATGATTATCTATTCACGTCATCACTCATCGCACATGATAGATTTGTTACGTGTTTACTACCTACTCAACGCACAAGTTGAAAACATCAATTAAACCATAGTCTATGTTGTTAAACTATAGTGAAAGTTATTGATTATCAATGGTAATACTATTGTCAATTTTAGATAAATATTTTTTAAATACGTTTCCAATTTAAAATTTTAATGGTACAATTATTAATGGATTTATCATACAAATACAATGGTAACAATAAAAATAAAAATTGTAACATAAATAAATAATCTTCTATATTATAATTAATATTTAACAATAATTATAAAATACAAGACAGTACGCATGACATCACACTTATTAGTATATGTTGTAATTTATTAAAAAACATTAGTTTTCGTTTTATGAAACGTCTAATTGGTTTAGATTGATACAGTTTAGCGTTCGTCACAAATGATTATGGATGAAAACAGTCTATTTTTAGAGTAGGTGCTTAAGCTTATTTAAATGTTTTATATTTTCTGTCAATATAAGAACATAATAAGTAAGTCAAGTAGTAATTTATTTATTATTATTATTATTATTAAATTAAGTACGTGGCTATTGAACCGACAATTTTAAATATTTCGTTAACAATTTTTTTCAAGAATTATAAAACTAGAGATATAAATAATTGTTGAAATAATCCTCGATTTATTTGAGTATATTCAGAATATTGTATTAAGTATATACAATATTTATTTACAATATATTTCATGAAATTGTGAAGTTTTCAATTTGATTAAAATACTTTGACCATATTAATAAACATTACCTCCATCAACTTAACCATGCCTGTGCGATTGGGGGATTAAATTCCTTAAGAAACGAGTTTTTATTAAAATAATTTAACTAGTAAAGTTAAATTTATTCTTCACTTTGTTCAGAATCTAAGTATAATATAGTAATTAGGTATATAATTTTTATTGATCTCGAATTTAAATTTAATCATGACCATTTTTTCAACCTAACCTTGAGCCGGGGTAAAGACAAATTTAGGAGTCTTAAAATTAAAATCCTTTAAGGTATGTTTAGGGTATTTTATATTGTTACAATTATAGAGTTATCTAAATATTCTCGAATTATATACATAATACACTTGTATCATATTATATATTGTTAAAATAATAATATTGCTAAACTCAAACATTTTTGGACTAATTGCATTGGTATTTAACCTGCTTATAAATTTGTTCAATATCCATAAGTCATGCGTATAACAAATCAGACGATTAATAGATAATTGATTTATTTGATTTCAATATTATCTCGAGAAATTTAAATAAAATTATTTTTGTAAATTAAATATATTTGTAAAAATTATTTATTACCTAGAGATTAATTTTTTGCGGGTCCTATACATGTGTATGGGAAAGCGAGGAGTTTTGGGGAAAACTAATCTCGCCCTACGGATTGTTCAGCATATCACCACCAAAACTTTAAAACTTTTTGAAAACCATTCGCATAGTAGGCCAGTAAAAAAAAACCGACTGGTTAAAGCCGATTAATTTGTGACGGTCAATCACATAATATAAGAGCACAAACAACAATGATTATCATAAAAAAAAAAAAAAAAGTTACCCGTAGGAAGTATATAGGTATAGAAGAATAGGTACGCATATTATCACGGTTCGTATTAATTATAAATCTGTTTTCATTGAAATAACAATAGGTAAGGGCCGCGAACAGATTTTGGGCCGGTGAAAATCCAAGAACTGTGCAGTCTCTCCGGTGGGCCGGTATACGCCCTATCCCTATATATCCGTCACACGCTGCGCGTAACCGTGTTAATGAGCTAAACGCGCCCACGTTAAAAACGATTTGTTTATAATGATAATTGATTTAAGCGCGTTATACTTATTTATCAATATAATAATACGACGTTACACGTGTACGCGCACCACTGCGGATAAATAGTAAAAAATGATTTATTTTTATTTTTTTTTTATCTGCACTTTGTACAATTTTATTACGAAAAAAAGGCGGACAGGTTACATATATATATATGTCTTATATAGACACACGTGTAATTATAGACATAACGTAACGCGCGCGCGCGCGTTGGTCGGCGTTTCGTCCTGGCTGCGGCGGCGGCGGTCGGTCGGTCGGTCGGTGGACCGGTCGTCATCGTCTTTCACAATCCGTTTTAAATTGCACACACAGCGTGCTACGGCGGCGGCGGCGACGTAAGAGCGTGGCGAAACGCGTTGCCGACAGCACACGCAGACGTCATATGTATACTCGACCGGCGCCACCGTGTACGCACACGCACACGCACGCCGGTTGTTATTATATTATTATACGCGCCTGCGGACGCGCTCTCCGCGGACGTCAGTGGCGACTGCCAGTGGCGTCGACGAACCTCGACTATACGGGCGGCGGGTGACTGGCGGCTAATGTCCGTCCGTATAATGTGTACGCCGCGTTCTGTCGGATGGCGCCCGAATCGCGTCTGAAACCTGTCGTTTCCCGTATGTACGAACGCGAGTAGGGCGTGTTCCGGACGCCGACGACGCGACGACCACAGCCTTTTTTTAAAAGAGACGGACGAATAATAAACAAAAAAAAATTCAAATAACAAATTGAAACGATTTGTTACATTTCATATATTATAATATATATATATATATATATATATATATAGGTACCGTAATAAATGATTTCCTATAACGATATCTTTCGCGATTCCGTTTTCGGTTAGAATCGTTTACAACGATCTCCGGTAACAACGAGTTCTGACGTTTTCATACAACCAAAAAACATTTGGTTATCTACTTATATTATACAAATACCATATACCTCTTAGTTTCCTACAAGTAATTATTTGTACATAAACATAATTGATTTCGACCAAATTCGGTCTGATCATCCGTAGAGTCTTCAGCGGAATCGTCGAACAAATCGATTTTTGTGTAGGTAAACGGCCTTTAGGTTACAATAATAAAAGAATGGTTTTCACTCCGTGAGAAAACTCCTCGTCCCATATCGAAGCAATCGCGCTTCGCTGGGCTAACCGCGTTCATTTCAGTTTGACAACACGCGATCAACATTATTACGATAGACGTTGCTTAGTAAAAGGACACCAGAAAACTAGGTTACAGGGGATAACAACGAAACGAACGCACTTGTCGCGCTGCACAGGGTCATCGCATATTATGATATTATGAGCAGGAAATCACCCGCGGACCGAAGCAGCTGTGCGCGTATTATATATATATTTGCACGTTCAGAAACGGAGCAGGACAATCGCGGGACTTACACCTATTTACTCAATGCATTTTTGACGTATAGGATCGTATACAACATGACGTGTATATGTACCGTATTATATATGCCCTAAGTCCGAACCGTTGCGGTGATGTTGAATAATAATATAATAATATTAGGTATATAGAAACGTATTCGCGTCTGGTTCCTCATCTTCCTCCCGCATTATATATATATATTGTTATCGTTATTGTCGCTCTCCCCCGTCAAATAATATATATATATAACTGCGTTGTTTTTATTTCGATTGTTTACGTAAAAGAAGAAGAAAAAAAAATTCTCCCACGATCGTCGTTCCTGGTCGGCATTCAATTGTCAACGGGTGTACGACATACGCGATACGCGCGATGGATGCGTATGGTCGTGCAGGAAGCGTAATTTCGACCGGGTGGTGTTGTGCACTTCCTCGCGCATATTACAATAAATTATGCAAATAATAATCGCATTTTTTTTTTCTCGGCAAACAACAAACACACACACACGTGTGCGTGTGCGCGTCTTACAACAATATCGTAAAAATAATAATAATAATAATAATAATAATACAAACGAACGACGAAACCGGTGCAACGCGCGTATATATTTATACCCGGGCACAATAATAATAATATAAATTATAAGTTGTCGATCGACAAGTGATTGATGGGTCCGTGGTCTTGGCGCGCGCTCGACGTGAGACGCGGTGGCAAAACCGGGAAACAGGTGAGGCTCTATCGGTGTGTCCGACGACCGTGACGTCGCGTTTCCGGTTGTAGTTTTTGGCGCGCATCAAGCTCATACACGCTACATGTACCACGGTTATTGTATAGGCACATAGATGGAAGGAAAATGACACGTCTGACGAGCGAGCGGTCGGGGGGGGGGGGAAACCTGTTCTTCCGAGTCGCGCGGCACGGAAACCCTTCGCCGCCCCGCGCGGAGTCTGCACCGTCCGCGGCGGAACCGGTCAAGACTACGGATCGCGGGCGCGCGCGAGCGTTCGTTCGTTCCGTGAATGGAATGTCACGTGCGAGATCCTCAGCGCGCGCGTACACAGCATCTTCACCGCCGCACAGTCCACTCAATCTATCTCTAGTCCGTCACGGCGTCACGGACCGTGGTCTCCTGTTCCGAAACCGTGCGTTTTTAAATTTATATATACAGAATGATCGCGCATAAAGGACCAAACCAATTAGCAGGTTAGTGGTAGATCGACCGAAATTGGAAACGTGTCTTTTCCGATTACAGTGATGGTAGGGGGAATGATTAATATTTTGAAAATACGTATACCTATTATGGAAACGACGGAAAATCTACAACATTAATATTCAGTGGCAAGGGGAATGAAAGATTTTCAAGGGCCCCAAACATCAGACAAAATTATACATATTTATAATTTTAACCACATTCATATTATACGAGTATTATAACCATTATCGACGTAAATGTACCAATCAACCACATTTTTGTAATAAATTAAACTTTAGACATTACAAAAACTTGATGTGTCCCCCACTGGATATTGCGCAGCCGTTCACACTAATAATTTAATCATTATAATTTTGATAATAATTTTATAGTATCAGGCAGTGTTATAGACAGAAATTTTATATGGGAGGGGTTCAAAATTTCATCAAGTTATAATTAAATAAGTGTTATAATCATACTATTATTACAGATATCATATTATAAATTTATAACAGTGTATCTATTATTATTCCATTTACTTCCTTGATAATTGATACATTTAAAAATACATACTTTGAAATATAATAGAAATGTGTATATTTTCCACGTTGTTAAAAGTGTAAGGGGGAGGTTGAACCCCTTATACACCTATCCCTCATATCTACAGCCCTGATAGTAAGTATAACGTGTGTATAGTAACAGAATAAAACGAATAATATAATATAAAATATTATCTTATGCGACATATAAATCCTCCTTCTTTACTTCACCACAACATTGTGTAATAATATCTGACTTCCGTCAAATATAAAAAAGTACAATAAAAAAACCTTATCCCCAACACATCCACTTTCCTATCCGCTAAGTCGCCGAGACGTGACCATTCATAGATGTATATACCATATACGCATACATCACGCGGAGAGTATAGGTACTTTTATACCTAACAACGCTGTCATCAATGAAAATCAACGACGACGATTCAATAAAATACGCGCGTGCGCATTTTTTACATCGTCTCGTATATAATATACATTGCCGTATATATTTTTTCATTTCGATTATTATTTTTTTTTTTACCTTTCCGCCGTCGACATTTTTTAACGTTTCTTCGAGGTTTCCGTCATAAATCGACCATCTGGTCAATTATTATTATTATTATTATTATTATTATTATTATTGTATATACGCGCGCCATAGCCGTCATTTCACGTATAATATATAGAAATATGTTTGAAGTTACGTATTATTATTTTTTTAGACGGTTATTTTTTATATTTTATCAACTTGATGGACGGTTTCAAACACGATAATGATAGTTTATTATTATCTTCTCAATATTATATGTATCTATATATACCTATAGGTTTATTCCACGTTGATGTATCATTTTAAATTCTTTGTTTTTAATGTTTTAATAAAATGTTGTCTATACGAATGACATTAAAACAATAAGTGAAATGGGCTAGCTATAATAGAAAATTAATTTTTACATGACGTATTAATAATTTAATATTGTTATAACTTTGTATTTTGACTTTAATATAATTAGCTTTTATATAATAATTTAATTGGTGATAATTAATTATGCAAATCACTTGACTGTTAGTCTGTTATAATAAATATGATGTAAAAATATAACATTTTAATTCAAAATTTAATATAATACGCATACAGTGGAGTTTATAAACATACGACTTTTGTATATTTAGGAATGGTAAAGATCTTAAAAAATTATCAAATCTCAACATTTTGTATAAGTGTAAAATTATTTTAAGATCTGTTCCTAGATGTCAACTCAGGTGTAAATTTGGAATCAATTGACTTAGATTCTAGAAAAAAATTATAAACTTTACAAACGATTTAATGTACATAAAATACAAACCACCCCACTCGTGTTAGACTTCTTCGAGTACATTTCTGAATTTTCCGAAATTCTCCGTTTTTTCTCTCAGCTATAGTAATCGACTATTTAATATCATAGTATTATTGTTTTTCGCGGCAGATGTGCCAAATATTTGGACTAATGCCAAATCAATATTTTTAATCCACGAAACGTGTATGCCAAATGTGTGTGTATATATATATTACGTTATAATTACAAAAAAAAATATCATTCGCTATTCTTATCCGTAATCGCACGTGGGATTAGAAGTTAACGGAAATTTCGTCGTAATAATAATAATAATACTAATAATAATAATAAAAATAATAATAAATATATTTTATCTACACACGAGGAAAAGAAGAAAAAAACAGTGTGTGCGCAATAAAAACAAAATTACGTAAGACGCCGACGTCATACATTGCAGTTTATTAATATAAATACAAATATTATTATATTACGACATCGTAGAGTTGGATGATCTCGAGTAAAACGACGTTCAATTTGTAGAATAAATCGAGTCGTTGTATACATACCCAATATTATAACATAATGAAGACAATTTTACATTGTTTTATCACACAGCGACATCACTAGGTAATAATATTTTTTTTAGGAAATTATTGCTTTAGAAAAAAAAAAAAAATTCGAATTATTATTATGATTCTAGAGAAAATACAATATTTCCCTTTATTTTTAATTAAAACCAGAATTTTTTTTAACAAATTTATTGGACGAACAGTTTATTATATTATTTTTACACTTAATGTTTAAAAGTTTCAGCATGGGAAAGAAGTATAAATGTATAATATAATTATATTATTTGGCTTGTATTAAAATATTAACTCTATATAATTTTATAAGACAGACAATATATACTATTGTGTGCAAAATAATAATAAAATGCTTGTCTTATTATCATAATTCATTCTTAAATATTATACGAGAAACGTGTTCGAGTCAACAAAACGAATGGAACAATGTCTAATACTTTTAACAAATTCATTTTTAACCGTACTTATAATATCATTTCTCTTAAGCGTTATCATAATATAATATATAAATTAAACCGTTATAAATATTATAATCGTGATACATAATTATAGATAGTATAATATAATATGAAAATTGTTTATAAGCACGGTATATTAGCTATATGAATTGTAATTTTATCACTGATACTTTGAAAATCGTTTCTAAGGGTTCCACTGTATATTGGGTAGAAAATATAAAATATTATAATATTATGTTTACGTTTAATTATTATTTAAAAAAAACACAGAACACCAGCGTATTAAATGACGATAAATATAATATTATATAGCTTCAGGATAACGAACTAATATTATATTGAGAGTAGACACACAATCATTTTCCTACAAATTTAACACGCCAAGAAGAATAAGAAAAAAAAACGATTTGTATAAACAATATGGTGTGATTGATATATTATTTTATTCGTTTTAATCGTGTGAACAATTTATTTTCACACACTAAAAAAATATAATAACGCTGAAATGTAATATGTTCTGACGCATAATAATAATAATATTACATTGTATTATGTTTTTATCAGATGAAATCTATATTTTATTATCCTCCCATATTCACCCCTACTCGTCATTGTCATCCCCTCATTTCCATACAGTGAATAACAATCACACGTTTACGTAAATTTCCTATAATTCTATTCAAATAAACGAAATATATCAAACCGTTATTTTTATTCAACAAATTACAATACATTTTAGAAGATATCTACTTCTTACTTTTAAGATGGAGACACTCACGAAAAACGTGTAAAATAAAAATATGGTCTAAAATTTTAAAAAATTGGAAAACTGTGGGAAAATAACATAGGCGTAAATTTGACTTTTTAAGAAGGGGCTAAAATTTTAAATATAGTACAGGTTAGGTTAGTTTTCTCTAATACAAAATTTGAACCATACATTTTTAGGGACGCTATGCGTTTATTTGGGGTTAAGTCCCCCCCAATTTACGCCTATGGAAGAAAATAATGTAAAATACTATTATATATAATTTATATTTTAGAATTTAAACGATTCCTTCATAGTTTTAATTATAATCGAATGAAAGAATATTAATTAAAATTAAAATTTTTCATTGATCGTAATTTTATAATATAGGTATAGGTACTTTCATCTATCTTTTCATTATTTTTATTTTTGTTTTAATAAAAAAATTATTACCATAATTTATAAACAAAAATATTGTACTGTCAAATTATATAATATTTACCATTACCACAATATTATGTTTTACGATACAATTAAGTACCTTTAATTAAAAAACAAATAAAAAATGAGATACTAACGGTATGTCTAAATAAACCATGAGCACTAACATTATGTGGCAAATGTATAATAATTAAAATCTTTGTTTATTGGGTAGGGGTGATAAACTGATAAATGTACACATTAAATATGTATATTTATGACTTAGCGCATCAAATAAAATAATCGCCTCGTTAAAAGTGTACTTATAGGTATAGGCACGTTAGACATTGTATAATATTATGTGTATAATGATACAATTATAAGAGTATTTATGTTTAAATTGCGTGATAAATAATATAATATAATATGTAAACGCAACAGGAAATTGTATAATAATAACTGAACTTGTCATAGCGTACTTGGTAGATTAGGTTAGGTTAGTTTATCGTTTAATACATACTGACAATTAAAAATGTTTTTTTGAAATTGTTGTACCTATTTAGAATTTTAGATCTAAAGTATAGATATAGATATTACCTACCTTCGTATAACAATTATTCAGAATATCACACGTGCAGTATTTATTTTAAAATTTAATCGAACTATCTAAAAATACCTTAACACAAATGCAGAAATGCTGAACATAATAAATCAATAATATTTTACAATATATAATTTACACGATACAGTCGAGTATAAATGAGTACTTCGTTTTTGTCACGCGTTTTTATCAATAACTTAACTAGTTTGGGCGCGATATCGACAATTATACTCCGATTATAGTCTAGACTTAATAATATGGTAACATACAATAACACAATTTTTCAATTATATTATTTATATTAACGAACTAAAAAAATATTATCAAAATCGATATATTATAGAAAATCTTTATTTCGATAGATACTACATTATTACATTAATATTGTACCTATAAGATATACTCTTACTTTATAGGAAAAATAGAAGTTTAAAACGAAAACTCGTGTAACTCAGTTATAATAAAAAACAAATATGTATATCGGTTATATTGTTTTGGATGATATAATCTGATTGAACTACCGTTTTTTATCGGTACCTTCATGATGTTGTTTTATTGTTATAAACGATTTTTATAAAGTTATATATGTATTATATTATATAATATATATATGATAATAGATATTAATTCCTTTTAAAGTAAAACAACAAAATAAAATATTATATAATTATATACAGTTTTATAAATTATAAAACATTCATAAATACAAATCTAGTGATGTAAATATGATGTAAGATTTAACCCACTAGGTATATTTCCTACTACCTATTCTATATATACGTATAATGTAAAAACACGATGATCAGAATATTATGTTACCACTTACGAATCAATTCAATTTAAAGAAAAAAAGTAAAAGTTCGATATAAAAATGTCAACGATTCGTAAAACTCTTTAAAAACAAAATGTTTAAAGACATTAAATTTCTAAATTTAGTTGATAAATACAGTTATTTTATTTTACATATAAATTAAAAGATATTGGATAAAATGAAAAAATGAATATATAATATTATCATATAATATTTTGGCCACTCTGTATAGTGTGTATACGCGTTGTAACTGTCTATTAATTTTATTTTTGCAGCTCATATTTAAAATTTTCTATACCTACCTACATACTAAAATAATAATAATAATATGTTATAATGGTTTCGTAATATTTGACGTTATAATATTATAATGTGTGAGTGTATAATAATCGTTTCAAATAATTTCATTTTCAGAACTCTGAGGAAGAGTTGCCAATGTGCGAAAAGTGGGCGGTATGCAGCAAGGTGGATATGTATCAATGGCCGTGGGTGGAGAGGCAATGCAGGTGTCCAGCTGGAACACCGCCGTGCTCTCAAATGCTGTCACCAGCTGACGGGCACACCATTACCGACAAAACGAGACAGTTCAAGGTAAAAAATGTAACTTTTTTAAAAAAATCAGTCAGCACTAATTACAGGTCGAATATATAATTATTATTCACGTAGTCCGATATTACAAAATGTTATGTCATTGACCGTTAAACGTAGTTAAAATTAACTTAAACTACATAATTATACTTTTAGAATTAAGTTTCTTGTGGGAGTAATAAATTATTTATAAAACTATTGGTGACAAACTGACAAATGTAATAATAATTATTTATTCATATTTACTCAAAATTAAAAACAATCGATTTGAAAATCATAAAATAATTGAAATTTTATATTACTGTATTATATAAGTAGATTTATCATCGATTGGGTGTCAATGGGATTTAAAAAAATTTGATATAAATAAAACAGAACAGTTTAGTTCGAATATAAATAAAGAAAAGAAACCACCTTAAGTGATCTCACGTGGAATATATACTTACCATAGAACCATAGTTGTTAGCTATGTTTAAAATCGTACATTATTTTTTATCCATATTTATCATATAAGATCTTTAATCAAATAAATAAATCACAGTTTTTTTTTTTAATTTTAAACAAATTTGTTTATAGACTTTATACCTATAAAAGCTTTTTGTCCACGATTTTTACTCATAATATTCTATTCTGACAGTTATGCGAGCCCATCAAGATGTTACCAAAATGTCGCTACTTCCGCGACATGGCATGGACATTGCGCAGCGTGGGCAATGGGACATTGCAGACCGTTCATTGTCACTGTCCTAAGGGCTCGGTTGCATACCTGTTGAAGCGACAAGCGTATCAGTCCGAGTCCAAACAGATTGGCTACCAGTACTCGTTCGCGTGCTCACCGCAGAGTGTAAGTATAATATAAATATTCGAAATTTATCAAATTGTTTTGATACAATATAATATAGTTGTGTAAATTATATTATACATGTTTTCGGAGACATTTCCGTCAAAATCCACACGTATATATTCACTAGGGGAATGACAATGTAAAATAATATATATAAATGGAGTCGACATTTTTAGTTATAGTAACTAACCACCTAGGTTTACACAATTAATACAAAATTACGAAAAGTGTAAAGATTTTAATGGAAAATAGAGAAAAATATTCATTGACGTGTATATAATATAAATAGAGAGTTTTTATTCCTACGAAAGTTCAATAGACACGATCGATCTCCTTTTTAATTGTAAATATTATTCCCTTATTCTATCGTGAAGCTATATAAATTATAAATTATAAAAATATATTTATACACAATTTTAGCGATATGAGCTTGTCGTAAAATAATAAAATAATATATACATCACTTGGAAACTATACCTACTTAATAATATCATGTATTTTTATAAATGATAATTTAACGAAGTCGAGTTAAAAAAATCTATAAAGGATCCGGGACCATTGAAACGACAGCGGTGTCAGCTATGTAATATAATATATTATGTTTTATAAACAAAGTCGTTGACAAAGGGATAAATATGACAACGTAAAACAATATACATATAAACAATTGTCTATGACCGGATCTTATTAAAGGGAAAGGTGACACAAAACCTCAAGTCTTTCAGGCCATCAATATTATATTTCTAAAAAAAAATTAAAACTGTAAAGTCGTTGAAATATTAACACGGAAACAATACGCTTTGAAAACGTTTGTTTCGTTTTTTGATAATTTCAAAAAGTATATAGGTATAAATGTATAATATTATGTTATATATGTTTCAAGACGCTGCAATTTTAATGCATTATCATAATGTTCATATTTTCGTTACAATCATATTTTAGAACTTTAATATATCAATTGACTTAGACCTTAGAAAATATGTTTTTACATATTTTTGTTATGTTTTTAATTGTTTTAACAATGATGTACGTTCTTGACGAAAAATCTAATACAACTTAACGAATTTTGAATAAATATAACGATGAAAACAATAATTATTAATTTTAAAATGAAATTCAATTGAATACAGCGTGTATGATAACAGGAGAAAAACTATAACAACCACAAAATATATATTATACTAATACTAGCCATCTTGCTTTTTATGATGGTAGAACACTAAAACGATTGAATCATGCCGCCATCTACAAAGTGGAAAAGTCTGTAAACAAACGTTATCGGTATTATGATAAAAATTATATCGGTGTAGTGTACGAGTAAATTATTTTAAAATGAAGCATATTTTCTATTTTTTTTTTCTAGTTCAGTGCATTTTAAGACTATAATATATATGAGTATTTGATTCATTTTTTAATGTTGTAGTGATAAACTGATAACTACGGAATATTTTTTTTTATTTGTGATAATTTGTAAAATTTTCATGATAACGATATCGTTTGTTTACAGAGTATTCTCTTGTGTATGACGGCGTCGTGATTCAATTATAATAATTATTAAAAGACCGTTATCTAGTATTACTATAGTATTAGTTTAATATTATTGTCACCGATAATATAGCAGTATAATTTCAACTCGTATTTTACCCATTATGATACCAAATACGATTGTATAAAAATGATTGACCAAAAATAAACCTAACCCTAACAACCAAGTTGTAATGTGTTTTTAACGGGCATTTTACAGAGACTCCGTTGCCAGAGAAAGGAACCATGTAGGTTGTTTACTGTGCGAAAGAGGCAGGAGATGGTGGACGAGGTCAACACCAACTCGTTGTGCCAATGTCCACAGGAACACGCGTGTCCATCTCATCACACCGACGCTGGCGTGATACAGAGCAAAAACTATTCGGAGGAGAGTATCAGAACATACAGCGGTTACTGCATGTCCGCCATGGACGATTTACCCCATAACATGGGAAAATGATGCGCAGCAGAGAATGGCAGCGACGACCATCACGAAACATTTTCTTTGTCTTTTATTATCATTTAATTAAACAACATTACTAATTTTTTTAATTTTTTTTTTTTTATATTTTTTCGAAAAAGACAAAATGATAAATCGTTGCAATGTTTAAATAAGTTTTTAATATTTGGCTTTCGTTTTTTTTTCTCCTAAAATACCTAAATTTTTATTTATTTTTAATAATAAATCAAAAGAAAGCATTTTTTAATTTTATTTTTTTATTTTAAACGAAATTACAATTTATTTATTTTACTCATTTAATAAATTATTTTTATACCAAAATCATTAAAGAATAAATTTTATATAATACATATTTGGTTTTATCGTGTAAATACTTTACTACATCGATAAATGGGTTATTATTATACTTTTATTTATACGATGTTCTTGTTATTTAAATGTTTAGAATGTTTTTCTTTTAGACTTTATGAGGACGACTATTATTATTATTATTATTATTATTATTATTTTTTTTTTTTATTATTATTTTTCATTTTTTAATGAACAAGTTATTATTATTTATCTTTATTGTGTCTCGTGTAAATAATTATTTTAATTTTATAATTTCAGTGAGTTGTAAAGTAAATTTTTTTTCTTGGTAAATTTTAAAGTCGTTGAGCATCAAAAGATAATAATTTTTATTTAAATTTAAATTTAAAGTACATATCATGATTTTTAACCATTTTTTGTTCGTCGTTATTCTGTATGAATTTATATGTTGTATAAATTACTAAGTTAATCCATACAAATTATATCCATATAATTACTTGAACAGTGAACAACAAAATAGAAAAAAAAATATTATACTGGTAGATTACTGTGTGTTATTGTTATCATATTATGTTATATGTGCTACCTATACCTACGACTCCACAAAACAGAAATTCTCTTAACACAGTAAGTGTCATTTAAACTATAAATAAATAAAGTCAAATATTTGAAATTATGGATGTATTCATTTAATTGATAGTAAAAAAAAACATACTAACAGTAGTAAATTAAACGTATGTATTATTATTGATATTATCTAATAAGAAAAATAATTAATTATAAATTTCCGTTTTATTTTAGTTTAAGGGTATCGTAAGTGACTAAATTTTAAATGATCACGAAATATGAATTTAGTATTTAACGTATACAGGTTAGGTTAGGTTAAACACAGAACACATGATTTTTTCGAAAAGTACCTATTCATTTTTATCAACCTTTTATTAATGAGAATAATAAAAATAATAAAATACAATATTTAAGTATACCTTTCATTTTTTTAATCGCAATATCATTTTATTGCATTACTTGTTTAACAAAACAAATTATTTTATGAAGTTTAACGTTTTAATTTGTTTGCAAAATATTACAACAATATTATTGAAATAATTAAAATACAAGAGATGTTTTTTCGTATAAATTTGCATTTGTCAATATCCAGTTATAATATTATGATGATTATATTTGTTTTTCATTCACTATCTATAAACTAGAAGTCTCTATATATTAAGTGTATTAATTTAAAAAAAATATATATATATAATATTTACCTAATATACCTAATTATAATAATAAATACATAAAATAACATTGAATTTAAATTATTAAATCATTCGAACCATTTGATTATTAAATACATTTTAAATTCAAACATTAATTTAAATCAGTTTATTATACTAAGGTAGTAGAAAAATAAAAATTCATAGAATTATATAAAAAATTGTGGAATTTTGTAGTTTTTCTAATTCTCGAAAATAAAAGGTGAAAAATGTACTTAATACTTACTCGAAAAGAAGCGAGTGTTTTACGTTATAAAAATCATAATGTTATAAAATAAAATAGGTTATGTTTGTTCTAAGTAAAAATTGAATTTCTAAAATTGTTTTAAAATTTGATTTTTGTAAATTATTTTATTCAGAATAGGAACTCAAATTATTTATTTTATCTTAATCAATAACGACTATACTCCAACTTGAATTTTATAAATATCATAACATTACATAAGTAATAGTACTTGTTACATTCCACCAAATTATATTGTAATGGGAATTAAAAGTTTTACTTTAAAACTTTTTAGAAAAACTTACCTTCCAAAATAATTACGTTTTTTAATTAAAAATAAAAAAGCAATTATTTGTTCGTTTTTATTTTGAATTAAAGTATTAAAACAAATAATACATATTATATTATTTTGTTATGTAAAAATAGTTTATAAAAATCAAATTTCATAAATTATTAATTAAGTAGTTGTTATTTCAGCATCTAACATTTATCAATATATTTATGCATTTTAGGTTGTGATTTGACGTAAAATTGATAAGTATTTTTTTTTTTTTTTTGATAATGTATTAATACTGATAATGTGAAAATTTGTTGTAATCATGTTATCACTACATTTGTTAACGAAAATCACTAAATAATTGGTCATCTATCCACTTGGTAAATGATAAGGTCACTCAAGAAACATCTTTCTTTTTCGAGTAATGTCAATTTTATCATCAGCTAAATTTTAATATTCAGACATAATTTTTATTGATAAATAAATTAAATAACTCGTTTTTATATACCTACCTAATAAATTTAATTTAGTATAGGAATAATAATTTTACAACAAACGAAATTAACAGCATTGATCATACTATTATCAATGTATCCACTGTTATTACCCAAATATTCTATTATCACAAATAATGCTTTAAAACACAGAATCAACCACGGTTAATAACTTTATGATTGTAATACGGACAATAGTTTAAAGTTTTAAACTATCGGATCAGTATATGAACCAGGTTCGGCTGAGTTCCAATCAAACGAAGAATTGAAAAACAGAACCTAAGCCTTCTTATGTCTAAGAAAGTCAAAGAATAAAGACACATATGTTCATGATCTTAGTATCTTACTATCTTAGTCCGTGACTAAATAATTTGTCATGGTCCATGACTAAAAGTAAGCTAAAATTGATATCATCCAGGCATCCAGCAGATATATTATATTATATTTTCATAAATCTGGTATTCATCACCCTAAAGTTGTTCACATCTGTAGGATGTCAACTAGATATTGCATATTCAAAATAACGATATATATATATATTTAATTATTTTTAGACCTTTCAATCGATTTATTTGAATAAATTACAATATACTTATTCTTTATTAAAAAATCCAATTTTTAGTTTTTAAATTAGTTAGTGCGTTACCATTGTAACATTATTAGAACCCATTGTCATATCAGTTTTAAAATATTATACAAGAAAAGCTCATCAAATAATAAGTCCAATCACAGTCTATAGTATCTGTATATACTCGTATATAGATAAAGGACGGATGCTAAAATAGCCATTTTCTATTAAATATGATGTAGAATAATTGAGTAATTATTGTAGATTATAAAAAAAAAAATTTATATTACCTACATATTATTAACGCTAATGTATGAAACTTCGTTAATCTATACAATTAATATAAAAATATTCTAATTATATTCACTAAGTACTTATTTAATTTTCCAATTACTAGTTAACATATAAATTTACGATTGAAATATTGATGTATTTTTAAAAACCCTACTTAGGTATTCAGATTTGTATAATAATATTTCATAGCACGGATTTATTATAGGGAGTGACGTGGCGATCGCCCCCGTATTTTTTAAAATTCATTATATAATTAATAATAAATAAAATTATATTACTTTTCAATAATATTTGGGGAAAAAAATATTCGTATACGAATAAGGATATTCTTTTTAAAAAATTGCCCTCCCTTAAATAAGTGCTAAGGACACCCCTTTTTCTTAGTACCTACAAATGTCAAATCGTTTTTAAATTGTTACATTTTTTTAAAGCTAACCTAGCCGCACTTAGTTAAATGGAAATCGGAGAAGGGGAATGGTGAACATTTAAAAAAGTCATCAAAAATAAAATAATATAATTCAAATCAATAATAATTTAATAGCCAACTAATTATAATAATTCGTTTATTTATGTTTATTCGAAATAATTTGGTGAAAATTAGTTTCTCGATTTCCTGAACCCTACCAATATTTAGTATTTTAGACAATAATCCTTCATATATTTACATATATTTTTTATTATAAAGATCAATTTACAAAATTTAAAAAGTAATTTATTTTTATACAAAATAACTAGGTTATAATAATCATTTAATTAATAGTTAATCATAATATAATACATGTATATTGTATATTATAATTTGGGAATAATTTTATTGTATAGGTTTTTTTTTTATTTCGACTCGTTTATTTAATTATTTTATAGAACAACGAATCACATACATTAATGTTAACATAAATATCTACATATTAAATACATTTAATGTTATCTCCGCGCTTTGATTCGTAAGAATGGTATCTATATTGTATTCGGCAGTACCTATGTAAATTATTTCAATTCTAAAAATCTAGAATTTAAAATTATTGGAAAACACAAGTCTCATAGTCTAAAATTGGAATAAATATTTAAAACTTCAACGGTTACTTGATATTTAAATGGATGTAAATAACAGCCAAAAACTCTAAAAATTATTAATTCCGTCTATTTTTACCACATATATATATAAATATATATACATTTAAATAATAATATATTTTCAAAATCATTATCTGCATGAATAAAATTCATAATATCTGTCGGAAATTTACTTGTGTTTTTTAATATCAAAACATTATTAGACGTGTTATATAGATTGAAGAATTATGCCTCTAAAAAAATAGTCACTTACGTCCCTTTAAACAAATAAAATTAATATAATAAAAATTATAACATAATAATAAATCTTATAGGAACATATAAAACTTAAATAAAAGAGAGAATAATGTTTTATATTCAATTATGAGACTTAATAATAAACAATATTAATATATTACGTCATTATTTAAAAAAATTGTAATTGAAGAATTTCGATATTATTTCAAGTAGTACGTTTAGTAAATTTGTTTATCAATTTAAATAAATAAACTCATTATAATTATAATTAGGTTAGGTTATATTTGATTATATTAATATTCTTCAAATTTAAATATTTAATAATTTTGTATTCTAAATTCGAATACTCAAGTGTACTCACATGTTATATTATAACTATCAAAATATCTATTTGCAATGATCTGTATCACTATATCTTCAGGCGTATAAAATTAACAAAATATTCGAAAAAATAAAAATTACTTTTAAATATGAATTTAAATATATACCAAAATGTAGCAAATTAAATTATAAATATATACGTTAATTAATTAGTGTAGGTAAAATATTTACTTCTAAATTATAGGCGAATAACTTATATAATAAGTAACTTATACCTATATAGTTATTTATATTTCCTAAAATTAAAAATATAGGTAATCAAATATTGATATGATATCTCTTATATAAAATATATAAATTTTGAATTTATTTATTTTAGTTAAATTGTTTAATATTAGTTTACAGATATAAATAATTTTTAATAATTATAGAACGTATAGTTTATAGTCACAAAATTAACTACTAATTGACATAATTATCTTAACCTCTTTTTTCTAATTATAAATTAAGAATTAAAAATTCGTCTAATAGGAAAGTATGAAGGTATTAAATAATATTAAATAATATTTTTATTAAAATAAAAATATACAATTTTTATAATGTAAAATATAAATTTTTTTTTAAAATAAATAGGAATATATCCAAAATAAACCTTATAAATTTCTCTAAATAAAAAATTAAATAAAATAAATTGTAAAGAAAACTGTATCAAATTCCTTTTTTTACTTATCATTTATCTAAGCCCGCATAGGGTAAGATGTGTTGACTGATAATAGTGTTTTGTTTCTAAAAAAAAAAAAAAACGTGTACAAATATTACACGAGTAATGAAAAATTCCTATTTTGTACATTTTCAAACGTCATGGAATTTCAAAAAATAAGTATATCGCAGATTTTAGTCACTGGATGGACGACAATGGTTAGTGTTAAGTTTGCATTGCTATCTCAAAGTTGATTGTACAGTTTATATTAGTCATATTAAAACTGTTAAAAAACAAATAGTTTAAAATAAGTGTAAGTTTTTTATTTGAGGGGATTTAATGCGAAATGTAGGTCCTTTTTAAATTTTTATGAATATTAAATTATACGTATTGATTTTGACCATTATATGTATGGAGATTTAAATGAAATAATTAGTATTTGCTAAAATGCACTTTATTCCGAAGAAAAATGTGAAAAATACACAAATAATTTTATATTCAAATTATTTTGTTTCCCAAGTATCCAAAATAACATTTTGCAGTAAGTTCTTTTTTCACTTTATTGCCAATGCATAATGTATTATTTCCGAAATGCCAACAGTATTTATCAAAGTTTTGCAGAGAAATATCCATTATTTAGCAAACCGTTCTTTTTTCATGAATTGAAATTGGCAATTAAATATTTTTTTCCAAAATATACATTTTATATTTTATTATGAAATTAAAAAAAAATAATTTTTTTAAGTATGTAATATTTATTTTCATTTTATGACATATTTTATTACTACTCTAAATTATTTTAATTTTAAATAGTATTTTATCTAGTTGTTAACTTTATTTACAATATGATATTAATATCATATATCATATTAATATTAATATATCACCATTTAAAATGTATCAAAACAGAAAAATTTCTCTACTGAAAAATTAGAAAAATGGAAAAGGTGCGTTTTATATTGAGGTCCCGCAATATATATAGTTAATATATAATAATTTATGATAAAAGTATGAAATTTAAAATATCAAATTATGTAAGTATGTTTTGCGCCGTAAATATTTGTCCGATATGCAATATATTTTACCTAAACGTTATATATTATGCCGTTCCAACAAGTCAAAAATAAGAACTAAATATTTGTATATACCTAATATTGTAATGGTTGTTAAACCGTTGTTTTTCCTTGAAACTTCAATTATTCCAATTTTATAGGCTATAAATGTGTACTTAACTATCAATAGGCAAATACATATGTTAAATGAACAATAAATAAATTAAAGATCGAAGACTTGACAAATAATAGACTAGAATATTGTTAAGAAATGAAATACTTTAAATATAATAAATTATCCTTTATATCACAAAATTCGTTATTCATTACAATTGTTTTCCAATTTTAAATAAAAAATACTCAGATAAAAATATATATAACATATTAATAAACTATAATATTTACCTACTATAATATAATCAATTCAGGTATATCGTATATCCAAAATAAAAAGATACAAAATTAATCATTTCGTAAGTCAATCGATTTTATTAAAAGGTACGAAAATACAATCAAAATTTTTTTTTCTATATTCATATTTATATATTATAATATAATATATCTATATTGTTTATTAAAAACTTTTTATTTTCCATAAGCAATGTGGAATATTAAATTACAGAAAAATGAAATTGTAGATTTATTATACGAACAGGATACAAGATATACGAGCAATCATCTACAATGTTACTATCAAAACATTAAAAATTCGATAATACTCTGTAAATTTATACAAATTTAAAAAAAAAAAATGAAGCCTATACAAATTTAGGCTCGTAAAAAATTGAAATTACATTTTGTTTTTATAATTCATCAAAAATATTAAATATGAACTAAATTATCGACTATATAGGACCTATAATTTATATCTATGTGATATTGCTGATAATATAAGTTTAATCACTGAAAGCGTCTCTAATAATATAGCAGGTAGGTATAAAAAATAGGTATTATTATAATATTTTCTTTTCGGGGTATGGTTTTTCTTTATAAGAAATATTAAGATTTCTTAATCGATTGTAAAAACCAAACACATTTTCCTATAAATATATTAACAATCAAAAAATGATCAATGAAGGTTATGGTAGAATTACTAATGTAATGTAGTATATGCGTTATTTTTTTAAATAATATTTCTATATATTAAATAGAAATATTATTACTTTTTTCTATCGAAATCCAATCTTATTGCCAATTGAGATGATTACAATAAGTTATAATAGATCCGTTTTCTATTTATAATTATGTTCAAACCGTAAAATATTAAATGTTTCGGTCAAACTAACAATCTCCGTAACAAATCGTTTAGGCAGATGCTTGGATTTAGTAATATAAGCACTAAATACTACTGTATACATTGTATAATATATGATAATCGTCTATAAATCGTAAACATTTGGGAAAAAATATTTTTTAAGAAATCATTAAGATGTGTAATATTTATCTGCTAGAAATATTTTTAAAGTAATAATTATTGTTTGTTTTTGTATACCTAATGTATCTATTTTAGACTATAAAAAAAAAATCATTTCCTCTGCCCGTGTTTATTGTTTTAAAGTCAATTGGCTATAATATTTTATATATTTTTTTAAATATCGTGACTAAAGCACTCTTCACAATATTTTCAGTAATCCTAACGTAACCGGCTCATCTTCATTAGAGGCGGACGCCAAGCGTGACGACTAGAAAACCGGATAAAATTATAAAGGGGATAATAAAATAATAATTGAAGATTTTCATTATAATTTTGTTTCAACAGGCTTTCGCCTACCGTTTTGTTAAAACGACAAATATGAAATATTATGGCAATAATAATATTACATACTATACAAACATGAATAATATTTTACGAATTAGTGAGTGAATACAACTTTTTAAATGTTAATCAAGTTGAAATTTGAATAATATAGAAAGTTGATTATGTTTACCATAAATATAATAAAAAAAATTATAGTATTTTTTTGTCACGATAAGATATTTAAACGCATTAATATGTACCTACTTACCAATGTTTTGTCATCTTTTTTATGCTTAAAATTATACATTTTAATAGTATTACTAAGGTAAGGAATTAAATTTATAAGAATATTTTTAAATCCATTATCAGACCATACTTTTTATATACATTAAAACTCCAGACTTTATATAAGTATCAGTTTTCGACTAAAGAAACAAAGTGAAATGTACTTATGTACTAGATTTATAAGTCTATAATTTAAACAACATTTATGATAAAAAAAGTAATTTTAAATAAGTACTTGACAAAAAATATACCTTATTATGTACATAATATAAATATATATATACGTATAATAATAATACCTAATTATAAAGTAAAATTTAATACAAACATATTTTTTAAACGTTATCATTGATTTCAAATCCTATAATGTTAAAGTTTAAACGTATTTAAAATGAAGAGTACCGTACATGGAAACTTTTGTTTATTTTTATTTTTGCTATTCTATAGAATTTTAAAATTAGATTAAAAATATTTCGTATAATTTTTGTTATTGTTATAACACGGATCCGTACGGTATGGGAGGGGGGCACCGACAGACAAAACTTTGATAGTTTTATAATATTATACTTTTATTTATAACTTTATTTATAATTTGGAATATACACAAATAAATAAGATTCAACAATGTGGCCTTGCGTCACAATAAATGTAAAAGATAATACACTCGTATAGGCGATCGTTGGCACAGGAGGAACTATGGACGATACTCAAATAATCGACTGGTTAGGAGGTGGATGGCACAGCATCAGGGACTGGAACTGTACCGAAACACCCGGTTTTGAAACTGAAACCCTTTAAAAATTCTGGAACCGGAACCGTATGAAAATCGTTTTATAATTTCTCTTAAGAACCGAAACCAAACCCGAACCGATATTATGAATTTATGATCTAGTTGTTTTATCAATTTTTTACGGTATCAAGTTCTGACAGAAATGACATTGAAGTGTTAATAGCCTAAAGATATTCTGTGAAATAATAAAATAATATTACTAATATTAAATAATTATTCCTAGTACCTATTATATAAGCAAAAAATTATACAGGGCATACTATTTTAGATTTAACTTCAGAGACTACAATACACGCACTTCTTATTTTTGTGAATATTTTAACTATAATATTGATTATATAATAACATAATTGTAATTTTATAGTATAAAATCTTTTTTGAAAATAAAAACATGATAAAACATATATAAATTGATTTATTTTTTTCGGTGTGCACAATATTGCACAGTATATTGCGTTATTATAATTATTATAAATGGTCAGAAGAACGAATTTGTTGACGCGTTTTCGTGAACACTGAATTGTAATAACTATAAAATATCAATATAAACTCCTTATTTTAATTCTAGTAAATATTATTTTACAAGTTTAGATATGTAATATATTTATTTATAGTTATACTATGTTAATATTGTACATTTTAAGAAGTATGCGAATATAGGTACTAAATATAAAATAAATAATACACAGATACCTCTACTCATCACACTCTTATTTTGGACTTATACTAATTATTACTTTTTCTTTATATTATTATTATGTACACAACTGAGACCCTTCAAAGCAATATTTTGATAATATATAAATTGAGAACAGGTTAATACCGGAACTTAAATTTTATAATTTAAAAAACCTAAATGAGAACCAATGAAACCGTTTTTTAACTTTTTATAAAATCGTACCGTAACCGAAATCGATAAAAGTATTAAGGGTCCAGCCTCTGGACAGCGCAACTCAAATTAGCGACCGGTGGAGGTGTTGGTTAAGCCAATGTCTATCACTATTGCCGACGTTTACTACTGTTGCCGGTATAGACTGATATGTTGGCGTTGTTGAGTACGGTGGTGTTTTGCTCTTTGCAGCTTCGTCAGCCAGAGATCTCCACTAATGAATGTGTCTCATTTACATATATTTATATATTAATTGGACCTTAATACTGAAAAGAGGATAAGTTTTTTGATTGCTCGTCGCTTTTATCTGTGGTTACCCACTGGCTTTTTGCAATGGCAGCATTTCCAATATGTATTATAATAGGACCGTTACAGATTATGTTGGTTATAAGTGATTAATAAATGAATACTCTATTATAATCATTAATAAAATAATATAATATGTCACACAATTAAAAGCAAATATACTTGCGTTGTGTTCGTAAAGTGAACAGTTTACAATAAAAGATAATACATATTATACATAATATACATAATACACTATACTATAATATCAGTGTAGACAACATGGAATACGTATAATATTATTCATATTATAACAGTTATTATTTACTGTTATATATAAAAATATGTCAATTATTGTCTATTGGTCAGAAGTAATTTATAAATTAAAATTTACCTGTAACATGTTATGTTTAGACATAAAACAAGTATCTAATAAAAAGACCACGAAATTGACATAAATTTAAATTTTTGATTTTAAAGATCAAAATTATGATCAATTAATATTTGAATATATTTATTTGTGGTTAAATTTTACATAAATCAATTTTCCAAACAAAACGCAACTACATTTTTCTGTCATTACTAATATCGTGTTAAATACTATACGTCATGACAAAACTCAATCAATCAATCAATCAAATCTATCAAAAGTATATCATGCAAAAAAGAGTAAAGTAAATATCTTGTTAATTTATGATTGTTTTGTTTTAAAATTTCAAACTTATTTTAGATTTATTTATTTTTTAAAAATTTAACCAATATGCAGCGTTAATGCTATTACATATTTATATTTTAAAAGAACATATTTAATTGAATCTACAAAATTTAATAACATTGTATTGCATAATATTTTATACTTGTTTTACAAATGTATATACATTTTTTTTTATTAATTTTATATATATTATACTGCGGTTAATGTACCAAACAAATGTTTACTATACCAAAAATATTATTAATCATCAAACGTAAATAAATAGATAAATTACTAAAAAATTATATTGTATAATATTGGCTACAATGGGGTACCTATAATATTACCTATTATACCTCGAATCGAAATACCTATATATATTATAAATTATCGCATAAACCGGAATTTAATTACTTCGGTAGTGGTTAGGTTAGATTAGTTATGTAATTTATCACACGCTCGTTTCTATAAAATCTAATAAGATATTGATGGTTTTCACCGAATTTATGTCCACACAATATTGATAGTATTGTACATATACATTACAAGAAATGCAACGGTAGATTGAATACAATTTTACTGGGCCAGGTCAGAGGTAAAACATTGAAAATCTACCTATTTACATATATTTTACAGATAAGTTGTATTAATTAATAAATTAAAAGCCAATGGCCGGGCTATTGTTGCTATTGTTATGAACTTGCCTGGATTAAAAATACAAATATTATCTCATTGTCTTATAAAATAAACGATTTATTAGGTAGAGAGATCTACTACAATAGTTTCGCCCACAAATGAAAAAAATAAAACGTACATTTTAAATAATAATAATAATAATGACTCCTACAACATATGACCACCAAATATAACGCTAATAATAAACAGTCAGAAACGTAAACTTGTATAAAGATATTTTTATTTCGCAACCAAAATACATATTTAAAAAAATTCGTGAGAAAATAATAGTATATAACTAATAGATATTGGGGAAAAAAAATTTTAAATAATAAATTAGGTTTACAATAATATTATTATAATGCATAAATATTTTTTTAATATTATTAAAATTTTTTTATAACAATTTGAAAATTGTTTGTTTATAAATAAATAAGTTATAGTATACACATATTGTTGATATAAGTTCTGGACAAAAGAGATTTATCTAAGTATGAAGACAAAAAATAATAAAATATATACTATAAAAGTATTAAAAGTTTTATTTTAGTATAACAGACATTTATTAAATGTCCCGTTGCCCTGGTGGAAATGTTTTCAATGTCTAAATACTATATTTATGATCACTTATCTAGTGTACACATAATTTTATTGTATTATGCGATAAATATTTGATCGTTATTAACGCAATATAACGTAAATTATTGTTAAACATTATAAATTAATTTTAGGATTCTTAATAAATTACCTATAACGTTTGTTTCTTTCTACATTCTATATAGGATGAGGTACCATCATTTTTTCTCGATAACAAAGTTAAACTGTCGACCTGTCATTAATAATAATAATAATTTTCAAAAATTCATTATTAAATTGTAAAATTATGTTTTTTTGTTCGCGTATTCATTAATTATCTGATCCCTCGAACCACTTCCGTTTCACCAATCGGACAGTTCTCTTTTTAAATTAGTAAAATTGAAATATAATTCAATCTTTATTGAGGTATTGCGTTTCTCAAACAATTACCTATTGTTTACGAGTTTTAGTTTTGAAAACAATATGTCAGCCGAACAGCTACAGTAATGGATATAATTCAAAATGTAGTGTACGTCGCATGCTGCAGACGTTATTTATTAGACATAATCTTATCGTTTTCATATTTGCACAAAAATATAATATTGAAAAAAACCTTATCCACAATAAACCATATCGGAATACCGATAAAGTGTTCCGCATAAACTTTTATTCGGATATTTTGCATGTCTGCGGAGGTGTGTACCGCAAAGTATATCGCCATCTCTCGTCGCGTGCAAAGCTCCAGTGGTAAATCTTTCGACGCGGACCGTTTAACCCGTCGCCCGACGGCAAACTCGACGCGATCATTATTATTATTATTATTATTGTTATAATTTCGCGTGTATAGCATAACGGTAAACAGCGGTCGTAGTCATCGTTGTTCTACATTCGCCCGATACGATTAAATGTATAGATTTACTTATGGTTAATAATATGTATACCTCTCGACCGGATATACACGGTGATAAGAATTTACAATAAAATACATTATATAAATATATTGTTTATCACTATTATTTTGCTCGGGACAAACAACAATATCATGAAACGATAACATTCGTAACCGAATCCGACCGAGAAAATGTTGATCGCATCACCAATATCACAGACGTCTAAAAATACGTAACAACAAAATATATTATATCATCATATAAATATATTATATTGTGTTTAGATTGTTTAAATCAATGAAAAACTATATTTAGTGTAATTATGTTTAGTTTTAAAGTACATTTAATTATTTGAATGTTACAATCTATATAAGTATAAGTAGATATTTCTACTCTTTATAGAAATATTAAATTATAAAAAAAAAAATCAAGCTATATTATTAGTAATAACATATTAATTACGTATTATACTTAAACAAACTGATATTCAAAATTTACTTTATATACTATAAAATTATGGTTTTTTTTTTTTACGTTATTTTGTATTGAAAATCATAAAATAAGTGATTAAAAACAGAAAATAGCCAAAATATCGAAAAATGCAAATATATACAAATAAAATATTGATATTTGAATAAGGATAAAATCATTATAAAACGAACTTCTACTTATAAAAGAATGCAATAGGACAACGGGTAAAAAATGTAAAATCATAAACATGAAAAATTGATAACTTCTTTTTTATTCCATTTCATTAGATGCCTTTGTTCCCCAATAAATTTAAATGCAAAAGTTTCGATTTCGCTACCAGACATAATAATGCACATAATATTGCCTTCAGCGCGTTATTTATTTGACTATGACATGAATCCTAATGTTATTAAATATGACTAATTCCGTTCAAACTCAAACGTCAAACGTTTGGAGTCTTTTTAGAGATATTTGAGTCAAAATATTTTTGAGACATTTATAATTACATCGCATGCATCTATATGCATGATGTGTATTAATTGTTCAGATATAAATTTAATTATTAAATATAATATACTTATCAATATAGAGGCTATTATTTCAAAACATCGTAGTGTATAGAGATTTAAAAAGGGTGGAACACAAAATAAATTGCTACAAGATAAATAATTTGTATGTGCCTATAGTAAGTTGTAAGTTATAATTAGACGGTAGGTATAGGTATTTTGTATTCTAATTTACAAATAGTTTATTGTAGAAAAAAATGTACAGAGAAAACGATTGTTTTACGTTTCGTTGAACACGCTAACGTGTCAATATTTATACGCTGTAATAATAACAATTATTTTATGGCCAACGTTCATATATAGCCTAAATACTTGTAATTTATTTTTTGATCGAAATCCGCCTCATCCGAAAACTATAATAATATATAATAATATACTCGCACACAAATAATGATTATGAATCTTATTATTATTAATATGCGTATATAAACGAGAAGAAAACTATGCGTAAATATGAATTTAGAATTCATATTTTATACAAATATTGGATGATTTTCCTATCGGGCGATAACATTATAACGTCATTATAATTCGAGTGCGATTAAAATATAGCAGCCGAAATACGATTTGATTAATAATATTATTATTATTATTATTTTCCATCGTTAAGCTCTCGGAACAAGTGTGGCAATTTTCACGGATCGTTACACATACACATCGTCACATTATAGGTTCCAAATAATAATATTATAATTTATATTATGTCGCTATATCGTATTATTATAAATTATAATAATAGTAAGTCGTTTGTATAAGTACAAAGGACGCGCGCGCACGAAGGAGAATTTGAATGTCCGGTATATTATAATAGGTATACTTAAGTATTGTAACATAAATAAATAATTGCAGTGACGATTTGCTGAATGACGGTTTGGTGAGGTTAGCAGATTCTGAGCGAAGCGAGGAATGTATTGGTTATACAAAGATGTTTTTGTTTTGTGTCTGAAAACATTTTTTAGGGTAGAATATAGAAATAATGGACCGATTACCATAAGTATAGGATATTTTTTTGGTAGAAAATTGTATTTACGTATTGGTACTTTATTTAGCTCATTTTTTAAATTTCTTAAAAGTGTACCATTGGACAATATGTATTAGGTATATTATGAAAAAGTATCAAAAAGTGATGTAAAATCTGTTGCCGTTAATTTGATTTTAAATATTTTGTGATAACCTAACCAAACTTTATTTCTAAGTATATGTGTACTGATATAAAATATTCAATAAATAATACTAAATATTTATTTTGAATAAGTATATTTTACATTATATTATCTATATATGAAGGGTAGTTTTTATAGAGTACAAATCGATTTTGTATACGCGTGATATACACGAATCGAACAAGTCAATAAAGAATAACTATTTATTAAAATAGAAAAATAATTAAAATATTAAAAATCTTACAATATGAAATT
This sequence comes from Eriosoma lanigerum, assembly GCA_013282895.1. NCBI lineage: Eukaryota > Metazoa > Arthropoda > Insecta > Hemiptera > Aphididae > Eriosoma > Eriosoma lanigerum. The sequence continues at coordinate 19,361,239 of CM023359.1, forward strand.
TGGGTACCTATATACTAATATTGATAATTATTATCTAATAATCGGCAAAAAATTGACACAAGTTTATTTATAAACTTATATTTACAAGTTATTTATACAATAAACAATACTATGTTGAATAATTTGATAACTCGAAAAAATCTCTATAAACGTCGTAAGACAGTATTAGCTGTATAGGAATATATATAGAGTTATTAAAGTGAACACCTTGTGGTCCTAGACAATAGCTGAAAATATTCAATTAATCAACAATAATTATATACATATATATGACCATATATATATATTATATTGTAACTATTTGTAACTTGCACGAACGTTGGATATCGATACAGAAAAACTACAATATTATGTTTGCTCTGATGTGTCAATTATAAAAAAAACAATTGAAAAATAAATCTCCAAATTCTAGAATATTTATAAAGTCTCTTTTAACACCAACGCGAGAGAATAATACCTAAATAATTATAATGCGCACTTCAGAAGAAGCCACAAATATTCTATAATTGGAATTGTTGTTTGTTGACTGCCCGAAAATACGAAAATTCACGTTCACTAGACCATCAATATAAATACAATGTCTGCGAGTATAAAGTCAAATATAAAATATAGGTATTTACCTATAGGTACTCAATAGTTAGGGTGTAATGAAACAAAACGTTAACGTTCTAAATGAGCGATTACAGCGATATTTTAACTATAAAACCACAATAAAATAACAACGAATTTACGCACATTCTGTGTCATCTAGTACCTGCCTATATAATTGTATGCCGCGTTGTACATAATTTACTGAACATAATAAATATTATGATTCTGTTATATAGTGTTCAATATTAAAAAAAATGTAAAGATTTCATGCATCCACGAACACGTGGAGGAGAAACGTGCGATGCCTAACATGAATTTAATACGATATGTAATAGGAAAAGTAATAATAGTAATAAAGAACGAAGAGTATGAAAGCAACACAATTGTATACTTGATAGTATAAAATTATTCTGATATGAATGTAAGTGTCTGATGATAGAATACAATTTATGTCACTTTATTATGACTATTTAATATTTATATTAGATGTTTAACAATAGGTTTAAGAAGAAAATAATTTTTTTATATTTTCACAAATACGTTATGTTGTGACTCGATCTGAACTATATCTGTTCATTTATGTTTAATAATCAGCAAAAGAAAAATTCGAAATGAACTTTTAGTTTATAGCATAGGTTAAAAATACAATCTTTTTTACACTATAAATTATTTTACGTGTATTTTATTAAATAATCCTTTGGTCATCAACACAGAGTTGTCAGAAATTCCTGAAAACGTAAAAATGATGATAATAACATAATATAATGATTAATGACATATTGACATACGAATATAATTACCATTTTTTTAACATGATTTTCCGACCATCCGTTTACCTAACCTACCTTCCAACATTAAATCAAATTTGTAGTTCCTATTAAATACGATGGTATTCTACTTACATAATAGTGATATTAACTTAGTTATTGTTATGAATTTATTAGCTATTGAGGTTTACGATTATAAAAAATTGACTAATTTGGACATCATAAAATCAGGTTGATACTTTTATTTGACATTAAATTTTATTTATAAGAATAACCAAATATTAATAAATTAAAAAGTAAATATTATAATAATATTGATAATCTAGTTGATCAATGATTTGTAAAAAGTTTTAACCATTAATCATTATTAGTATACTTTCTTATGCGCGTGCGGGTCTTAGAATACGACAAAATAAATGAACCGTTACTGTGCACGATGCATGTAGGCGACATTATAATTTTTATTTCTTTTTCGTTTAACCTGTTACGTATACCCGACGGTATAAAGAATAATCATTCATTAATTTTCATAAATAATTTTTACATAAAAATAGTATTATTCATTTATTCGTGTAAACACGTAAAATATAATATGCATTTATACACATTAAACGTATATTTAAATATTAAATATAATACTTATTTTAAAAAATAGAAAAACATGTCCATAGCTTTGGTTTCAAACTAAACAACGTTTACCTATATTCCATTTCCATAGACAACAAATTATTATTATTCAGTTATTTAGGGTATATTTACGAAACAACTGTATAATCTTTACAATAATAATAAACTTCTGCCTACTGTCGGCTATACGTTTGTTATAATAACAAATCTATTTGTAAATATACACATTAGTATTACGTTTATAATAAAAGTTAGGAGTGTAGACCGTAAAAATAAATGACCGTTAATTTTATATAATCTCGGATGGGAAAAAAACATCCATCAGAAAACCAAGTTGTAAAATTCCCGAGAGGTATTCCACGGTTCTCCGACTGTCGTTTTCAACAACCCATTCTGTTCTAAGCATACGAATAATAATACTCAACGTGAAAGCTTCCAATAATTATAATATATTTTTCGAAATAGAATTTTCAAATTTTGAATTACGCGCTCATTATGGGTCTCCAATTATTTGATTAAAATTATATTCACTGACCCAAATACAGTATTGCGAGATCATCCATCAAACGTCTATCAAACGTTTCGTTTGTGAAAAAATGACATGGGAAAGATAAAACGTGATGGCGCTTCTGGCAAACCGTGCCAAGTAAAAAAAAACATTATATCAAAATCTTCCTCGCGTGTCTTCACTTCCACTTCAACTCGTACTTTGAACAATAATTTTATAATTATTATAATGTTTTCTTTGGAGATAGATATCTTATTTACAAACCATACGGTGTTTGAATAAACTTCGACGACGAATTAGGAATGATTAAAATAATCATAATGATAATGATAGTATACTGAATAGTTAGGATATTTTATTAGACATTTTAAACTTTTGCTATCGATATTAATAGAATTCGTCAATGCGTCCGTCATAAAACAGTACAAAATTTTATAATAGTTTGAATTGTGTAAAGATGAAAAAAAAAAATAAAGTATAACAACTGTTGTTGTTAGTGAGCAGTATTGATGGACGTCCATTAAATTTAAATATATTTACAAAATCGAAATTATAAAAACTATAATTAATAATAAATAAATTTATATCATAAAACATTAAACATATATTTATAATTAATTTTTTTATGAATTTGTATCCGATATCTAAAAAGTACAAATTCTGCTAGTAAGTTTATGATACAATAAATATCATGAACGATGTTTATTAAGCAAATGCAGGGTGTGTCCTGTCCCAGATCTATAGGCGCAATTTTGGGGAGACTTCATGGGGTTTAACCCCCAAATAATAAGGTGTACATATGGTGTGAAAGGGTTATATTTCCCACGAGTCCGTTGAAAATAAAATGTTAGCCTCTCCAAATATAAAACTCAAACAGTGCATATGCACAAATTTATTTAGTAATAATTCAATAATTGCAATATATCTGCGAAAAATTAAAATTGTTGAATGAATTTTTTATAAGTTATTATTTAGGTTTAGACATATAATAGAGATATAATATGTTATCTCTAATACATTTTTAGATTTAAATATCAAGTAAAAAAAAGTGGGAAGATCGTTCCTCCTTCGTCCTTTCAGTTCTTGGATAAATTAATGGTTTATTATAATTAAGATTTGAATTCAATGGTATTGCATTAGAAAACACGATTCTGAACGAAACTCAGTCAGATATAAAATATATTATACTAAAACTTCGGTCCAAAATTTTACCATGTGATTTTTACCTATGAGATAAAAACATTTTCCCTACGATCAAAACTGAGTTATTTATTACGAAATATAAAAATTCAAATTAACATTAATTTTAATTTTATCAATTTTCCATCATTTTTTGATAGTTATTCTTCTTACAAGAAAAAACTTTTGGGAAATTTGAAAAATGAATTGAGTAAAGTAGGTACCAATTTTCTATGGAAAACATACCATATTTGTGGTAATCGGACCATTATTTATACCCGAAAAATGTTTTCAGACTATTAAAAACACATAAATTATTATAATATTTAATTCTACTAAATATAAAACTTTAAAAGCTTATAAAAAATTGTTACTTACGATTTTCATAATATTTTGTAAATACGTAGATTAAGTAGTATATGAATAGGCTTCAATAAAATTTTCAAACCGTTAAACCAAAAACTGCAGGAAATATTAAACATTTTCGGAAAAAAGTTTAAAGCTCTATATTTAGCCAAAAAATCAATCAATCTATCCCAACATTTTACCACTCGTATATATTTTCCGTGTGCGTGCTCAAAAAAAATTTCAAGTCTTACAATCAAAACTCAATTAGTTATCATGAAATAAAAAAAATTTATATGACGGAAAGTCGAAAACCGTGATTTCCCCGATTTTTCGCTATTTTTAGTAGATTTTCTTCTCCCAAAGAAAAACTTTTAAGAAACTCGAAAAATGAACTCAATAAAGTACCAACTAGATGCAATTTGGTACGAAAAATATACCTTATATGTCGTAATCGGACTAATATTTTTACCCGAAAAAGTGTCTTCATACATAAAAAAAAAAAATATCTTTGTAAAACCAATACATTCTTCGCTTCGTTCAGAATCTAAAATGCAATAAAAATCTAAATCTAATATGATAAAAATTATAAAAATAGTTAAAACAACCGTTAAGGGTGTTAGAATGTAACACGTTTTAAGGAGTAATATTTAGGCAATTCATATGGCATATGGACAATAACATTTTAACCATGTCTGTGTATGTGTAGTAAATGAACATAAGTGTGTATTATAGTTATTTATAATTATAATAATAAAACAATCAGGAGTGTCATTTGGTGGGAGCAGGGTAGGCGTCGATACATACTAGCTTCATAATCTATAATTACTTAGACTTATTGTACTTTTGTACATTTGTACCATTTTGTCGTTTGTATCCTATATTTCGTTATTCTTGTGGGTTGTTTAGAAGTGAATAATGATATCTTTAATAAAATAATAACTAAAAAACTTTATACATTCTTGTAAAATTCATTGCAAACGAAGTTGTCAGTTACTAACATAATTTTAATATCAAATAAAATTGGTCCGATTGACGTAAAACTTGGCTCCAATTTTCGCTACCCCTATATAAATAAACTGAAATGGTACCTCTGATAACAAGAATTAGAAGAAAATGAATTTATAATTTCACATTTATTAAATGAAAAAAAGAAAATTAATTGGTTCTTTATTTTTGAACCACCATACTGAAGGCTATTTTAGCATTCTTATAAAATTACATTTGTTTGAAAACTGCTTCGTTGCATGAATATATGATGAATTTTAAATCCAAATTGAGTGAATGAAAACATTTCAGGGGGGGTTATGATCCCTTAACCCCTCCTGTGTGCACACGAGAATCGACTTGTACATGGATTGTGTAAATCGAATAAACGCAATCATCGGTTAATCGATTATTGTTATTTATTACTATCACTATTGTTATTATTATTACGAATTTGGGGTGACAACTGTCCGACGACATCCCAATAGTCGTCTAGCTTATTGTCTAGCTAAGATATATATTATATTATTGGCATTACACATCCAGGTACAATAAGCCAATTCTTTTCACACAATACAATACCATATTCCATTATAAATTTATAACAGATCTCAACATCTGCGTGCGGATGACGCGAAAACTTTCCTTCTTTTTGTTTTCTATTTTAAACCGTCGTGTAATAATAATAATTTAAATGGACGAAATGAATGAAAAACCATTTTGAAAATCGCTTGCTAAAAAAAACATCAGCTTTATTTAACGGCTATTTGTAGAGCACAATAATAATAATATCTATAGGTTTGGATTGCATTTGTGAGTAGATTTTTCTTCTTCATTACGTATTCATTAAAATCAAGTGACAATAATAATAATTGGGCGATACAAAATAATTATATGGCCAACTAACTGAAACTAACAATTAATATATGCATACGCGAATACCCGTTTTGTGTCGTTTATGTATCAATTAATTTAATTGTTTAACTTTATCAGTTATAATATACTGTATACATACGATAAAATGTAGGTGTTCACATGATGAAATAATTTATCTGATTGTCGGTTATATGCATTGTAAAAATTCGTTATTTATTCGTTCATTCTTGTCCAATATAAACGATTTCTATTTGTGTGCCATATATGTATATATTATAAAAGAAAACTATACACATTGTATGTGAATTATAATTGTGAATATAAAATATTCGAACGATCGACATAATAATGTTATAAAAATATGACTTAATTGATTTATTTCGTACCATCTATATTTCAGCTGCATCTGTATCGTGCACATGTAACTGAAATTTAAATTTAAAAAGTCAAAAAGTAGTTTCTGAGCGAAACTCAGTCATATATACCATATATTATACTGATAATCCGTTCCAAAATTTTACCATATGTGTAAATTACTTATAAAAATATTCAAAAATATTTTCAAGTCCCTAAGTTCAAAATTGCATTAGTTATAATAAAATATCAAAAATCAAATTCGTCAAAATCACAGTTTCCGTGAATTTCGTAGGTTTCAACCTATTTTAGTTTTTCTTATCCCAAGGAGAAACTATTGAGAAATTTTAACTAAATTATGTATTACGTAGATGCAATTTTCTACTGAAAATATATCCTACTTGTAGTAATCAGACCATTATTTCTGCCCAAAAAGGTATCTACAAATGTAAAAAAAAAAATTACACATCAATTTATAATTGAATTCTCATCTCTTCGCTCAGTATTTAAAATTCAAAATTAATAATATTTACTTAGTTATTTAACCATGCTTATTACTTTATTACTTTATTAGTACCTATATTAAATCGTGGTTATAATCATAGTCGTAATATCTATTATGAATTTATGGATAACGAAATTGACAACCGACCATAGAGTAATACACGAGTATGACTGACCAATACGGGCAGCACAAATTACTAAATTAGTTACATATTTTATGAATAACATCAGACGGGATTTTTTTTATTAAATAGTTAAATTATTAATTATATTATAATTTAACTATTTAATTTGCTTAGTGTATAAAATACTTAAGTATTTTTTTATTATGTAACACAATTTCATACTTTAAGTAAGGTAACACATATACGTATAAATTGTATAATATTACTTATCACGAACAAAATATAGAAATTAAATTACTGCAGCTGTAACATATTAAAAATCTGCTATGTAAATTATATACAATGTCATCAGAATTTCATGTTACAAAAAGAGAGAATCAGATAACATTAAAAACGTATGCAATTCCATTACTTTTGTAACATTAAATTTTGATGATTCTGTATATTTGATTGACAGGGGTAAAATGGGAGGGACGCTAGGGGATTCAGTCCCCCTACCTCTAATGGTGGTTAAAAAGTTTCCCCTTTAACAAATTACACGTTACAAAACGCTCTGGAGACATAAAATGATATATGGAACGCTTAAAACTATATGGAGACATTAGTCCCCCCTAAAATTTTTTGCCACTTTAAGCCCTGTCGATTAGTATTGTAGTAAAAATCATGTACTAAAAAATACACAGCATGACACTTGAGACTATCTTATCCCATTTAGATATGTATGTTAAATTTTCAATCGCGTAGCGTTATTTTTTTAAGTAATTTTTTTTTACAAAAATATATATGTAGGTAATTGTAAATTGTCAGTTATGGTTATCATGGTAAATTTTTTGAATTATAATTTATAGTTATATCTAATATCTACAATTTAAACCAAAATCATTCTAGTCTTTTATAAAGATTTATTCGATTATTTACTTCCGAATATTCCAAAAAAATCAACAATATTATTATATTTGTAAAAATACGGGATAATATAAAATATTAAATTAATAGTATTGTTTTGATCTTCAGACTGGAAGGAAGATTGAGTTGTAAGCGTTTGTTAAAAATTAAGTACCTAGTTTGTTTATAAATGATTATTTTATTTTTAGTTAAATACCATTTTATTTTAAAACCTATTCACAACTCCACAAGATAAACTTTTAACTTATTATACTATTACAAATACAATTATATATTAAATATGTTAAAATAATATTGTAACGTATGTGCTTGGACATGGACTTATCGTATTGTTTTATTATCAATAGGCATATTATTGCGATTTCACTCGCTGTAAACAGAATTACTTAAGGACCGTTTTAATTGTGTTTTAATCGTTTAAATGAATAACCTAATAGCCAATGTGCCTATAGACCTATAGTCTATAAATTATTTTAATACTTTGTCTCTTTAGGTCATCTACCTCCGGTCCGCATTTCCCACGTGAAATTATATCGATAGTTATCACGTTACACACGTACGAACAAGCGTGCCGTTGCCATCGCCGCCGTAGTCGAGATACTTACATGGGGATACTCTCGAATAATGGCGTGCGGGATCAGATGCGAATTATATAGTGCGTGGACATTATACTATGCGAATAAACAAACCGGGGATAGGTCATATAAGTCGAAAGCTTATACCAAACGGGACAGTGAAAATAATAATATTTGAAGTTATTTAAACGATATTTTATAAAATAATAATAATTCTTCTGAATAACACCGAAAAATATCCAATTACGAATCGATATTTTATTTAGCGTTAATTGACGTAAAACACCATTCGCCACCAATCAGCATACATTCTATTTAACGAATATGAGAACAACAGTTTATAAATATAATATTTCTCTCTTTCCCGTTCTGGACGAATAATTTCTTAAAAATGTACGACATTATTAAAAATCATAAATATTATTTTTATTACCAATCATCGATGAAACAACACGGAACAAGTGGCAACGGTTAGATATGTATTATAATTTATAATATTATAACAGTGAGTGCAGACACAAGTCGATTGAAAAACACAACGTTTATTATTTAGATGTTCGAAAATATTTCGACAAATTTACGCTGTGGAAAAGAAACGATTCAACGGCACAAAATCATAGTTACATAATTATTATTATTTATTATAAACCACGTAAAAGAAAATCGAAAACCAAAATAAACGCTTTCTCGCGCCAAAGGGTTATCACAATATTATTAAATACCATATAGACATAATAAGAAAAACAAATGTGGTATCGAGATTTTGTGCGATCACAGCCGCACTGCAATAGTACCGCGGTTGCGGTATACGCACTGCCATACATACCTATTATATTATAATAGGGACCCCGGGATACATTATAAATAATATATAATCCGGTTAATGGTGACCGCCGCTGCACCATTTGAAAATATTATTATCATATCAGCCGGAACCGATACGCGTCATCATTCTCAAAGAATTCGCACGTAAAAGTGTATAACACAATAATATCGTATTGGGAATACGTCGTCGTCTTCGGTACAGGCGATCGCGATGGGTCGGGGGACGAAGAAATTTGATCGATTTCCGTTTTTAAATTATACATATGCGAAGTACGATATTATTATATTTTGCAAACACTATTTTCTACGCATAAAACCGCGGAGAAAGTATAACGCGCGAACAAAGTCAATGTAGACCGTTTATACTTGATTTTGTCTTTTGTGCCCAGGTACGATGGAAAAGACGTAGGCGGCGCGGTCGCGAAGAACGTGCTAATGCGGTCCTCGTGCGTCTGTTTATTTTTTTTTTTTTTTTTACTTTCCATCCACATGGCCGTTTATTTTGCATAACATATTCTTTCGATTTATTCTTATCAGCAACGTCGTTGTCGAAGTCTATACTTATGCATTCGTTCATACGATGCGTCTATTCGATAAACATTGACGACATAATAAGTTCATTTATAATTATTTTTAATCAGATTCTGAAAGGCGACGATAACTAAAATATAAAATTAAAACTTATAGTGTTTATTATTTATAAATCGCGAGCGTTAAGACAAATAAATGTGTGTCGTGAAAAAAATTATGATATAATTATGAGTTCATAATAAAACAAACAATACTGATATTAAGTAAATAATGCGTAGGTATAAATCGACAGGTTAATTTTAAAATAATTATTTTAATTATATTCTAATTTTTTTAATAATTATTATTTAAGAATTTCAACACGTTTACGTAAATATGTTTTTAAATTTTTTTATTAAATTTCCCATTGCAAATCGGTTATTGACGCACAGGGCGAGCAGCTGCCGTACCAAATATTTTGTCTTTCAACTCTCTTTATAACAGGAACGTGTAAACAATATATAACCCTTACCCTGCAGATTAATGATTATTATACTAAAGTATTTAAAGCATTAGTACGCGATAATACTCATGTCTTATAATAGACATTATCGTGTGGCAAACACTCGGGTAATTACTATAGTTAAACTCACGTTTGCGAAATACATCGTCCTATCACGCGCGCCGGACTCGAAGATCGGACACGACGATATAACTGGATAAGTGGATATATAATAACGTGTACACTTATATCCAATTATCGCAGATAACTCTATTAAACGATTAAACCTAGGTTACCTAAACAAACCAATTTTTTCCATCGTGAATAGTGGTAAGTAATCGCTTTCGCATTTCGCCCCGCGATCTACGTACAATAATTAAATATAATAAATAATAAAACATTACAAAAAACACGTTTGGAAATTAGTACAATATATCATTCCACAGACATCTTCCCGGTGGCATCTAACCGAATAGCGTTTAATTTTCCAAACTCTCTCAGTACCGAGACCTCGTCGACATTAGCTGATTTTCCACGCGAATTTAACAAATGCGTACGCTATGTACTTACGTACAGAACGACGCGATTATTTAGTTGTAAAAAAAAATTCTAACGAATATTTCAATGCAGTTTAAACGATATCATCATTAAATTAATGAGTATAATAATGTTGTAAAGCAATATTATTTACTGTAGGTATATTAGACAATATTAGATATCATTACAAAATGATAAATGATACATAGTTTGTAAACTCAATCACGTATCACTGTATCAGTAATTTTAAATAATTTTATTTTGGATGTCAAACTGTATATATGCTGAATTTAATCAAATTCTTACTGAAAAAACGTTAGAAAATTAGATATATTTTGGTAGAGTTGAGCCACTAAAGATCTTCAGTGACATTGTACGTATATTATATACTTAGAATACACGTATATTTTGGTAGTTACGCAACTAGTGCACAACTATATATAATTCCATTTATTTTTTTAATTTTCCAAAGGCATAATTATAGTTCCGTTATCAAGATTCCGATTTCATCAAAATATCGTAAAATGAATACATCGATTAACGATGCGTATTTGTTTTGTAACAATTACACGTCTATATGACAAGAGCATATAGGAACAGTCAGGTAAATTAATACGTTGTTATAATATAATTGGTATAATTGAGACTTGAGATGACATTAACTGAAAAATTTAGCAACGATATCGATTTAAATGTTAACCTAACCCAACAATAATAATGTTCTACGATTTTGAAAAAAAAAAAACTATTTGTCCCCTTCTATATACGTCGTATATAGTTACGCACTTGAATTTCATTTGACTAAATAATAATAGCATCGTTGAATCGAGTATTTAGTGACTACTCGGTCGAGTTTGTCGCCATTGTCATAACGCGTGTTCATTTTTTTCCACCGTTTTATCGTGTACATACTTTTTTGGCTGAAGAAGACGATTTTTAATTATATTGTGTGGAGGAACAATCGAACACGGTGCTCTGAAACAAACGTCGTCCTAGTTTTGCAATTCCACCGCATGTCCATTCACAACGGTAATAAAAATTATTGTCCTTTTTTACTTACTGAATGTATGAAGTCGTTATTATTTTTATGGACACGTTACACTTAACGCCTGAGTAATTCTATTTTACTTTGTTTTTTCTGAGCATTTTTTTCTTCCTCTATACTCGCTTAAATCCGATATATATATATATATTATTGTTATTTTTTTAAATATAAAAAGTTATGATATTTCAAAATACGAGCCCGTTAATTGCAAAAACGTAGCATCTCGGCTGGACATTTTTTTCCCCCGACGATGACTGAGCGCGCGTAGGCGGTCATGTGTAATACGTATACGTGTCCATAAAAACGGCCGCGTTATTATATAATGCATAATAATAATAATATAACAATGTGTTAGTGCAAAGTTCCGTATCATTTTTTAAAATTTTTAAAGTTTTTTACCACCTCTGTCGTGCCAACTTCAATCAAAACGCGACATACCTACCTGATATCAAAACCGTTAATTCGATAAAAATAAATGCGCTTCATTGGACTTCATTTGACTGCGGTGCGCATTTAAGCCGTGTCGTCGAAATCGTTCAACCTCGCTATAATACTGTCATTACTCATTAGAACAAAACATTTAACGGGGCTAATTATAATAAAAACAAATAAGTTCACTAAACTCGTCGGTTTACAGTTTCGAGTGTGGTAAATTAATATTATAAATTATTTCGATCAACAATGAGTGTCAGTTTAAATTTCGTTCGGAATGGTTAACCAAGTCGACAATAGTGACATACTTCACATTAATTTGGATATTTAATCGATATATTTATTAATAATTACTAATAATATTATGTACGATATACCTGTATATATTAGCACCCGATTAATAATATCTCTATAATAATATTAATCGAAAAATTTCACCGCGTTTTGTACGTATTTAGTATTTACGATACGCTCTGAACGTTCGTATTATCTAGATATAGGCCAAGCCGCCAAAAAATATTAATCTCACATTAGTTTAGACTGAACGTCTGGAAGGATCTATTTTTAAACTTGATCGAAATGTTATAATGATCTAATTTAAATGTTATATCGATTGTGTATTAAATCAAATAGACAAAATTATATTTTTGAACTTGGTATGACTCAAGGCAGTATCTAAGTAGAAGATCCGGACTTTCCAATATTTCATCAATATTTTACAAATATTTAAAATTATTTTATATATAATACTTATGCTTTAATAATTATTACATTATTATTTAAATTTTGGACCTTCTAAAAAAAATCTAGATATGTCCTTGGTCAAACTGTATATATTAATAGTAAGCTAATTTTTAATTGAATAATTGGATCAACTAAATAGGATACTCATTTATCAATCTAATATTTAAGATCTAATATTTCTAATAATTTTTTTTTTTTAAATGTTTAGAGTTAATAAAAAATAATTAGTTTATAAAAATGTTTTTCTATAATTCTGTAGTTATTTTTTTCGTCTGATCATTCATTTTATTTTTATTTTACCAATTTAAACCCAAAAGTTAATAAATAAATAAAAATTATTAAACGTAAATAAATAATATGCGAAATCAAGAAAACATAATAATGATAATTTAATTTTTGCCATTTTTAAATAGATATTTTAAACATTATTCGAACATCCGTGTAACAGAAATTAATATAGGTACATAAATACATAAATTATATAATTGGTAAACAATTTAAGTTATTGGAATCAATAATAGAAGTTTTAGTGATTTCTGAAAACCAAATGAGTACGTATGATTTATCTGTGTTATCTGTATTGTAAATTATTATGTTTTTTATTAGAACAATAATTATAAAAATAAAATAAAGCTCAACAATTACATAGGTACAAATATATAAAAAAAATCGAATCTTCTAATTCGAGGAAAAAACAAGAAATAAATAAATAGTTCATGTGTTGTTATTTTTAATACTGCATGTCGGGAAATTCGAAAAATCACATCTTTATTTTATAATATTCAGAATTTTAATACTATATAATCTCCCTTCACTTGTCAAAATATATAAAGTATCACATTGTATAAATACGTTAAATATACTCGTATATGTAATATATTTTATAATAGTTCTAAAAAATAAAATTGTGAGAATATTACATTATACATACTATTTTAAAATGGGTTAGGTTATGAGGTTAGGTACATTATGAGTATAATATTATACTAGTATAATATATACCTATTTTTAGGGCCAGATTTACCTGGAAGGCCTAACCTAGGTTAATAAAGAACAGGTGAGGTATGCTAGAACATAGGCGGTTTATTTTGTATAGTTATATAAAAATGTGTAATGGATTAATTTTAATATATTTTAAAGTCAACTTAAGAAAAGCAGAAAGTACGATTCCTTCTTCATTCCTTTGATCCTCGGAGAAACCAGTGGCTTATTATAATTAAGATTTAAATGCATTGATATTGTATTCGAAAATCTATTCTGAGCGGAACTCAGTTAGATATACAATATATTATGGTAATAATCTGTTCCAAAATTTTACCACATATGTAAACTACTTATGAGAATACTCAAAAAAATTTACCATTTTACTCTACGTTCAAAACTACATTTGTTATCCCTTATCCTAAAATAGCTTGGGGTTGCTTTCGAATGACAGTTGGCTAATTCTTGGCTAATTATATAATTTTACAACAGCGAACAACTAATTTACCATAATAAACATTATCAGTATTTATTTATATTCAATAATATTTCTATAAATTAAACTTAATTTTATTATATATATATATATAAATTCTAATTGATGGTAAATTAAATTCGCAGATAGAAATTATATCTGTAAAAAAATCAAGAGTTTTGCAGTCCCCTGCGCCCCTGAAATTAGGCTAAATTATGTAGCCTATTCCTAAATTAAGCCTCGCTTATTTCATTATTATTTTAAACAATTTTGACTATATTACTTTTAAATAGTAAAATATATCTTATTATTACTGAAAATTATAAATTTAATGAGTTTTTTTTCCTTACTGATCAAAATAAAATTTTAGCCATCTTCAGCGCAGACAAATAAACAATTTATCACGGTTGTAAAAATTTAAATTAGAAATATTAATAATTCGAATGTTTTGAAATTAATTATTTTATAAACAATGCCAACAGATGATACACACGCAGATGACAATATATTATTATACATATAAATATTATTAAGGTTTATAATATATTATTAAAACAAAATGATGCCTGAATAATTTCTTTTTATTTATCAATAAAAGTATTACCTATACTATATAATTTTCGAAAGAATAAAAATAATATTTTATAGTGAGTAGAATGATATGAAATCTTAAAAAAAAAAAAAGGTTAATAATATTTTTCTTACGTCAAGCTGTGTAATTTTTACATATTTATGGTTCGATCAAATAATATTACGCATATGTTTTACACTAATAGTAATAATGTCAAGAGGCAATGTTATCGACGGACAATTTTTATTGCTTTCAAAATTTATAAAAGCAAAACGTTTTGTGGTAAAAATCCGAAAAAGGATTTTATTGCGGAGACATTGAATATATAGTACGTACAAAGGTACCTGTATAAGAAAACACAATATATTATACACTTTATAATTTTTTACCGCCGAGACGGTAAAAAGAATTCCAATAATATATTATTATCGCGTCGATTTGAAATTGTGTCACACGATTAGATAAAAAAAAAAAAAAAATTATTTTTTTTTTCCTTACCACGCAGCAACACACGCGAAAATTCGATTCTCATCGATTCCATAATAATAATATGTGACATGTATGTGTATGTCAGTGTGTGACCATCATATACACGTGGAAATTATAATAATATTCGACCCAGATTTATATCGTTTATTATATATATATATATTATAATATATACATATTGTATCGTTTATTATTATTATACAGTGCGTGTCTTAAGGAAACATAAAAAAAAAAAAAAAAAAAACCATTAAACATAATACTTCGTTCGTTGTTAAATTAAAAATAAAATAAAAAGTTCACATTATACCTACCTATATTATTATCGTTCGTACGGGAAAACGGCGGCACGTTACGCGGGTGGGGAAGGTCCGAGCTCGCGACCGCGGTTTGTATAGTGCTCGCGCGATCGACTCTTCGTCGGCACAGTCGTCCGGTAACGATATCGCGCGGAACAATAATATTGCGCGGGAGTTCCGATACCATTGTAGGAAGTCGTGGATCACCACGTCCATCGTGCACATATTTTCGTCATTCGCCGACGTGTAATATTCATTATTATTATTTAATATAATTAATCGTATTCGATATATTATCCAAAAAATCGATTTTCTGCGTTGTACTCACCCGTTGTCTTTGGATTTTTAATAAAAAAAATTAAAAAAAGAATAATAATAAATATTATTGTTTACTGTGATACACGCGACAAACGGCGGTCCGCAATCGTACCTAAATCGATTATTTATATTTTGGATCAAAACACAATCGAAACATCGCTCGTACTAGTTCTACTAGTGGTACGTATATATATTATTATTATTATTTTGTTATAATATAATATAACACGATTTTCATTGACGACCGTTCAAGTCTAATAATGTTCACATTTCGATAATGTATATAATTTTAACATTATACATTACAATTAACTAACTGTTATTATATATGTGTAATACAAGCAAAGATTTGAATAAAATATATATTACTTATTCAAAGAAAAATAATTTGGATTCTACAACGTGGTAATTATTTCTAATATTTATATTAGAATATTAAATCTTATTTCTAAATTTTTAACATTTTTAAATATTGTTTAACAGGTTCTAATAGATAATAATAATTATAATATATTAAATTAGAATAAGAAAAAAAACTTAATTCATAATTTTTTAAACAAATTTTTCTATTTTTATCATAAAGTTTAATTTTTGCTTACACCCCAAAATGTAACTTGAAAACTGTGAAAAGGCATTTTGATGAAAATGTTTAAAACTTTTTTGTACATTTTAGATTTTGAGCGAAGCGAGTTTTGGTTTACAAATACATTTTTTTTTATATCTGAAAACCTTTTTTTTTAATAGAAATAATGATCCGATAACCACAATAAGTAGGGATTTTCTTGGTACTTTATATAGCTCATTTTTTGAATTTCTCAAATGTTTTTTCCTGGGAGATGTAAAACTAACAAAAAAATTACGGAAAAACGGCCAAATTCACGGAAATCGTAATTTTGACGAAATTTATTTTATATTTTTCATGTCACGATAACTAATGCAATATTTTTCGTATTCACATAGATGTTCTACAAATGAGAAAAGTTTTTAGAACGGATTTGTTGATTTTCTGACTATATAAAGCTTTGAAATGTATTCAAAAATGTAATTTTTTTCTCAAAAATTTCAAAATTTACCTGCAGTTTTGGATTGAACAGTTTCAAAATTGTATAGAAGCATAATTATATACTACTTAAGCTATTTACAAAATATTTTAAAAATCGTAGTCAATTTTTTTTAACGCCTTCTAACTTAAACATTTCACATTGATGTTTAATTTTTGTGTTTTTAAAAGTCTGAAAACTATTACGATTACAACAAGTAGAGTATTTTTCGGTAGCAAATTGCATTTACTTGGTACTTTAATTAGCGAATTTATCAAAAAATTTTCATTATAAGAAAAAAAACCACCAAAAAATGACGGATAAATGGTAAATTCCGGTTGCCGTGAATTTTATTTTAAATATTTTGAGATAACTAATGCAATTTTTAACGTAGGGGCTTGTAAGTATTTTTGAATATTCTCATAGAATACGTGGTAAAATTTTGGAACCGATTATCAGTATAATATATTGTTTATTTGAATGAGTTTTTTTGCTCAGAAATTTAATTTATTTTCGAATATAATATCATTGTATTCAAATCTTAATTATAATAAAACACTAATTTCTCCGAGGACCGAAGTGACGAAAGAGGAACCTTCAGAATCAACCTTTCTGCTTTTTAGTAATATAATCATGGTACCTATATAGAATAAATAATAAGTACCTAGTTAAAAAAAAATGCACGTTATACATGCCAAATGGGATAACAATGTGTTCATACATTATAATACGAGTATATTGTGTGTTATAAACAGGTGTGTTATATATTTTATCTTTACATTTATGTTTTACACGAATTGTCATAAAAACCCTTCCGCTTAGACCATGTTTACCAGCAGGTACCGAAATCATTAATATTTAAAAATTCATGTTTAACATAATACCACACGAATCTCAGATCTAATTGAAGAACGGTGTGGAATGCATATATTGTTTCTCCCTGTTAAAATATTAATAATGGTCTTCGTTCTGCGTTTTTAAGAAGTTAGTCACATATTATTATAAATTATTTACATATTTATCATAAATGCATAACTGTCATAATTACAGAAATCTACATTATTATGTCGAGTGGTGCATTTAACACAATATTATTATTAATATAAGAAATAAAAAATAAAAAAATTAAATTATGATAATTCAATAATCCATGTATGAATGAAAATATGTTTTTCTATAAATTATAAAATGTTAAATATTATATTTTCCATTTGTTTCGCGATTAAATATTAACAACGAAGCTTATAATAATATTATAGTTGTACGCGCGTATATTATCAGCTACAGCCTATAACTATAGGTTGTTAATAAATTCACATGGAAATTCATAAAACCGCAACAATAGTCGCTGGACGTATCTTCTTCGCGAATTAAAATAATCTTGTTTTCCATTTTCATTAGCATAACGAATCATTTATAATTAGAAACGAAATGATATCACAATACAATACTTGCCCGTGTTAATGTTTAAAATGTACTTCACGCGATCAGACAATATTAAAGCTAAGGCCGCTATGGTGTATTTAATCGTAGTCCGGGTATAGTGTAGTAAATCGTATTTATAGATCAAACAATTGCCTAAAGGCTAAAACAATTGACGAGGATAATTTCCCCTTAGCCCACCAAAGTGGATTTCAATGCACTTGCATACCTAATAATCAAATGTTAACAATATATAATTATTAATTATTATTATAACAGAGATATAAAGTAATGCAGGCTTTATTATTGTAAGAATTTTTTCAACATAACTGCATCGTTACCATTTATATCTGTTAAAATAACCCGTGGGGGACATCTCCACGTTCACCCAGCACCACCATAAGACCTGTCATAGTTTTTCTCCGTGTTGCCTCAAATGTTACAATAATTGAATGTACTAATAACAATTATATTATTAAAATAATTTTTTTTTTTTTTTAAATAATAAAACAATTCTATTGAAATATACATTATTTATATAAATGGTTAAAACTTAAAAGTCGTTAATTATTTAAAAACGAGGCGTCGAAAACTATTTAACTGTCGACACATTATTACGTTAATTGTTATAAATTGGTAAAACGGCGGAAAAACGAAATATCGTTATTATAGCGATGCGAACGTGCACGCGAGCAGAGGGGGAAAAAATACCGTAATTTAATTATGTGCATCGTCCACACGTAATAAGAACGATAAAACTATAAATCGAAATGATCGTATAAAATGTATAATATTAAAAATGCACGCCAAAACACATCGCGCGAATTCCATCAGTAGGTATACAATAACACGCGAAGTAGGTTGAACGAAAAACACATTATTCGAAGAATCATATTATACATATTATTATAATGCATAGGTAGATACGAAGTAGGTTGTCGGATCCAGTAGTAAAAACGCACAAATAATGGTAATTTAATTAAATCGCTCGATCGTTGTCGCATTTTTTTTCCTATTTATTTTTCACACTATAGTTTTGACTTTCTCGTTTTCTAGCAACGCGTTCCCTTTCGTCCGCGCGGTCGCAGAAAAAAAAACCACCGTGAAATGCATATCAATATCGTTACTCGTTACCTAGTAATATAATTACCATCATTGTTAACCGCGACATGTTAGACGTTTTTTCGCACGCGTTTGGTCGCGCGAGCGGAATAAGTTTTTTATTTTTTTAGTAGATTAAATGTATTTGATTAAATTAACAGTTTATTATTATATCTCCTTTTTTCCCTTCTAAGCAACACGCTTTAACATGCTGCCATCGTGCTGGTAACAATCATCACATGTCCAAGGAGTCAGAGATGGTGTTGGTTATAAATAGAACATGACGTTTTAGTTAACCAAATGATTAGGCTTTTTCGGGTAATTGTGGACATTTTGTTCCAGACGAGCGCATCATGCGTAAAAGATACTTTGCTACTCAAAAGTTGAACCTGGATCGTCGTGCGCCAAAAATGTTTTTAGATCACTCGACCAAATCCAACTACCGATTTAATTATATTATATTATGTGAAAAAAAGTCCCTATTTTTATTGTACCTATACATACAATTATTTCATATTATTATTATAATTGCAATGAATTATCTAGAATTTTTCATAAAATATTATAGAATTATAACATTATTTTTGTTATCATACATTATATGAATTTGTCTTATTAAAAAATATCAAACAATATAATGTGTATTCTTCGTAGAATAATTATTAATAACTGAATCTAACTCTTGTACATATATGTACATTGTACTTCATACTTGTTTTCAAGTACACACTACTTGAATCCACTGCACTATGTCAATAATATAATAGCGATTCGCTAAATACCTAAATGTTGTGTTTTAATTTCAAAAAATACGCATAAATATAATTAAATTTAATACTCGTGACTATTAATTTTATGTGAAAGACAATATAACAAACAGTTAAGTTCGAATTAAACAACTAACACTGTGTGTGAACATTTCGATAACGGTTTAAATAGTTTGCAGGACCGAATCGGCCGCTATATCCTCTCACGTGTCACGTCTGTATAATAATAATAATGAAAAAAAATACTCAGACGGCGGTCACGGAGAATATCGTGTAAACGCAACGTTCGTCCGCTGGAATAATATCGTGATAATAAATAATAACAATAATTACGTTTCACGCCACCGACGAAGTAAAAACATTAAAAAATCTATCATCACGGACTTGGACTATACTATACTGTTGACAGTCGAACGCATGTTTGATATAATCATTACATAATTTATTGTTTGTTAGCTATTATCGGTTTAAGTAAATAATAGAAACAAAAATCCTCTAGGTTTTTGTGCCATTTCCTATACGTAAATTGTCGACCGACATTCGAAAAACCTAACACGTACAAACGATTTTCTCATTAATTCCTACTGTATTGTTTGTGCCTTGCGGCAACAACGAGAAAAAGAGAATTTCTTCGAAAAAAAAAAATCTATTTCTCACTGGGTCAATGTGACAGTTGTGTTTATAATAATATATTAGTGTTCTAGACTTCTAGTACATTTTTAAATTAATTTAATTATTATAATATTATATTTTTGTTTATTAGATAATTAACGCGTCAACGTGATGTCGATATACTAAATGTACGTTTGCTCGACTAATAACTATAATAACAAACAAATTAGAAGTGTATTATTATTATTGAAATTCCTTTAGACCATTACTAAAATTAACATATAGATACAATATAATAGCTAGTTTTATATTACTTTTATGGCTTAATTACTGCGCTGGCCGAAAAAATATTAATCAAGATTTGTGATGTCAAATATGGGTATATATATAATACGCGTACTTTATATTTTGTTATAATGTTTTCTTTGTAGTTTGTATACACGTTTCGTTTTAAATCCTCTTACGAATGATCGATGGTTGATAGTAGAAAAAGTACCGTTTAACCAGTTTTACATATTATAAAGATTGAATTCTTTATTATTTTTACTTAACAATATATCGGACACCACGTTAATTATCTAAATTTATGAAAGCAATGTACCTTATATTAAATTATGAGTTCTGAATTCTGTTTAATTCATATAAATCGAATTACCTACCTACAGCAACTTTCGAATATTATCAATTTATCATCAAGCTATATTATTATATTCATAAAATAATATGAACACAAAATGTGGTATTTTTTTTTTAAACACTTCTATACAAACAACGACACAATGTTAAATTTATTTTTTAAAGACTCGCATTGTCTACAAGAAGTGCGAAATTTACAAAGAAAATGCTAAATGAATATTCTAAGAAAAACCACGTATTCGATTGTCTTTTCATAAAAACAAATGTTGACCACTAAATTATATCCATAATATTCAAATATCTGAACCGTATTGCTTTGTGTATTTATATGTTATGTGAGTATATATTTTTCTATTTACTTGTATCGTGAACACGAACGCGCGAAAAAAATAACCAACATGATAATCCGTTTGACAAATAAGGATTATTTTCTTTGAGTCGTAAAAAATGATTGACCGACATTTTTACTGACAAACAATAAATTGAGACTGTTTCGACGCTCACAAAAAGTTCCAATGTTTATACTGAAAACGAAAAAAATTGCGAAATAAAATTAGTCTATCCAATATTGTTGTAAACAGTTAATCTTAGCGTACAAAGGAAAACACGTTCGTTTTATTTTGTAATAATACTTATAATAATTATTAAAAACTCATACGCCAAAACGTTTAGCTTTTCAAACATTGATATTACTATATATTAACACAGTACCTAAATGCTTAGGTAATTAATTCATGTTTTCATTAAATTAGCTTGACACTATAGTGTGATATAGTTAAAGTATAAACATATATGTTTATACTTTCACGGTAAATTTGTATAATCTTCTAAGTTCTAGTTAAATTGAAATGTTAGAATTTAAAAAAATAGCAATTCATTTTAAATCAATTTAATACGTATATAATCATAATTTAATCTACCGTTATTTATATAATGTTAAATATAAAATAATTGTTTGATTGTATTTAAGTACTTAAAATTGTCCATGGGTATTTTAATTACATTTAAATTCGTACCAAACAACGGTCTAAATCATAATTTTTTATAAAAAATAATGATAGGTTTTAATCGATATAAATTGTATATGAGTATTACGTGTTTTAGTTAAACTTTTATGACGAAAAAACTCGTTGCGGTTTAGTAGCGGTATTGTTCCACGGTTGTGTTTTTCACGAGCGTATTGTGCGCATTTTCCTTAATTACCTTACTAAATATAGGTATCTTAGGTACATTTACTATCATTTTTCGAACTGTCTTCCAATACAGTAGAAGAATTAAATTGTAAAAAAAAACTAAATAAACACGTAAATATTGTCGTAATTAGACCAGTGCACGCGTCACTAATTATTTAAATGACGAATCGTCGGTTATTTATTTATCTAACGCACGGGTGGCCTGGACCGTTAACCATAGCAGTATTCGTACATAAAAATATACACTATTTAGTATTTAGATTGTAAATTCATCAATTCAAATGGGAAAAAGAAACATTTCCGTGAAAATAAAAACTATTCGATAGTTCCTTGTGCATAATATAATCAATTTACACGAACAAACAATTAGATTCATTTTTACAATAATACCATTAAATTATTATATCATATGCCGATCACGTCTTTATAAAATTACGGTGTCAATATTTTATTGTTATTGATTATCGCAGCATTGGTACAACTAGTGGGGGGGGATGGTTTAGTTCATTAGCACCCCCTAAGTCAAAATAAACATCTCTTAAAAGTCTATGATAAGACTGTTATAATGATAAGAAATAGTTTTACAATTGTTATAATGCGCGTTCATCATCACTCGTCAGTATACAGAAAGGTCATATAATATTATGTTACAAAAATGTTGATCATCCAGTAAAGTATACTTTTTACTACTCGTAAAACAGATAAATTACAATTTATTAGAATAACAACTTGTTTTAGATATTTAAGTGTTCTTTTTCTATAGCGCCTTTTGTCAAACACAAAAAAATTTTTAACTATTTGACTTTCAATTTAAAATTTAAACATAATATAGTTTATAGAAGGGATTTCATTATTTATTTTCTAAAATACTAATATATTGTATGAAATATCCGATTTCCACTCTTCAAGGAAAATATCTATAGGCCTACACCTATACGGCTATACTTATTATATATTATGTTATCCTAACTCGAATAAAATTATAAAAATGAGTATTGAGACGCTCCCTTTAATTAAAATGATATAAAACATTATTTTAATGCCTTATAAATAATTAACTTTATTAATAACATTTACAAAGAACAACAATAAAATATAGATTTAACCTATTGGTTACTAAATGTATGGTTAAATTATTTAATGAGTATGTTGTCCGGTTAAACATCTCGTGTAAAAGTGCAGTAACACCCGTTAACATAAAACAAACCAAAACGTGAATTTATTACTAAAATAAATTGACTATATAGCGTTTCAGAAGTAATTCGATATTATTAATATTACTTTATAGTTTATAGATATTTGAATTTCTATATTCAATTAACCGAAACACCGCTATGCCGTAATCTATTTTACGAATTAAATACAAAGACCTTGTGCTAAGAGAATTATAACACTTATCTTTATATACTTTCATTAAAACATAATGTGTATACATATAAAATAAACGATTTTATAACACACGTGTTGGTACATCGAACAACACCGTAAGTATAGTTACGTATATTTAAATTAGAAATTATCCATAGTTCCGTTTCGAAGTTTACAATTTCAAGCCTGAGGCCTCGAATAACTGTGAGGTCTTGTCGTCTTGAATGCTTATATCTTTTGTAAAATGTTTTATTTTAATAATATAATTGTATCTATCGTGTCATAATGTTGAATAAAATACAATTTATAAGAACTAATATTATGAATACTAAAATATGTCGAGAAATTGTTGATCTCCGTGCTTTAGGCACTTAACAGTATAAATAAATATAATAATAATGATCATATCTCAATCATATTTCATAAATAATTATACACAAAATTATTCAATTAAGAAAAATGTATAAAGATCTACGAATAAAAATGACCGGACAAGGAATCCAGTCCTCCATTGTGTTATCAAATGTATGGTTACGGATCATATCCCAATCGTGCATTTCCTCGTCAAGTTCTCTTCCCCGTAAGATGTTTCCTTGTTCAAAGTTAAAAAAAGAAAATATATAAAAATATCCTATTAGCTAGTAAACGCTATTTTAACCAAACTCAACTTATTCAACAGGAAACAACATTATAATATGAGTTAACAATAATAAATTATTTAAAATTAAGAAAAGTGGATGAAACATTATACTTTATTGTTATAATTTTTTTTTTTAATTTAATGATTACTTAAAGAAAATCATATCTTAGATTTATAGTATACTATTGTTATTATTCGATTCGTTACAATTTAAAAATTTTTTTATAATATTATTATTTTTAATATCATTTGAAAATTACAACTTTGATTGCCAGTCATTATTTAATTAAAATCAGTGATTTATACTTTATAGACGAATATAATCAGTTAGTATATTTTATCAATTTTGCGATCTACTTTTCGCAGGGGAAGATAGGCCTATAGAGAAATTGAGATTTTCCCGGTGGGTCCCTGTATTATGAGGCCCCGGACCCCGATCTCAATAACAATTTGTAATATGATTTTAATTAAATAATAAATTTATATCTGTAAAATCTTTTTACCAGACGTTTTAAACTAAAAAAATAATAATTTTGCCATTATCTATTGCCTAAATAATAATTTTTTAAAAATTTCCATTTTACACGGATATATTAAAAATTAGTAAATATAGGATAACCTGTACCTATACTGTATAGTTTTATTATTTTTTTCAATATAAATATAATAATAATCAAAACATAAACATGTTTGTATAATATTAAAAAAATTTATGAATAAACAAAATTTGGGGTTGCCATTTAAAAAGAAGTTGTATTGCGCGTACACGTTAAAACATTTAGAGATCATTTAAATATGTTAAATATAAAAACTAACCAAAAAAAATTCAATTATAATTGTTCGACTCAAAGATATTAAATGTATCTAATTACCGTTTACATGCTGTGTATTATATGAGGACATTGTTACATAATATGTGTTTAAGATAACTATAACATATATAAAGTAATTTATTTCTTTATTAAATTTTTCCCTACCATAAATAATATATAAGGGATGAATAACCCCCCCTGATCCCACTAATTTTCCCCCATACCATCGGTGGCAAGCGAAACGAGTAGAACTTAGAAGTTTAGAGGCCTGTTGAATTTAGTTCCCAGTAACATAAAATAGCCCTATCCACCCCTGATTTTCGGTTAAAAAACGAATTTTAGTCAATTTAATAAAAATATATAATGTATACACTATACAGTTTATAGTTATTTTAGTTTCATTAATAGCCCAAAATTTTTGATAATCGTTTTCATTGTTTATATCTATAATTATGAACTTTATTTGTAAAGTTACTCTTATTTTAAAACATTTTTCATACACGAATAATATATGCATAATGCATAATGTTTCATTTAGATCAATTAAACATTTACAATTTATATTTAATATTGCTTAAAAGTTAAACGTATATAAAATAATAAAAATTTAAACAAGTTTACTTCCCGCTGTGTGTTTGCCGTTCAATATTTTACAATGCATACAGAATTTACAAATAGACCTGAATAATAGAAAATAACAGTACTTACTATTCATCGAAAGTAAATATTTTCCGCCAATTAGATTTTGAATGGAAATAATAAATATAATTGTTTCCTTTGTTTGACAAAATTTTAAAACGGGATTTTCGGTTCTATTCACGACTAAAATGTGTACTTAAGTTAAGTCTTTGACGGGTTATATACTAACTAATATGTTACGCAAAACATATGTACAATAGTATCTAATAATAAATTAACGAATTAAACAAACAAAAACTAGTAAAATCATTAAATAAGTTAATTAGGTATTTAACTAGTGTCTAAAACTCGTAAATAATAATTTAAACATAATATTGAAAATATTGACTAAATTTAAGTAAAACTAGGTAACAAAAACAGAGAAATGCATTTAAAATGAAATTATAAACATGGGTAAAATGTGTATTCGTTTAAAATAAAATATAAAAAGTAATAAACGGGATATTGTGTTTCAGACAGATTGTGTGAATTGAAAATTGAACCGACTTAAACGACACAATTACGTAGGTACTACAGACACATAATAATAATTGAATGGCTATAATCTGATGGTTACTGCGAGATTTCGCTACGGTCGGTGACTTTTACGATTTGACCAGTATATAATATTATAATGACAAGGCAACTGGCCTAAATTTTTGACACGTTGAATTGAAAAAAATAATAAATGGACTTAAGCCACCGAAGAATTATGTTAAAACATATGTAAATATGATCTAATAATATTACGTTATTTTAGGTATGAAATGCTTAATTTGTATTTAGATCTGATTTTCTAAACAATTTCCACGGGTCATTCAAGTGAGAAGTAGTACATAAACAAAAAATATTTCTTAAACATTCACTAGGTAGTGCGACAATAAACTACAATTATTGACATAACAATAAACATTATATGTGTATAATCACATCCTTTTTTAAAAATTAGTTCAAAGTAAGAAATGTTAATTTTAAAAATTATTTCTTTTTATTTCAACTTAAAATTATTAATATTTTTAAGTAGATAATTGTGTAGCAAATAATGTTTATATTCTAGAAACGGAATAAAAACAAGAAAACAAGTGCAGTACATTTACAAACTATAAACGATGTGAAACAAACTGATATTATAATATACTATGCTGAGTATCTATTATAAGACTATAGTACAGATTACTGATGTTAGATAAGTAACTATATGATCAAGTAAATCTTGAAAAACATAGTTGTTATAAAGATCCACGATTGCGATTGTGATTGTGATTTGAACAAAAAATAAATAAAAGCACATGATATAAATATGCAACAAGTAATGTTTGAAAATTGCAATAAAATTTCGGGTCCCAATATTATGCTTTATTTCAATGTTTAGTAATAATATGTTTATATTTTAATCAATAAATATTCAAAACTTATAAAAAAATTACAACTTTGCTAAAATATATATCGGATACCCACTGATAACCTAATAAAATAGTGTATTCTATTTTTAAACCATTAATATTTTTAATCAAAAGCATATATATCATACAGAGTAATAATTAATACCATTTATACTTGACATACATTTTAACATTTCATGAAAGCACTAATAAGAAAACTTAATAATTATGTATACTATAATAATAATTTAAAGATTTTATTTATACAACATAGATATCATGTAGTATATATATATATATATATATATATATATTATCGTTTTAATAATTTTAAAGATTAGTACTTACTTATAGAATTTGTACTTGACTTAAAATTAAAATATAATATTAAAAATCAAAGTTCCCACCAGACAACGGGTTACCAGTTATCACAAACAGTGCAACTTTATACTTTGACGCACATTATTGGTTCATAAAAGTCCATAAGTTTATTAATAATTATTTGTACAAGATTAAAACGTCCGAGAGGGAAATGCGTAATGACCGTAAGATTCTATTTATGAATATACAGTATAATAAGTATTAAATTATTAAGCATTGTTTAACTGGAAATCGATTGGTATAAAGTAGAACAACAAGTAGTCCAAATGTACAATTATTTCTTAACGGTGCGACTGTTGTCTAAAACGTTATCTTCAATGTAAACAAAATATAATTATATAAAGTTTATTATATAAGTTTGTTAATTTATATTATGTTTATAATGAGAAAAAATTCGAAAATCAATTTTATATTTTATAATTTATTGTACTTATTATAAACAGACTTAGAGATTAAATTAAAACTATTATATATCTGGAAAATAATTAATGCAATTTTCAAAATGTTTATCACAATACTTTTTAATTTCAATAATATAGCTAGTATAGGTGATATTTTATTTTCAATATTTAATTTTTTCTCTCTGCATAATATTTTTCATCAAAACAGCTAAAAATGTTGAAATTTTAAACGTTCAGACACAATATGCACCGGAATATTTCTGTACATATAAAGTTTGAGTTTCACTAAAAAAAAATACTAGTTTTATAGTCACTATAAATACTATAATGAATAATATTATTCACTAGGATATGGAATGTGACATTTTTCATAAATTCCCAAAACTTTCGCCGGACGAAGTTGTTAGATAGACATCGCATTTGAAACTACTTAGGCATATCATATTATACTAAGCGTTAAATTCAATCAATGTCGTTCGTAAAAAAAACTGTTTTTTGTTTGTTTTTTACTGTGGACAAATTTTTACAATAATTAATAAACTGCATTACAAGTTAAACCAGTAGTTTTTAATTTTGTTATTATTTTATTTTTCAGCAATCGGAAACGACCGTCGGATGTCTGTAAAACGGTCGTAAAGCTACGTCGCGGGAGTTTTGTCGTGATGACCGTACGGGCGTTTTTGCGCGCGCTTCTTTTGGTTGCCGTAGTCGTCTCAACTTGTCAAGCAGACGAAATAACGAGCGATTATTCTGCTGCAGTCACCACCGATCTGCCGGAATCAACTGAAGACGAGGTAAGATTCGAAGAAAAAAAAAATTGTTATTATTACTATAACGTCAATGCGAAATGTTTTACTATTATTTTCAAACTTATTCCATTGCAATTTCTTTTTAAAAACTGTAAATAAAATATATACCTTGATTCTTGATAAAAACATAATTTTTACAAATATTTTATAATTGAATTCATTTTTGTATATACTATATATATTTTCACAATACGTATTTATGTAAGAAACGAAAATATACATTTCAATATTATATTAAATGTACATTGAAATTATTAACGGTGTCTCAACTGTCTCGTAATCACTAATATGAGTATAATGTTATTATACTACCAAAAATACAATTTAATACCATATTCACAAATGAAATATAATAATAATATAAATTGAATTACATCATAGTCTGCAGTTTGATATCAACGACTCTGCGGGTGATTGAAGTGCAATTACTTTGTAAAAATGTATTTATTTTTTTTCACTTAAATTATTATCGTTTTTCTCAGCTATACAAGGTATGTTTTTATTGATTTACAGATAACAATAAAAAGAAATAAACAATAATAAAATGATATATAGCTATAATATGCGTTGAAAAGACTGAAGTCAAAATAATAAATAATACCTATAATATGAAAAAAAAATCGAGGTTAAAATTGATCTGAGAACTTTACACATCATGCTCAGAGACCAGAGTATATATTATATATAGTTATTTCTGACAAGATCACGTATTTTTGTAAGAGAATGATATGACCAACTATACTCGAAAACTATTCGTATAAGAATGTGTAGTCGGCGTAATCGAGGGAAATCTAACAACAATTGGGTCAAAAAAGTAAAATTAAACAATAAAATAAAAATATTTTAGTATGACCACCCAAGAAACCACAAATAGGTAATAGTATCAATAATATATTTAATATATAACTGATCGAAATGTAAAAAAATATTTGCTATGCTTAAAATTTACTTGTTTTTTAGTATGAAATGATTATTCGTCAATTCGCCCTGTCTCTTACACCAGCTATTATAATGATATTAAACTTATAAAATATAATTAAACGTTTTTTTTACTACAATATGTAAAATATAATATAATTAATATTTAACGTTTATTTTACGGCATGTAAAATTTGTAATGTACAGACTCTTCAATTACGATTCATTAGATAATGAATTTCATATTGAAAAAAAAAACTAATGTTTTTATCTATTTAATTTATTTATGACAAAAATACAATTTAAATTAAATTATAAATAATGCTTGAAAAGAGATCTTATAACAGCAGTGGACGTATAAACGATATGCATAATAATATTTATATTGCATTACAATCAATGATAGTATAATATTGTAAATATTACAATCTGATTACTGTCTTTATATCTATATATATTCTAACATTTATTTAGTTTTCTATTCCGGAAACGAAACAAATGTGTAATAATTGGGTTGATTAATTCCGAATAAAAATACGTTTTACCGGCAAGAAAAAAACTAATTTTGCAGTTAGTTCACATTATTATCTATACTCGATAGTTTTCGTCAACTGATGGTATAATACAATAATAATAATAATAATATAGGTAAGTGTTGGAATGATGATAAAAATGAATAGATAATAATTTCATTCGTTTAACATATTTAATATTTTTGTATAGCACGTTATTTTTATTGTAAGGTTGTTGAATGAAAAGTACATTTTTTACGCGAAACGCCCACTCAGGGAACGGGTCTCATCGTAAACAATAAACGTATAAAAAATTGTCAATTTAAAATATATGAAGTGTACAACGAATAATGTTAATACGTCCAATCTATTTAACCGATCAACATAAATACAGAGCGCACACGAGCGGACAGCAGGCAGCTGCTTGAATTTCGTTTAATTTTCTTTTGACGCGACGCGACGCAACTGGGTCATCTCTGGAGTTTGATTATAATAATAATAATAATATACGTCGAACAAAAATATAAAAAGACGATTACGATTTTTATGATCCAGTGCTCAAACTATTCACGTTGACTGGCAAAGTACTATATTATAATAATGAGCATATTATACACATAATATATAATATACGATCTTGTCTCGTTCGTAGGCGTATAGGTACTTTCCGATTCATAATAATATACCCGTGTTTCGAATAGGATATTTATATTTTCTACTCTAGCGTACCTGTTGAACGTGTACCACGTGCACTTTAGAATTTATTGTAAAGTGTAATAAAATATATTATTGTGCAGTTGGAAATGCAAAAAGTGCAGATGGTTATATGAGACTTTATAAAAAAAATTGTTTATTGTATTTATTTTTTACCTAATTTTATTTATTTTTTTTGTTTCAAATAGGGAACATATTAATGTTCTTCACAAATAATTTTAACATAGATTAGATATATTATAATGTGCATTTATTGTATATACAATACGCTTGTTTAACCTGATCTAACCTATATATAATATTATAATTATTTATTGACTCATGGCGATGATAATATATTGGTACAGAAAACTACTGCACGCAATACCTTCGGTAAATCCGCGTGAGTATTATATTTTATTATTTTCATTCCTACATAAAATAGGAACCATATTCGATCATAATGCAATGACGTATATTGCGTATATTATAATATATTATTATTATACAATTCGATTTGGCCGATCGTCCGAGTTAATGATCCGGCGAAACATTAGACGAGTTCCTATATCCGAAAGATGATCCGTTACAACATTTCCGTGTGAACAGAAAATAATAATAACAATAATAATATTATAATAATATATCTACCGAACAATATAGTATAAGAACACATGCGGCTTGCATAATATTATTATGCAGTTGTAATACATATTTTACGATAATAATTCCTAACAATTTCAATCTAATTTGTTTAGAGAACTGATATCGTAATATATTATATTATACCTAATAACAATATATCGACTATCGAGATAATCTAATGCGATGTAGGTACAATGTTTCATCAAGACTCACACGTTTGTCGTGACATAAAGATTTAAACAAATTATTGTGTATCATTTTCACGATTTTTTACATTTCTATTATGTTTAAAATCGTAATCACATCATTACACATTTACACCTAAATGACATACCCTCCCTGTGTAGGATAAATGTATCATAAATTAATAAACTAAACTAAAAAAATTATGTACCGTAAAGTTGTAAAATCATAAAAAACAAATTAAAAAATATATATAATCGTAGATTCTCTATGAATTACACCAGTTTAATGTTTAACTGGCCCAACAACCTACTCCTAAAGATAGACTCCTACTCAAAGTTAGAGATAAAGCTTAGCGTGACATTGTTATAACGGCCCTAAATATTTTACTTTATATAATATACGAACATTATTATCGTAATAAGTTCATAATAATAAGTATCAACCAGAAATTACACAAATTACACATAATAATAAAAATAATAGAGTATTATATAAATAAATCGTAAATTATATTATTGCAGTATCTTGGGTTGAAAGCAAGTCGATCACTTTATCTATAATTAAAAATTTTGCCGAAAATCGGTTATTAGATAAACTCGTATATTTTACATTTTATTTAGTTGGATATATAAGTTTATAAGATTTATAGTATTCATATTTTTGTAACCATTCAAATATAGGTAGGTAATTTCGCGACGAATCATAAAAGTATTATTTGATATAAGTTTAAAAAGAGTGTAGTGTAATAATATATAAGGATGGGTACTAACAAAATTTTCTTGATGACTACGTCCTGGTAAATAGAAAGTTATTTATTTAAAATTTAAATCCTCGATATCAATGAATTTTGACGACAAACTAAAAGAAATTTTACTAGAAATACTTTCTTCGTTTGATTCTCGTTTTAAACATATATTATAATATATAATATATATATATATATATGATACAATCAATATTTAAAGAATAAATTGTTTGTATATTTTAATGTAAAAATGAAAAATAATTCACGTGTACATGTAATATAATAGGTTGAAAATATTCCAATATCAAGTAGATATCTATTAAATATTATATTGATAGTATCAAATTGTGGCCAATACGGTAGTATGAGTATTATAGAGGATTATATTTCAATCCGATAACTTTAGAAATAGTATACCATTATGAACGTCTAATGTATATTTTAATAATATCATGGTCAATTTTTATTATGGTCGAATTAAAATGAAAACAGATCTTTGAAAGGTAAACTGATAAAAATAGAACCAATATATATTTATACATGATTAATAACGTTGAAAAATATCTTGAATTTTGAACAATAGAAAATACAATATGATCTCATATAAATATGCTGAAAAAATCTAACCAACAGACTATTAAATTTTTAATGTAATATAAAAAAAATAGAATTAAATCATAAAAATTAAATCGTTTTTAATAACTAGACATATTAATTTTGGCATAAAAATAACGAAAAGTATAAAAATGAATTTTTGATAAATGAATTATTGTTTAAACAATAATGAATAAAATATAAATTATGAACGATGGAAGTATGGTCATGGAACAATTAAATACTATTTTGTTATGTTATAACTCTCATTTATTTAACCAACCCTATCGAGGTCTCACATTCATGCGTGTATACTGTATAATAATGTTTCATTTATGTAGTTACTTTTACTTTGTAATGCATAATGTTAACACTTAACTATAACAAGATTTATAATGGGTATTGATGTGCACTATTGACTATTGTATCTCAAGTATTGACGTATATGACGGTTTTGTAATGTGTATAGTATACTGTTTATTTACATTCTATGTCCTCGACTAAATTACTACCTACTTATTATATAGACATGCATGTTCATGTTCCAAATTTCAGATTGAAGATTTATATATTATTTAAATAAACAGTATAGAACATTCAAATAATTATACAAAAATTACGTATGTTGATGTTTTTTTTACACATAATTTGTAATTATAATCTCTTAAAATTTAATTATATATAAATATATTTGTTTTAATGTATTATATTAAAGAAATAAACTAAATAATTACGCTTAATATTTAAGAAAAAGCCATCCTTATGAAATCAATTAAACTTAGTTTCATGGACTTAAAATATCAACGTATTACTAGTTGCAATGCTTTGTCAGAGCATTAGAAGAAATACTGACATTATGGTAACACAATATTAATTTATACTTTTGACTGATGTTTCAAAAGTCAATGTAAAAAATATAAACAGTTATTATTATAGATTTATTTGCTTTCTTGAAAAGCTATTCATTTTTGATATTTGAAATGTTGAAGTCGGTATTCATGAAAAAATCATTTGACAATAGTACGTACTGTGTATTATTAGTATATATATATATATAGTGACACTTATTCTATCACTTCGAAATGACGTTAATAATATACTTATATGCGAAATTACATATTAAATGTTCCGTTATCGTTTATATTATATTATTAACAAAATAACAACCGTAAAATACACAAAAATCTCTATTCAATTTCAATTTATAGTTTTGTTTTCAGCTCATTTTAGTTTAGCGTTTTTTTCCCCTATAAATAAAACAATTCAAGTATAATGGTCATTAAGCGTTTTTCAATAAATGCCCACACACGCTGTGCGTGTTGTACTCATTAACGAACGGTTTTTTCAATTTTTATAAGATTTCGTATGGTTTTTGGCCAGATTTCACAATGAATTTGATAATTAAATTTTTTCACGTCGCACATTTCTCCGACTTAACATCAACTTTAAAACTTATGATACGGTACGAATTATAAAACCCTATTAAATTCGGTAGACTGGTACAAAAAATACTGGATTTTATAATTTACTTGTTTTGGTAGTAATACATTATTATCGCTTAAAGCATTAGAGAAGAATTATCGTTATTTAATTGCCGTATCTGCTGTGTGTTTATAAACTAATATATATTATTCAGGAACAGCAGACGAAACTGAGAGATTTTTCTTCCGTGAAATCCATTAGACCCCGTTGAACGGTCGCGTACGCCTACGACACACCAACCCAAATTCTATTTGGCCGAAAACAATACGTGAGAGATAGAGATACGTAGTAATAATCGAGTGGGAGTTAAAAGGACAAAAAAAAATAAAATATATTAGCAATCAGTTTCTTCGATTAGATTTTCCGCGGCAAAACACGCCTGTGTCGTGTATATGATACGTCTCTATATTGTACAGTTTGCGCGAAAGCGAAAACTATCCGATTTAATTACTTGCCCGACCCAATTATACGGTTCGGCGGACACGAGGATTCTGGAAAAAGAAGTTGTTCATATACTTGTGCATTGGTCATCAGCATAAATTCCCAATGCGGAGAAATCGATTTTCGTGTCTTATCATAATTTGAGTTTCGTCCTGTAGACTGTGGTATGGCTGCAATTAAATTAAAATTAGGTACTGAAATTGTGTAAAAACGAAATAAAAATTAATAAACTACTACTAGAGCGAATAAAAAAAATATATTATGGTAGGTATAATATAATTCGCGCGTCAAAATTAACAATAATAATTCAATCGATAAACAAATACATGTAACATCCTGATCTTGAATACATATATATTAGTATATATAAGTAACCAAATGATTATAATACAATGAAAAATATAATATTCAATTTCATATAATTAATTGATTTTTATTTTTTCACCTACCTACCTCTAAAAACTAGTTTAAAATAACTTTATTGAATTATAGCTACCGAGTATATAATATTTTGTGACAAATATTTGGAGAGAAACGAGTTTTAACTAGTTCAATTACTTTAGTGCTGTACGTGTCTTACGAAATCCGAATTCCGTAAAAATTTGAGAATTCAATTTATAATTTGTAAACGACCAAAACGTATATACTTTGCCGTACTTACAGATAATAGACATATTTTTCAGCTATTACCGTGTGTCTTTAATTTGTTAAAAAATAATAGATATTTTTTCTTTTCAACTATATTTACTTCAAATATCTGTAACAATATTTATTTTATTTAGAGTAAACTATGATTTATTTTTTTATATGATTAAAATATTAAATCAATAAATACTAAACAAACAATCGATTATAACTTTATATAAGTACATTAAACAGGATATCCCAGATCTATTTACTAATTGTAATATCTCTGCGAAAAATTAAAATTTTTGAATTCAATTTTTTTCAAATTTTTATTTATGCAACGGACTTATGACCTTTATTGTTTATTTAAAAAAAAGACGTCTCATAAAAAATTTAACTTTTTATTTATAATTATGTCAAATTTAAAGATAGCCATCTTAAAGAGTATATTTATATTAGAATATTATAAAATATTAGTGTATCGATCTCTTAATTTAATCAAGATTTCAATTTTTAGGATTTTTTTACATTTATTGTAGAAATGATATTTCTATTATAATCAATTGTATCACTTATCATAACATAAATAATATGAATTTTGCATTCTACGCTATAATCACAGACTATATGAAACATATACATATAATAATGACGTCAGAAATATTATTTATCCAATAATTAAAAAAAATTCCTAAAAATCGATATCTTGATTAAATTTAGAGATCGATACATCAAAGTTTTCATATAAATATGTATACTTTTTAAAATGGTTATCTTAAAATTTAGCATAACTTAAAAAGTAAAGAGTTTATTTTATATCTATTTAAGTATCTAATATCTATTAAAATCTACGTATCTATTTTATATCTAAAAATGTGGAATACAAATTAACTCGAGTTATCCTAAGTAATATTAAAAATATATAATATAATAAGCATTTTTAAAATTAAAAGTTAATGAATATGTAACAAAAAAAAAATGTAATTGACACCAGAAGAAAAAAATTTTAAATAATATAGTCGAACACAAATATAATACATCCATATTTATATCAAAAATGAAATAAAATTCACTAATTGAAATATTGAATACATATAAGTATAATAGATAATTGAACCGTTCGTTATTTTCAATGTTAACTAAAACGGCATTATAAAAATTAAACATACAGTTCACATTCAGTATAGACAATAAGTTACATTAAAAATATTAACTAGTTAAGATTAAAAATTAAAAAATCCTTTTAAACCTCTGGATATATACGACGATAAACTGCAACGTTAATAGAAACATATTAATTCAATACTTAAAGATACAAAATAATATACAAATTATATACCTTAAACACTTAACTTACTTTATTACTTTACACTTTATCCGAGTTATAATTCGCATAGAAAAGATATCTAAATAATATAACAATAATTAATGTTTGTTAATCTTAACAATAATGGATAATATCTATCATACGTATATCAAGCGCCAACCAATTATATGCACGTACACGAATTAAATACACTTGTTATCATAATTTATTCTTAACAGGCGTGGAGTAACGAACACATTACGAGAGTTTTGCCTATTTAATATTTTTTAAAAAATCAAGACAATAACTCAATTATTCTAGTTTTAAAATAAAAATATCTATAAAAACAAATCGATTTTTTCATTGGATAAAAATTGTAAAAATTACGTTGCATTTAATAACACTAAGTAAAAAAAGAAATAATCAATTACTTTTTTTTTAAATTTCCAATTATTTAATTAATAATAATATACTATAGTAGAAAAATAGAAATTAAGTAATTAATCAATTTGTTTAAGCTTACGGTAGTTTATTTATTATGACTTAATATAATAATACACTATAGAAAGTAAAGAAAAATTATAAATTTAATAAATTGTATAGCATACACTACCCATTCAGTTTTTAAATATGTAAACGGGTGAACTATTTAATAAATAAATTATTTTACAAATTACAACAAT
Source organism: Eriosoma lanigerum (assembly GCA_013282895.1). NCBI lineage: Eukaryota > Metazoa > Arthropoda > Insecta > Hemiptera > Aphididae > Eriosoma > Eriosoma lanigerum. Next base: position 19,399,382 of record CM023359.1, read on the forward strand.
TTTGTTCTTTTCGTATCAATTAATGAGATATAATATATTAAAGTTATATTATTATTTATTAAAAATTCTCTAAACAAATTTAGTAATTTTTTTTTTAAAATAAATTACAACAGAAAAATAATATAAATATAAATCCTTCTATGTATATTTTTAATGTCATATCCTTGTCATTGTTAAATATCTCTTTAACTTATATTATTAAAGCAAAAAATTATAAATTAAATTTACACAATACAAAACTTATAATATGAATGAAACATGCGATATTATATATGTATATTTTATTTTATTATTCATCACTAAATCATTAACAATTGATATACTTCTTATGCCGTTAAATTATTAAACAGTATAAGTATAACCTTCAAGTTTGAACCGTTTTCAATAGAATAAAAATAAAATGTATCGATTCGTTCGGACGGTGAAATGTGAATAAATTGCAAAACGGCACTACGTCTTAGTTTAAAATTACCGTTCAACCGCAGTGGTGTTTTTATTTTTTATTGTTGTCACTGTATACCGATTCACAAATCTTACACGGACACTGGATTTAAATAAATAATTTCACACTGTACAAACTGTTATAAAGACAATTAAGCGTGGTGATTTCACGTATATGTAGATTAGACATGTGTTCAACAATTTGATGTCGTATAATAAAGATAAATTCGTTAAAAATCAACTCAATGTAATGAATTCGATAAATTAGTTGTTATTGAAACAATAATATAATATACGCGGTACAACGGGACAATGTATAAATACTTCAAATGTACAGTTTTTTTATGTTCTTTGTCGTCGTTGACTATATCGAATTTGATTTAATTTCGTCTTAAAAATATTATTATATTTCCAAATGCTATATACTGTATGTTTTAGAATCCATCATAATATTATAATTATGGTTTTTTTAAATTAATATACCTACATCGTTATTATATTTCTTGTTTTAGTCACATTGAATAGATTATTAGATTAGGTTCCTTCACAGAATCCTAAATATATAACCACTAACTAATTAATAATTCAGAAAAAACGAATCAATATCGAATGGTAAAAATCTTGGAAAATCTTTATAAAATACATTAGATGAAAATACGAATATCGACGAAAAACGAAAACGAAAAAATACGCGATGCTTATTATATTTTATAGTCATATATAATATATGTGTGTAATAATAAATTTATAAGAGTAAATTTCTTTGTTTGAAGTTCCCGTCAATCAACATATACAAGTATCATTGTCGTACGAAAATTCGATTTGACCGAAACTAATTTCGCAATGGTCAAGTTCAAGTGTGTCGCATGCTCGCGTCATTGCGTTTCCCTATACCCGCCAATAATTAGAAATGTTATAGAATTGGAGAAAACAATGATCGCAATATTTGTTCGTAATCTTGTGTGCCCAATGTCCATATATTACAATAATACCCACTCCATGTATATATGCAAGCATATCGAAACGCGGATTTTTCACACCTCATAATATAAAAACGATTTTGTACATCACATTTCCGGCGAGATTGCTTATTATACTGCATACAGAGTGGTCATGATATCATATTGCAAGAATAATAATCGGAGATATCGCGTCGAAAACGCATCTCCCTGTGTAATTTGCCACCGTTTTTCTAACACGGACTTCTGATCACTCATCTGCTGTGATACACTGAACATGCATTATATATATATATATTGTGTATCGTGTACAAAGGCACAAAGCTATTTATAGATATGACAATGATGCCGCAGTGGTGTTGTTTAAGCTTCGGGTGCCGCCCACGCATAACTGGGCCATAGCGGTATACTCCAGGGGCAATATTGTTGGCGTTGATGTTAAATTGTTAACAAGCGCTGCCGCCGCCGTCAAATGAATAGCTGAATCGAAAAACGGATCTAACGAGGACAAGTGTAATTGAGTATCGTTGTGCCATTGTAATTTGGTTTAGGATTTGCTTGTCCTAGATTATATTATTATTATTATTATTATTATTATTTTAATAGTGAGAAGAACGTCCGTCGGTCGTCAAGTATATGTATAGGTACATTAAAAATCGAAAATCGACAATACAGTGACCGGTAAAGCACGATTGAGACAACGTTTGTTTAACAGCAAACAATGCGAACTACTAAATTAAATCAAAAAATGAAAAGTTGTCGTCAAAAATAATATAATGTAATAAACTAATAAAGTAATAATCGTTCATTTGCATGTTCAAATTGCATCTAGTTGGTACTTTAATTAGCTCATTTTTCGAATTTCTCAAACATTTTTCCTTAGGTGTAGAAAAACTATCAAAAAATAACGGCAAAATTCACGCTTGCCTAATTAAATTTTTTGTAAAATATTTGTTAAAGTTTTTTTTATGAGTGGGTTGTTGTTTTTTAATATAGCTTGAATCATTTAGTGTAAAAGTTTCAAATCGTCTCTCTATATAATAATTGAGAATTTGAAAAAATGTAATTCTAAAATGTAGAAAAATAATTAATTAGTAAATTGGATTGAGATCATTTATTGTGCTTTACTGCTCTGGTATTTGTTATTGAAAGATTAAATAAATTCAATAAGGAAATACGATTATTTATAATACAAACAGAAAATATAAAATAATCATTGACATAATTAGAATCATAACTATACTTCAAAACGAGTGCAAGTACTTGGTATCAAGTGCATTGTAAACAATGAAATCATATCTACTCGATAGAGTGAAAATAAACATTTCCATGTTCAAATATTATCTTAAAGACTGTGCACATTTCTAAATAATATTATAATTTACACTTTACAATATAATAATAATTAATATAAGTGTTGAAAAACTGAAATAAAACTTCTTGAAAAACACAGAAGATATTTTATCTATTAGTCTTTAACGCGAGTATTAAATAATATGAACATTTATTATAAATTATAAAATCAACATAAAATTTGATTTATAATAAAAAATAAATCTATTAGGATTGATCATTAAACATTTAAAATCTTCGTTGGAGTTAAAAATTGTAAATATTAATAATATAGTTTCTATAGTTATGATACAATTTAGATTAAAAGTCAGTATAAATGATAAAATTTTTTTATAATGTGTATAATGTATAATTTACGACAAATATAATACGAAATTCGTTTAATTATTTATTAATGAAAATAATTAATTTAAATAATTTTTTATAATTTTTTTTTTAGTTGGAAACAAATAAATCATCAGCATCTAGCCAAGGGTTAAAACCAACAAAGTACCATTACTACCCGCATAATCAGCATATATATCTATTACCCGAATGTGCTGTTCAACAGGTATATAAATAATTTATAATATATTTATACACATTGTTTGTTAAAAAAAGTTAAGGCTAAATATATAATTATTAGAATTATTAGAATATAATTTTAGCAGTAATAAATAAGGTAACACGTATACGATAGAATAACCAATAGTTTTTTTTGTTTAGAATTTTTAATGGGAATGGCAAAACAAAACTGCAGCACACAAATAACAGCTAAAATAGTGACATAGCCATGGTGAGGGAGGGGGCAAAAGGGTTATAAAAATTCAAATGGGATTCTTCATTTTTAAAATTGTATATTTATTAATATCTAATGCGAGCATAGATAATAAAAAAATAGATAGTAATGACAATTTATCAATACATGAAAATATTACTTTAAGTCTAGTCCTTCTAATATAGATATAGACAATATAACCAAAATATAATATAAAAATGTTGTTTAAAATAAACATACAACCTCAATTTCTTATCAATTCATGACCATAAAAATATACTGGATTCAAATGGAAGTTGCAATAGTTGCATATCCATTATTTTTAACTCTGAATGTTACCTAATGAAAACATATATTTTGACTTAACACCTATTTAATTAGGTACATCAAATTTAAGTTAATAAATAAATAAATTATATTAATATATAAGTAAAATTGAATATCAAAAATAATTTGTTTTCAATTGAGTATTTTTTTGTAGCTGTAGCCACCAATCCAAGATTATGGCTATGTCAATAGCTAACAACAACATTATTGTTTATTCGAAAGAAAAAAATTAATCAGATATTAATTTAATTCAAGGTGTGCAATGCCGTCTACGTGAGACTTAACTACACACAGCCTCTGTGTGCCTGCCCGTCCCGGTACAAGGAACCGTGCTCCGCGTCGCTGAACGCTGACGACTTACACACAACAGAACTGTCTACGGACACAACCGGCAAAGTGAGTAAAGGAAATATATTTTTTCTATTCAATTATATGCATAATAATGGGACCCTACATCAGTGGCGTATTTAGGGGAGGGCCCGAAGTAATGCCTACAATGCCTTCAATTTGTGTAACCTAAATTATTGCTGGATGGTTTCCACTGTTTAATATTTTTAATGATCTTTAAACTTAAGATAAAGAAGAATATGTCTTTCAGTATAGAAGATATTACAAAAGTTTTATTAAAAGTTTCTACAAGAAGAATATAACATCAAAACTGGCGAAAATAATAAATACTACTTAATTGATTATATTATTTTGATATTTTATGTATAAATAACTATTGATGTATACCTATATTTTTAATTTTGATATTTTATCTAGTGGCGCTCCCTTTCTGATATTTCTTTCAACGCCACTGTCCTATGGTGAAACGGTCAAATAAAAATTTCCCAAACTTACAGTCTTAACCTTGTTTTTATTAAGTTATGTACCTAATGTTGTGGGCTGAATCACGTAGATTTGATGTGTTTTTTTGTTTTATAAGTTACAATAACAATGTAAAATAGTCGATTCCTCGCGATACAAACGAATATAATTCTCGCAAATTTTCTGATACGAAATTCTGATTACACTGTATATTATTATAATTTACATTCCATTTTTTATTGAGATTCTACGGGTTTGAAAATTATATAAGACTATACATGACAATTATTTCGATTATTCGATTATCGGTCAGTGATAGAGTCTCGTTTTGCTCTGAATATGGCCGTCATTCCTGCCGATACGAGCCCGCTTCGGGGAGAAGAAAACGTGCTACTGTCAGAAAGTGTGCCAAAGGGAAAAAACAATGCCCCTGCCTGGAACGATTATAATCACGAGCAATAAACTTAAATGTCCTTGCACGATTTCGTCCCAGTAGTTTACAAATAATATGTATTGTATATATATATATATATCTTCGTGTATGTGTGCGTTTGTCAGTGTGTGTATGATTGTTTGTTATAACAAAAAACAGCTATTATAAGTTTTGCTAGACCGATCATTAAAAAATAATACTACTTTTATAGGTATAGGTACATAAAATAAGTTTGTGCCGATTTCTCAAAGGTTATTAGATATATTGTATACGTATGAGAGGTTATAACATGTCATGATGGATATTTTATTGTATTACCTACAACATGTATATGGAATGATCAAATTGTAATATACAATATTATTGATTATGAAAATAATGGAAATAATACCGGAAACATCTGTACTTGTAATTGAATAATTTCTACCGTTTTTGTAATGTGTAATTCTGATCATCCAATTTATGTACAACGTATAAATTAAAAAACAAAATATGACACCTGATTATTATCGAAATATTATAATAATATAATATTTTTTGACTATAAAAAAAAATCTACATTTTGTCTTATATTATTCTTTTGTGCCGTGCATTAAATTCTTTCACACAATAGCGGTTATTTCTGAGAACTTTTTTTTTATAACATGCATAAAAACTCATCGAAATATTTTGTAGAACAGTTTAATACACATTATTGATGTGTACTGCATAACATGTTATGTACAACTGTACAAATCATACTTCTTAGTTCATAAATATATCAATTGACAATTGCATTCGATAACGTTTCGGCCCAATGACCTGACGATAAATAAAATTAAAACTTTATCAAGTTCTTATAAACCCGAAAATGTGTTATTTTTATCGGTAATCCTCATTATTTTTTAAAAGTTATTATTTTTATATTATAATTAATGGTAAACACATGTACCTAATTATCACCCAAATGTATGTTTCATAGAGAAAAAATGATTTACGTTGTTTACCGATTTTTATGTATATTGTAAACCTAAATAGGTACCTACAGCATATTAAATTCATATCAATAATACTAATAACAATAATGATGTGTCTATTAATACTTAGTAGTGATAAATTAATATTATATTTTAAATCAGTTACAAAATATGCACAGTCTTGAACAACTTGCTTGTGTTTTTCGGGAAATATAAGCGTTGTAATTATAACATATTAATATATATATTATATAGTTACTAGTGAAATTTAAAATAGTTTGGTCAATTTTCAAATATTAAGAAAATGTCTAGTAAGATGGTAACTGGTAACTAAAAAAAAAAACCCCATAAAATTTAGCTGTGTGTACGCGTGTTGAAGAACACTATAATACTACTGTAGGTCTGTAGAGTACAATAACATTTGTGTATGCACTTTATTCGCATAATAAAATTAGGTACGCTATCATAATTTTTAGAAAATCTTTGTTTGCTCTGCATATATAATAATTTGATCTTCTATTGTAAAATAATATGTACGTTTCATATACGATACATAACGTATTGACATATACCTATATATATGTTAAATGTTAATAATAGATATTTGTTAGATTTTTCAAAAATGACATAATAATACGTAGCTATATCTGTGTACAGTTCATTCACAAAAAAAAAAAATAATAATAAGAATAAAGTGTTGTATTTACTTGAATATGAATTTTGAAGTAAATAATTAATGAAGTATTGTATTTTTAATTTTTTATGAATATTATTTATATAGCACTTATACTAGAATTCAATACTGGGTTGCAAAAAATATCTTTAAACAATATCAGCTGTTGTATGTCTAACGTTCATTAGACTTTTAACGATTTGTTCAACTTATTTTGCAAAACAATAAATTATATTAAGTTAATCCTACAATTTTGAGTTTTTAAATTTTAACTATTTAATATAATAATAATGTTAAATCGTAAACACTTGTTCTTCACATCTCTTAATCTACTTTACATACCTCCATTTACCATTTTTTTTTTAGCCTACTTCCTTATCGTCACTCTGCAACATGTTCCATAGGGTCTACTTTTTTTAACTTCAAGCATAACTCTCATTTTTAATCCTATTTATATATATATATATAAATTAACAATTAAACCAATTATAGTATTATTTACATTCACATATTCCATCTCAACGTCACTATCTTTCCAGCATTGGCTTTCGTTTTGTTGTGTAAAAAATAAAATAACAAAATTAAAAAATTGTAATACAAATAATGTACCTACATCGCGATAAAAAAATATATTTTATACGCGACGCGTTCGTTGTAACACGCCGATACGATGCATATATATGTGTACTACGCGTATTATATGGTGCGGAAAATTCAATGAAATCGTGCGATTTCGGTCTCGTGCAGAATGCGATGAAAATAATAAATAAAATGCCGAGAGAATACCGTTTTTTTCCTTCTTCTTCTTCTTCTTATAACAATATTTACATATTCCGCCGACACACTTATTGACTTATTTCGTACACACCCTCGGTTGACCCCTTCGGAGACGATTTAAATTGTTAATATATAATTCTGGGCGCGGACTTTACACGCATCGTTTCCTCGCGGACGAGCCCGTCCGTTTCCAATTTTCGATAACGTTAACCTTAACTCTGGTATACCAGGATTGTGTCGCCGGGATTTAACAATTTTTACTTTGATAAATGATATTTGAGTATGTCAAATCTTTTGTGATACTTAGGTACGTACGCTTTATCGAATATATTTTATATTATAATGTTAAACTCGTTCGTTGGAGACCACTCTATATAATATATACAATAATATACATATATAATACGAAAACGCATTACATGGTCGTCACGAATATTCGTGTATACTATTTATTTATTATTATTATTATTATTATCATCACGTGTACACCACTGACTACTCATATATATAAATATATATAATATAAGCGCACGTACATAACTCACACACCACCCGGTCAACGTTACCAAATACCAGTTACCAGAGACCATAAATCTTGTTATATTGCCGCCAAATAGGTGAAAACACTATAACATCCGTTGCCACTATAACCACGACTCAGACACGTCAGACGTTATTAACACGACCGTACTGGGATGTAGTAACTTTTTTTTTTTCACCCGAAACATACAAAAACCATAACCCTATCTACCTATTTAACCTTACGTCCTCACACACTAAAATTGTGTACACGAAACGATTTTTATTTACTACATATATATATATATATATATATGTCTAACCTAACGCACAAACACAATATTATTAATTACAGTGGCGTGTTCAGAGTTAAATTTAATTGTTGTTAATTATGTATGATTTTTATTGTTTATATATTATAAACTTTTTTATACGATTTTCGGGAGGGAGGTTACAACTTCCTAACCCCTTCTGGAATCTGGAAACGCCACTAGATTAAATTTAGACTATGTTTGAATAGGTGCGATACACGAGAATAGACCCACGAGGTTCTGAATCCCTCTCTTAATATAATTCACACGTTTCATATTTTCATTTCTCGACTTTATTATTATATATACAGCCCAATATAACGACCTTAGATATATCAGCCATCCCTTCACCTATAATGAATTTATGACCAACTTCAACCATTGTGCGTAGATATCGTCCAAATTGGCTATTAAAAACGTTTAATATCTTAATTTTTTATTATTTTTTTTTTTTTAATTTTTATTCTTGTGATGATTTTCAAAACAAAACATATTAATTTAATTATACATACTCGGACTTATACGCAGACATGAGATTCTAATCTGCAAATATATATCATAATTCATAATATAATCATAATTATAATTGAAATATAACAGTAAAATACCTGTATAACAATAATATTTTAGTAAAATTCAAGTTTATTATGCATAGAACAAAAACAGATATAAACATAAAACACCCTAAATTATCAAACAAATATAATCATTAGGATTTAGAACATTAGTGTTCTAACACTAATAATATAGTCAATATGGATAATGAACACAATTGACAATACTTATAATAGTATAGTTAAAATATACCCAAATTTGTTATAGATGACGTACACATTAAATAGGTACATTTTTAATAAAAAAAAACATTTCTATTATCTATTCTTATCTGAAATAAATCAGTTATTGTCGTGTAATCTTAAATCTTAATACTATTATACATATAGGGGAATTGTATTGAAAGAAACGTAGGAAAAAAAAAGACATCCTGTAATTTTTAACTTTAATCACTCAATTATTTTTAAAAAATTAACTGTACTAAGTACCATTAGTACTAATGATCTGTATCTTATAAAAAGACAATAGAAATATTTTGTTATTATTATAATTTATATTGTAGCTAATATAAATTTATACGTATATAAAATTTAATATTGAATTTTGATACAAGTGTCAAAAATTTTAAAAAACTAAGGTATAATAAATTTATTTTATTTGCTTTTTCATAGCTTACTTACGCAACATAACTCCAACTAATAACTTAATAAATTCATATCATTTAGACCAAGAACCTATATCTATTGGCAATAACAAACCTATTATTTCTAAATTTACCGTTCCTTTGAAAAAAATCAAAGCACGTTATAATATTATTATCATATTGGAGATTATTTATGCTGTTTATCAACAATAATTTGGATAATCTCAAAAATAAAATTAGGTATATTATACGCGGTGTATACACCTAACTAGTTTATTTTCTCATAGTTTAATACATTTTTTAAGAAAATTATGGTAGTAGGTACCTATAAATAATCGAAAAGTGTCGATTTGAATCGGTAGTTCAGTATTTTTCTTCTATTTCTTTTTTAAATAAATTACTATTATACAGATTACATATTTTATGTTAGTTTTTTACTTCTTAATCTTTTATACATAACTCCTACCACGGATACAGAGTAGAAACTATATATTATGTAATATACTTATACTTTAATATATCTGCGTCTCCTGTTATTAACGTTAAAAACAAAATATAGGTACCGACTACAGTCTTACTCATAATTTATCTAATGAACCTAAAAAAGGCATTTTTCGATTTATTTCGATTTGATGGCTGATCTTTAGAATAAATATCGTATCGCCATATAGGTCAAATCATATTATTTACAACATGATACCGAGATAAAAAATTTAAAGTTTTTTTGTTCAATATAAGCCAAGACATAAAAACACAGAATGTGAAGTAACACGTAAATATTAAAATTCGTATAGGTTTCTATAATATTCTCTATAATTCCGTGCTATTAATATACGCATAAAAAATATTCTTTGACCATAAAAATAATAAAATAAAGATTTTTTTTCAATTGTTAAGTATAGGTACGTAAATATAAATTTAAAAATTAAAAAAAATGTAATATAACTGATTTGTTCAAGTTTATTAAACAATTTTTACTGGACTTTTTTAAAAATTAAATGTAATTTTAAGATTTTAATATGTTGATTCTCTTTATCGTGTACCTACATAAAAAAAAAAAATATAATATATAATATAATGTAAATACCAGTAATTCTATTTTTTTTAAATAAGATAGGTTAAATCAATTTATAAACAAGCTTCTTTTCAAGTGTTTTGGACCACAAAAACAATATTTCATACTAAAAACTATATAGGTATACATAGGTAGTATCATTGATTATAGAATAGTCTATTCTATAATCAATGATAGTACTGTAGACTGTAGTAGGTACAATATCGTCTCACAGAGTTTACCGAGTGTGCCTAGGCACCACCTGCTATTATGAGTCAAGGACCCAAAATTTGAAAATCTACGAAATTTAATAACTCGAAAACAAATAAAGTAATTTATGCTTTATTTCCCCTCAATTAAAAATATAATTTTAAAAATATATTATCTTATATAAAATACGAGTACATTGTTTATGCACCACATTATATATATATAATATATTAAATAAAAGATAATACCTAACCTATCCTAACCATTTATACCTATGTAATAAGCAACTCTATAATGTGGATTAAATATAATGACTAAAAACTAAAAAATAAAGATATAAAATATTTACAAAATATTGCTATTTTAACTACTCGTATCATCACGAATAACCTGTATAATATAAAATTATTTGAGGCACCATCTAAAATTCAACTCAGTGTACGTCTATACAATAAACAATATACAATTATATATTGGGTATAAATTAAAATGTTAATAATTTAAAATACCTATTAATAAAATAGGTAATAACCGTATGTACGATATACCTACCTATATTGTATAGGTTAGAATATATTATAATAATAATAATATTCGTTATTATTTAAACTACTACCAAAATATAATAACACAAAAATCAATTGATGTACTTATATAATAGAGCTTCGGCTATGAAAAGTTCAATATACCTAATATTCAAATTTGAGTTTTATAAGTTACTACTATAAATCTATACTATACAATCTATTCCATAACTATTATATGCGTTTTTATAAAAATATATTATATAAATTAAAACAAATAGATATCTTAAATCTTAATATGTACAAACTGATTAATTTCAACTCTAATATAATTTATAATACATTTACAGGATAATTTTTTTAAAATAAAAAACATCCAATAATTTTTGTCGATATAATTATTTTATGCACCTAGGTCCATGTTTAAATGTTAATTAATTTTCTGATTTCTCTGGAATTATATTTATCATTTTTTATCAAATCATAAACAATGGACGAGAGATCTCCTGATCGAGATGAAGGTGAAGGTCTATAGGATGACCGACCCCATCTAGTTGGGAGTGTAAAGCGAGATAGAAGAAGAAAGAAAAGACTAAAACAAAAACATTAATAATTATAATATATAGGTAGTTTTTTTTTTTTTTAATATTCCACTACGTATGCTTAATATAATATGTTACCTATACCTAAACAATTATTAAAAAATATATTTTTTCTCTTCATTTCTCCTAAGGTAACCTTCAACCAATTAACCCATTTAATCTCGATTACGATAGTATAATTAGAAACGCGGAGACGTATAATTTTATTCTTATACTCTTTTCTTCTCTCTTTCTAATATTATTAAGATTGGATGTTTTATTATATTATTATGAACATTATAGCGTGTTTCCAACTCTATAAGGTATACTCTATAAATATATATTTACGACTCGTACGTCGAAATGTTAATGGTTATTATGTTTCCGACACCTATATATACCTAATATTTAAGTAATATTATTATGTATTATCCCATTTCCGGCATCATCGTAGTAGGTACCTACGAGATGCATACAATATAATATAATAAATATATATATACAAAATAATAATAACGATTTAATGACTGTATAGTCTACGTGTTACCAGACTTAACTACAATACCTACACAAAAAAGGGTACCCGGTTTACGGTTATGATATATCATGAAAAAAAAATACAGACCTTCATCGCTGCACCTAGTGCTTTTCTAAAAATTCAATTTCCCCAAAATATTATAAAATGTACTATAATTATAGTATATAATATACAGTGTGTTTCCTTTTAAAGATAACACGAAATATTTCTGTACAGTGACTTCGGATTGAAATAAGATTTTCGGGAGGAGCTAAGGAATTCTAAAATACACATTTTTTAACAACTTTCAAATATTTATTGTGCACACGCGCAATAAAACTTGCATTTTTTAAAATTGCAATGTTTATTTTAAACATCGGATTTGAATAAACCGACTTTTTTCAAGACATTTTAACTTTTTAACCATAGCTCTAGAAACAAAAATTGACTGAATAACAAATTAAACTTTCAATTTAAATCGATCAATTCATTAAGAAAACTCTTCAAATCAACAAATTGACACAATTTCTGTAATTTAATTATTTAATTGAAAGTTTAACTCATTGTCATTCAGTCAATTTTGGTTTTAGAGCTATGATTAAAAGATCAAAATTATTTTTAAAAATTCGGACTATCTAAATCTGATGTTTAAAATACAAGTTGCAATTTAAAAAAATAAAAGTTGTATTGCGTATTCGCACAATAAAAAGGCTACATATTTAAAAATGGCCAATCGTATTTTAGTATTCCCTAACTCCTCCCGTAAACCCTATTTAAATCTGAAATCACTAGATAGAAATATTTCGTGTTATGTGTTCAAACCACTCAAAATTGAAATAAAAAAGTGTACATATTTTTACTTATTATTATATTATTTTAAGTTCGATACCTACTACATTTAAGTTAAAACCACTATCAAAATGAAATCCTGAACACACCCCTGGACCAAGCACATATTTGATGGTGATGATAGGACCCCCCCCCCCCCAAAAAAAAAAAAGACATTATGATTGTATACTAAATTAGATAAATAATTTGAATGTAATATATTATATGAAAAGAATATTATAATTTCATAAACTAACTATATAGTTTCGCGTTTTTGAGTTGATCGGTTGTCATTTTTATACTGTTATATGGATACATATTTCACGTAATTATTATTTAAACATTTTAATTGCTATTTGCTATAGATTAAAAACGTGGTTGAGGCTTAGATGGGGCAAGAACGACTATGAAATTTAAATATGCATTAAATATTTACTATGAAATATGCATACCAATTTATAAAATCATTATTAAAAAATTTAGCAAAAATTAAAAAAAAAAAACAAAAATAAACTATTAATATGATGTCAAAATATATTTTTGTTTATGAACAAAAGTTTATGTATATCTGCATTTAATTTTAGATAAACACTTTTAAATAAATACATTTTTGTATTTAAAATATTCATAAAAAAAATAACTCTCCAAAAAAAAAATCAGTCTCTGATGCCTATACCGAATAATCGTGATCATAATAAACGGAATATATTGTTATTGCAGTCAAGGGCACCATTTGGGGGGGAACATGATGGGCCACGGCTCTCCTATTTTTATCGTGCCGATACATTATATGTAAAATCCACCTTCATAATCTACAATAACATGGACTTATTGTAGTTTTATATATTTGCACCATTTTGTAATTTGTATTTGTATCCTTGTGGTTTGTTTAGCAGTAAATAATGATATATTTTAATAAAATTATTACTGAAAAACTTTGTACATTCCTAAAAAATGCATCGCAAATGAATTTGTCAGTTACTAACATAATTTTAATATCAAACAAAATATTGGCCTGATCAGTGTAAAACTTGGCCTGCTTCAATTTTCGCTCCCCCTATAAAAATACTGAAATGGCGCGCCTGATTGCAGTCCTAACTAAACCGTATTAGATATATTTATTAATTCATGTGCATACTAAATTTTCTATGTTCTTTTCGTTTTCAGATCCTCACATTGGTCAAGACATGTGAACCAGTGGCTGAAATGCGGACGTGTCGTTCACCGAGAGATTGGTCTTTGCTAGCATTGCAAAACGTTCGCACCGGCAAATCTCACTACTTGGTCATCTGCCGATGTCCGCACACCAGTTTACTGGGTATGATCATTTTATACTTCACTAATTGACAAATTGATGAATTTGCTTACAATAAAACCAGACAATTTTATGAATGTTAAATGAAATGAAAAATTATAAATACTTTTATTGTTTTTCCAGTAGGTACCTTTAACATATAACCATATTGTAATTACAAATTAAATTGCGATTTTAATCAAGTATCATCCATATAAGATATAGAGGTAAACGTTTTCTGTATAAGAAACTTGTTTTTTGGTTATAAAATTTTATTTTAAAGTTAAATGTTTCTGATTTCCCACTAGTGAAAGCTATAGTTATTTTATTATGATAGATAACTATTACAGAAAAACAACATTTATGAAAATCTTACTGGATTAAATAAATTTTCTGTGTCATAAAAAATGAAAAGTAACACCATTGTAATAGGTTGGATCCTGTATTTGTCAGTCAGTTTGACTTTTTTTTAAATATAATTTACGATTGTTGTCTTTTTATTTTGCAGAAGGTCCAATGAGTCACGATCAACCAACATACGCTAGTGTGCCAGGCATCAGAGTGTATGGCATGATGTGTGTGACAAAGAATAATGGTGGTCAACAATCGCACACCACGTTGGCACCGCTGCTTTATTCCAGTCCAGCTCCAATAACTAAACGACGGGCCAGACCTTTAAGAACACCCAGATCATTGAAGAGTAACTTCTTCAGCCAGAAATCTTTATCGACCGGTAAGTTTAATCCCGTTAAGCCGTCTTCCCTTCTACAAATATTCTAAGTCTTTAAGATGAAAATTCTCTATTATATCTTTGCCCATACATGTTACATATAAATTAATATTAATGTTTAATAGTTTATATAAATATCATGGTTATCTACTATAGAGTAGATAACTGTGATAAACATCTATAATACATATTTCTAATAAGTATTAAATAGTAATAGTTTGTAAGAGATACTAAAACTTATTTATCATAATATAATCATAATGCATGAAATCTAATTATAATTTCCATAAAATAATTTCTTGTGGTAATCTCATTAATTCATTATATGTTGCAGATAAATTGTCTCCACCGTTTCCATGGCATAAAGCTATGCAGTTCATAAAATCTGTACAAACTGAAGAGTCGCTAAAAAATAAACAGTTTTAAACGATACTGAAAACATCTATAAAATTTAAATTTTATCATTGGATATATTATTATATTAAATTAAAATATAACAAAATCGCTCAAAATTCTCTTTTTGCCTAAACGTATTTATTTTAACGTATTATACAGAAAATATGCATAAACACAATTTAAAAAAAAAAAATTGTTTATGTATAACAAGGTGCTTTGTGCGTTTCAAAAATTCTATTGTACATACATAGCACATCGCTATTTTAATTAAATTTATTTACTTTTATATTAATAATATTTATTATGTATGTAAATTCATAAAAAATAAAAACACATTATTTATTTAAGAGATTTAAATTATTTTAATAAATACAACACAAAAGGTAATTTTTTTATTGGAGTTTCAAATGCCTTTTTTAGTAATTTTATTTAATGAAACAATTAAAATCAAATATATTATAAGACACATTATTTGTTAAAAAAAAATAGCAAAAGAGAAGATAAAATTAATTCCATAAGGAATATCACCAATATACTTGCCATTTGTTAAAGTATTTAAATATAATACATTTACACTGTTTTTGAAAATGTAAAGAATAAAAACATAAAATATGAATTTATATGCTTACACAAAATCAAATGTTCCAAAACATATAAATGAATACTATATTTATATTTAAAACTCTCACATTCTCACAGTCATCAAAATGTTATTTCTTTGACTTTTTGGGCTTTTTATTTTTCTTCTTTTTACTCTTTTTCTTATGTTTAGTTGTCATAGGTTCTGTTTTCATGTCTGAACTATTACTTTTACTTCTTGAATGACTGTGCCTAAATTTTTTAAGACTTTTACTTCTTGAACGCTTACTACTCTTTGAATGACTCCTACTCCTTGAATGACTTCTGCTCCTTAAGCAACTCTTGCTTGTACTTTTTGTACGACTCCTACTCCTTGATCTACTATAGTTATTAATACGACTCCGACTAGAACTATAACTTTTAGAACTCCTAGTAGATAAAGATCTCCTTTGTTTCCTGCTTCGACTTCGACTACGACTTCTATCCTTTTCAGATTTCTTGTTAAGTTTTTGAATATACTTATGATATTTATGTCCATAATTAATCAACTGCAATGGATCAAAAATAGGTGGCATAAAGTATGATCCTCGACCAACACACTGATGTGGACCATTACCACGATTACCACGCCAATGTCCTCTACCTCGACCACGAATACTGTTTGTATTTTGGTCATTATTATAACCACGATTATCAGTATTATTATTGTAATTAGCAGAATCTGAAACAAGAATACATAGATTAAGATACAGATACATAGTTAAGTGATTAAAACATGAAATAGAGAATGTATAAATTCTGTTCTAATTCCAGAAAATGTAATATGTGCTAATAAAATATGCAGTAATTTAATATAATTATTTGGGCATACAATTATAAATTAACATATTATTATTAGTATTAATTTTACTTATGTAAGTATATCAAAATAATTATTATTAGTGATATATTTTTAAATAGATAAAAAAAATTACACTTTTAGTGAACCTACAAATAACACTTTCTATGTTAATGTGAGTAAGTCAGTATTACTGTAAGGCCTTGTAATTTACTTCAAGATAATATAGAATACATTTTAAGACTTTTTTATTAAATATTAAAAAAACTTTTTAATAATATAAAATCACGTATCAATATACGTAAAATTTGAAGATTGTAGCTACCTGAGATTTAAGTTAATAATGTACACAGACATCTTGACATAAAAAATAAAGTTTTAAATCTAAATCTATATTAGTATACATCTAGTATTTATATTAGTAGATCAAGGCAGAGTGGAAAGGACTTTTACTACTTAGGAATCTCCTTATTGAACCTTCTTTGGATATCAGTAACTACAATGTTGTTTTCGTACTTTGTTCCAAAATTATATCACTCCTTTTATAGTCTGGTTAAAATGTGTAAATAACTTGTTATTGTAAATCTCTAAACTTTTCATATTGACTAAGAAAATGGTTTATACCCAGGGGTATTTATTCGCCCACTAATAGGTTGCGCTCTGTGTTGAATTACAATAATAGAGTTGTTCTAGAAATATAGTCGTTATTTTATATTATTAATATGTTATTGATTATTAACTATAAGTAAACCATCTGCGTTGACTACACACTCCAATTTATTGATTTGATAGCAAAGTATTTTCCACCAATAAAAATAAAAATTGAGAATTAGTAATTAAACATATTTTAATTTAAAAAATAACAATATTTTATGAAAAATATAAATAATGAAGATTTAAAAAACACGCACAACTCATTATCTTATATTTCATTAATAAATGCAACTACACATTATTTTCATATAATTAAACTATAAATAATTAGAATCATAATATTGTAGCAAGGAATAATGGAGCATCTGACAATGATCTAAAATTGTAAATGATTGTCTACAATTTTCTTTATTAAAAGATAAACTTAACTATAGACAAAAAACAGAGAAATATTTAAGTAATGATTTATTTGAATTTAAAAAAATTAAATTTATATTCAATTATTCATAAATAAATATTAATTAAACATAATATTAATCTTATAATTATTGCACTTTTCTAACTTTTATGCAGCTGCAAAATTGTTTATGATATAATCAAATAATAATTAATTAATAAATCAACCAAATCCTTCTCAAATAATAACATTGAGAAGTCATACTTGTTAGACAATTTTGTTCCATTGTAAAACATAAATATCTTTTGTCATTTTAAGTTAACTAAAAACTCTTGCTTAAAGCTGCCATATTATTGGTATAGATTATTTATTTTTATTTATTATGTGATATAAATTTAATATTAAAATATACATTTAATTTATATAAATTTAATATTTAATACAGTCAATTTTGTACCTTTGGTGACATTTTAACTCTAGCGTAATCTCTATTAGCAGTGCCTAACAGTGGCCTTGTAAATAATATTTAGTAATCTACATATGAAGTATCTATTTTATTTACCTCATAAATTAGAAATAGACATAAAATTAATTTAAGAAAACTGAACTGTGATTTTAAATTAATTCATTAGAATAACCTTGCTTATAAATTCCATATAAAATTATATTATTTCCAAACTTTCTTTTTTCATCATATACTTATCAATTTTAATTTATGTAAAATTAATTGAGGTGCACTTTTTATAGATGTATTTTAAAATTGGATTTAATTAAAAATAATGCAATACATGTATGTTACTTAATTATATTAAATTTAAGCTATTTAATTTATAAAATAATAACTTGCTAATTTTTGTAATTATGATTAAAGTACCTACTCACTTTTAAATGGTTTAGGTTTAAGTAATTTCCACTTTTCAATCATTTTCCGCCTAAAAGTTGACTCAATATCACTAAATTGAATGTCCTAAAAACAAATTAAAAAATTATGTTAATTATTTATCAATAATGATACAACTTACATTTGATTTGCTGTTATTTGTTTGAGATTTTTCATCCACATTGTTTTTGGCAATAATATTTTCCTAAAATAGATTAAAAATTAGATGATTTATTATCAATATGTTATAAATATTAAATACTTTGATTCTAGTAAACAATTCGCCCAGTAAATGTATAGATTCTAGCTTTCTTTGAGTTTTTAATAAAAGCCTTTCTTCAGTAGCGATTCTCTGGTTCATTTCATCTGCTTCACGATCAGCTAAACGTTTTAAACGTTTAGTCTTACGTTTTTCTTCGCGCAATTTACGTCTTTCAAGTTTCATCTCAATTTCAAATTGCATCTTTTCACTATAATGTAATATAAATTAATTTAAAATAATATAATAATTTTATCATTACTTAAGTTATGGTTTTATTATCATACTTTTCTTCTTCTTGTTTTTTCATTTCTTTTTCTTTTTTTATTCTCTCTGTTTCTTCTATTAATTTCTTTCTCATCATGAATCTATCTCGACGTTCATGTCTTTTTGTAATTGAGCTTAATGACATATGCTTTGTTTTATCAAAGTCAACTTTGATATTAGCTATTAGCGATTTTGTATCGCTAAAATATGCTAATTTATTACCTCTTAATGTATCCATTGCTTTTGCAAAGGCTGAATAATCTCTGAACTGTATGTAAGCATCACAAATTCCCATTCCATGATTAACTCTTGATGGGTCAGCAGCAGGCAAATCAACACGGGCTACTTCACCAAATCCTTTAAATATTTTTTTGAGAATATTTTCACTAGGATATTTTTCACCTGGCTCAGTTATCCACTCTATAGGTATATTTCCAATGTGTACAGTATCAGGACGCTCACCAGGTTTAAGTTCATTCATATCTTTACTGTCACGAAAATATGAATCCCAGTCATGACGAGTAGGAAAGTTTGGTTTAGTTTCAAGTGCACGTACAGTTAAAAGATGAGAAATTCCAGGAAATTTAATACGTCTATTACACAAACGTGATAACACAGTTGATAATCTAGAACGGTCAGCTAACTCTGCATCGAACCTAAAATTTAGATAAAAGTATTTAATAATAATAAATATTATTATCAATATATATATATTTAAAATTCTAACTTTATTAATTCTGAAGATGTATTGGCTACACAAAGATGTGAGAACTTGTCTGGGTCGATCCATTCTTTTAGCCGTTCCATGATTTGCCAATTGGAGATCGTTGATTTGTTTTTGCCACTTAGTTGAACAGTGATCAAGATCCGTGCGGATGGTTTTAAATACAAGTTGAGACGTGGACATAATGGGATTGCGTCTGATCGATCAGTTACCGTTTCAAATATAGCCTACAATACTTTTATATATCTTCGAAATATACAAAATACTTGATAATTAAGTAATTAAGGTGGTCGGTGTATGAAATCATAATTTTTACCACAATATTAATCTGGAATTTTTATATAATTTTAAAGGACATTTACTCATATTTATTGTCTCTAACTAGCTAATGAAACAGTAAGTAAGAACAATCGCATTATGTATATTATATATTATAGGAATTCAGGTTAAAAATAGAATGTCATTATGCACCATACATTTTTTTTTTTATTATAGGTACAATATAATAAACTAAAATGTTATATTAATCTATTATGTAACAATTGATAATATTAAAATAATATTCAGTCCTTTTTAAAGTTTTAAAAGTAAAAAATTACTGATAAATAGTAAAAATTATTTTAATTAAAAAATTAAAAATTAATTTTTTTAAAGAAATACAATTATTATACTGTTAGAATTTTTTATGAAAATTAAAATATTTTTATAATAAATATTTTATTCTAAGAACTGTTTAAAATCAATAATAAGAAATAGAATATAATATGTTTATTTAAAAATAAAATCTATATACTTTTTTTAAAATTGTATAATAGTTTATTTACTCTAATTTTAACCAAATTCCTTTTTTATATCAATAATTTACAATAGGTATAGAGACTATAAATTATGGTATACTGCCTTCTAATTAAAATAAAATGTATTTCTGGCCAGCCACCAAAATACTTGTTACCAATTATTTTCTTATACTCTTTTAAATAAAAAAAAAACATGTAATTATTAGTTATTAGATAAAAATAATTATTTATTACACATTATCACATATGGAGCTGAAACATGACTACATTCAGAGGCAGATGAAAGAAAACTAAGTCTAGGAAAGGTAAGTTCTAAGAAAGTTTTACGTGCCAATAAAGGACATCAATAGTAATGAATGGAAATAAAGAATAAAAACAAATAAAATTAATTTTTCATAGATCCAACATATTGGAGACAATATAAAGTAGAAAACTACAATGGGCAAGACATGCTTAAAATCTCTTGCTGTGCATATTAGAAAAGGATCCAGTAATAGGAAAGACCAAGTTGGATAACTTCGTATAAGATGGGATGATGTTCTAGAAAAAAGGATGTAGAAGTCTTAGGAAGAGGTTCAGATTAGAAGGAACCAACAGAGAAATCGTATTAAAAATGAACATATTTACCTTCAAATTTAAATAAACTACATATCTATACAAGGTATCCTAACCATGTTGGTCTACAGTACCAACGAAAGCTTTTGCGAAGCTCCAGACATTATACTATTTTTCGTGAAATTATGGTGTGAAAAAAATACAAATTCTATTGTAATTGAATGCAAGGCCTTATGGATGCGTGAGGCTCCAAATAATAGCCCTGTTCACCCTCCTAGCCGGCACTGTTAGTCAATAATAGAAACTCCTATTTTTAAATTAATATATGATTCACTATTTATTAATTATCAATGATAATTAAATATACCTAATATTTAAATGAGTACACATACAAATACTTGAAATACAAATTTTATATGCAAAATCTCTACTTGTAGATATCATATAAATATAGAAAATATTATTAACCTGTTTTGAGATCATTTAAAATTGTGCACAACTACTACACTGGAAAATTGAATTTATTTAACCGACATTTTAATTTTATTTAAAAAATAACACAAATGGATGACATTTATTTTGATATTAATGATAATTATTTCTACAACTTTTAAATATTAAAATATATTACGACACAAAAGTTTAATGAAATGAAACTAAATAAACAATAATATATATGCCACACAAACTACTAATATATTATATAAAATTGTAATTAGCTATTGTTAAATGAAATGAGAGAAAAAATTTTAAAACACTAGGTATTTACTTTTTAGTTGTTAAAACTCTTTAAATTAGTAATTTTTGTTTAACAGATAAGTTATCATTCGTCAATACTGCCAACATGACGTAAAATACTATATTATATTATTATTTGTTATTATTTAAATAATTATACAAGTATACAGTATCAGCTATAACACCTATTTTAAAGTATATTTTACAAAAAAAATATTATATATTACATGATATATTAATATATTATGTACTTTGAAGTTTGAATGTATTTAATTCCCAAATAAGTTTATATTATCAGCTTAAATTGATATTTTCTCAAATCCCATTCATAGCATTAAAATAATAACTTATAAACACGGTCCTATCAACGACCGTGCTTATAAGCACGATTCATTGGTTCGATAAAGGATAAATCCTTAAAAACATTATGCATTTTTTTCATTTTTTCCAAACTTTTTATTTTGAGATAATACATTTGTTTTAACTTTTAATTTTATTTTAATCATACAATAACACTAAAAAAAAATTACTGGCATGCTTTATAAATGTATAATTAATACGAAACAGTAGCGGCGGTTGTTTTTTGGGACAAGTGTCCCATATCGTTATTGTGTGGGTGGTAGATAGCCAGTTGAATGCTATGTATAGGCAGATATAATTGCAAGGCGAGATATTTTTTATGAATTGGGATTTGAGTACCGGATAGGTCAAATATTTTTATTTTTTAATTAATTTAAATTAAAACAAATTATAAACTAGTTATCTTATCAATTTTTTTTTCAAATTTAAAATAAAGTAGAGTAGTACCTATAAATATTGTTTAAATTTTTAATATTATACAAAATAAAAAAATTTTCAAGTACCTACAATCAAAACTCAATTGATAATCAAATAATAAAAAAATTTAAAATAACGGAAACCATAATTTTACCAATTTTCCACTTCTTAAGGAAAAACTTTTGGGAAATTCAAAAAATGAACTAAATAAAGTACCAACGAGATGAAATTCAGTATAGAAAGGGTATCCTATTTGTAATAATCGGCCTATTATTTCTACCCAAAAAAGATTTTCATACATTAGAAAAAAAAAATAATAATAAACCTATGAAAATTGCCGACTTTCCGCTTCTCAAGGAAAAACTTCTGGGAAATTCGAAAAATAAGCTTAGTAAAGTAATAAGAGGACACAATTTTCTACCGAAAGCATACCCCACTGTGATAATCGGATAATTATTTCTATCCGAAAAAATGTTTTCATTCATAAAAAAACAAATAAAAAAAAACACTATTGTAGAAACAATACATTTCTCGCTCCGCTTAGAATCTAAAATGATATCAAAAGGTCATGGTGGGTATCCATCCCCCATATCATGCCCCTACCCCCCCCCCCCCGTGTATAGCCTATATGTGTTAGTGATGACAAAACACCATGTATACTATATACTACGATACACCATAATTTGTCCATGATAATTATTTAGAGAATTGCATGTTTTGTTTTTATTTTCTATAAAATTATATCTTAATAATATGTTCAACATTGATAAAAAATTGAAATTTTAACGATTATATTTATATTGCAACATAATATTATGAGTCCTATACATAGTTCATATCATTATATTTGTTTATTAAATAAATTAATGATATATAATATTATTTGCATAATAAATGATCTATTACATTTAATCGGTTTCAAACTGAGATTGAATCTTGAATGAACAAAATATATGCGCGCTTGATGATTTTATCTACATATGTTTATGGAAAATAAATTAATAGGGAATTATCTTTTTAAAATCAACATTTTATTTAGATACAAGATACAACCGCATAATAAATTTAAGTTTAAACAACTAATTACCTATGAGAGTAGTAGTATCTTTTTAAAATAAACCAACATGATACTTTTTATAAATAAATATTAACGATTTTAAAAAACAAACTTATAATCCAGATGTTTGCTTGAGTAAAAAAATAAATACGTAGTTTATTGTATAATATGACTGTTTGAATAATAATCATAAATCATTATACTTGGTAGTTATCTTAATAATAATTATTATATTTTATATTAATTATTATTATAATAATGAAGAAATTATATAAGTGTGGGTAAGTATACCAAAACTGTAACATAAAGAAAAGTAAATAGAGGTAGGTAATATAATATATACCTACCTACTTGCTACTTAATGGTTTAACTAATCTGACTTATAATCAATGATTATAAATTATTATAATTTGTACTTATAAACCATTATTTATAATTATAAATTATAATGTTATAGTTATTAGTAATTAATTTATTACATTTATACATAATGTATTTATTTTTAAGGTATTTTTGGTACATTCCATAGCCTTGAATATGACTTAATTTAACTAATATAACAAAGTTCACAACTGTGTAAAAATAGAGCTACCTATCTAGGTAATTATTTTAATTTCAATAATATCATACAGTTCTGCTTTTGACGTCATAACTATTATCGTGCATTGACTGTACCGCATATAATCTGTATAGTTGTAGTAGCTAGTTGACATGCTATTGTTAAATACATTATTAAATTAATGTGAAAAACAATAGTTGATAAAAAAAAATTTATACTCAAAACGCTATTTATACCTATTTATCTTTATTATTTTTTGTTTAAATTATTTTTACGCGCATGTATTAATAATAGTAATAATATTTATAGTAGACATTATACCTATTCATTGATAATAATTAATTTAAAAAATTAATAATACATTTTAAATAACCAACCGACAGAAAATTAAATTTACTTTTATTTATCTATAGAAAAAACTAAATTAAAATATTATAGAGGCAAAATTAGAATATCCTTAATTACTTACTTATTTATGTACCTAATTATAGTTATTAAAATATAATTATATTATAATTATAAATGTAAAATCGAATGATAAATACATTATTGTATTGTAATACTATATTTCGAGTACTTTTCCTCATAACACATCTTGTAATATCAAATTTCGATTTTCAATAGGTTGGTACCTAAAAATAATTTAATAACATAATATGCTTAATGTTTATTCAGCTGCAAATATATTATCTATCTCAATAATCTGTAGGCACAATTTTCTTTTGAATAAAATCGATCATTTTTATAAATTATATTGGTTAGGTTAGATTATACAAAGTTCAATCAGTCAGATATTCGTTCAGAACAATGCTTTTGATAATATACGATAGTACCTAATATATAACATATTTCTGGGACCAAAAGGGATGTAGAAAAATATTTAATCATTTTAACTATTATATTTTGTATTATAACTTAATTTAACTTAACTAAATATAGTAACTTAACTAAATGAGCTAAAGATCTTGTTTATGTCTATATTAACAGCTGCAGTTTTATTGATTTTTAACTATATGAAAATTATCTTTAGAATAAATTATTAGTTAAATATTTAAATACATATATTTTATATTATAATTTAAAAACATATCCAAGTGTGCTTGATATGGGAATAATGGACACTATAATTTACAGTACCTACTTATAAGTTATATTCATAATTTATAAACTAAACTCTTTTAAGCTTCAAAACTCAACAGTTCAATAAAGTTCCTTAGTATTATCATTGATTATAGAATAGACTATAATCTATAATATATAATCAATGGTATTATAAAGTAATGATAATAATATTTAAAATGTATGTTATACCCACCATTTTTGTAACATGACCATTCTGTATAATACAGTTTTATAAAAAAATAATATAAAAACTCGATAAATTGTAATTGATAGTTGATACACGTAATATATTATTACAGCTGTAAATAGCTAAAACTGCTATAAATACTTAAAAATGCATATAATATATAGAGATACCTATATACAGGGTGATTTTGTGTTAAACAAATAATGTATAAATAACACTAAAAATGTATGTAATTTCTTCAATTTTTATAACATGAAATTTTGATCATCCTGTATATTATATATTATTATACGTTTACGTATCTAATAATACATTTTAATTAAATACCGAATTACACCAAATAGTAATTTAACGTAAAATAAATTATGTTTCATATACCTAACACATTTTAATTTTGATTAAATGTATACAATTTATAAGTTTACATGTATAGTTAAATTATATTTTAAAATAGCTGTACAAAAAATTAAAGAACTACATTTATTAATATTAATTATTATTAACGAATATTATAAATGATTATAATAAACATTTAACAATTATGATATTTGAGCAATATTTAATTTTATTTACAATATTTAAATTGGAATAAAATATAGATCATTTTATTTTGTTTGTAATATTACAAAATTTATTCATTCCAATTTTTGTCATTCTACATTTTAATATTGGTAAGATACTATTTTAGACTATAGTGTAATCAAAATAAACGTTGATGACAAATATTGGTAGATAAAGATAAGAAATAAGAATAACAACAAAATATATTATAAATACCTATAATTTAATTTAATTTTTCATGTACTTAAGAGTGCCCTTTTACTAACAGCGCCCGTTCGGGCAAGAACCCCAATACGTCTCCTGCCCTTAGAACTAACACTGACTATCTATATAATATAAGACTGTGACAAATAAAAATATTATCCCTTATTGCCATTTACCAATCATACCGGTCAATAGTTCTAATCATGGATTTATATATAATATTATATAATACCTAGTACTTGTTAATTTTCTTTGATGTTTGATAAATTCTATTAAAACAAAACTTATATTACAATACGATTTAAATAACCTAAACTTTTTTTGAAGATTCTTCTTTTTCTTTTTATAACATTTTTATAATTTTTTTAAAAAAACATAAAGTATAAAACAAAAAGTAAAAAAACACAAAATATGGATTTATATGCAAAAATAAAAGATCTACCTAAATATCTTGCTTCATCCGACCACAAAACGAACTAAATTTTTACTTTGATTTTTTGTGAGTTCTGTCTCCTATACAATTCTAAACTTAAATTTTTTTTGCAATTTATAAATTCAGAATATACAGAACATATAAATGTCCACGAACTGTGGTATAAGACCATAAGGGTCACTCAAATTTAATTCATCTCTGTTAACTACGTTTCTATTTTGATCATTTATACTAATCATATTGAACGTTTATATTGAAAATGTATATGAAATATGATTATACTTAATTTTGAAAATTGTTTTATATTTTGTAACAAAATTAAATCTACGTCCAGTGCCGTATTTACAAGTTTTGCGCCCTAGGTCAACCACATTATTACGCCCCATCCCAAAAAAACAAAATTATTCACTTTTTTGATTTTTCTTAATACACCTGGTTATAGCGGTGTCCGGCTGCCCCCCTAAATAGATCAATATTTGGCCGCCCAGGGCAAATGTCCCCATTGCCCCCCCCCCCTAAATACGGCCCTGTCTACGTCTACTTCTTTTTAGGTTTGTACATCAATGATAGTTGAAAATATATAATTGTGTAAATTGTTAATTTAAAGCTGTGTTTTCAATTTGCTCAACAGTATCTGTATTAATATTTTTAATCGTAGATTCAGGAATGCCATTTCCAAATAAAATAAATTATATAGTGTATGTAAAAATATAATGTTGCCCACAAAGTATTGACAAAGTACTAGTTATAACAATTATGGGATAAAAAAACATTATATTTTTTTCTTCTTTTCATTTCCTTTTTTGAAACCCACACTTTATTTTTATTCATATTGTTAATATACTCATATAATATATTATATAAAGAGTTTAAAGTATATATTTTTTAATATTTATGTAGCGTACAAAAATATTTAAATACCTATATTTATAAAATATATACAAAATAAGTAGTCAAGATATTACAATCACTCAAGAACTGCTAACTATAATCAACGGTAAAGATATATGCATAACGACCTATACTAGTAACACTTCATAACTTTGTAGACTGTAGACATTATTGTTAATCGTTATTGTACATATTTCTATACGATAAGATTAGTATTATACATTTACTAGGTATACGATTACGAACATAATATTACGTACAACAAATTATTATAAACAATAATTTTATTTGAAAATACAATTTTATTCAATTTTTTTTTTTTTTTTTTTTTTTTTTTTTTTTTTGTGAAAATAAATTATAGAATTAAATTAGTTTAGCATAGGCTCCAAATTACCGTGGGCCACTCACAATGTGAGACCCGGGGGTCTCAGTTACGCCACTGGTTTTATCAATTTCATAAAATTTAAATATATATATTAGGCACGCTAAATTATGGTCGAATTACCATTACCAGTATTTTGTATGTTTCAATAATAATAATATTAATAAATAATATTACCTGATAATTAAAAAATTTAATTACTTTTTGGTTTTTTTTACACTAGAAATCAAAATTGAAAACGATACAATTTCATTCCACAAATAAAACTATAATTATTTAATAACATTATTTATATATAAATATTATTTTAAAATAAACAAATTTGAATAGTTTTTAAGTTTTATAGGTCGTTTTATATATAAAGTCTTTATTTAGAACTTTTGGATCATGACTACTTTTTATCAAAGTATTTTTATAGGTTTTTAAGAATATCTCTAACTCTGATCATAACGATCTAATTTGATCACTGTTGAAACAACACTAGGTACTATTACAATTTATCTTAACATAATTTTATTATTAAATTAATATATACCACATACCTATAGATATTTGTCAATAATTTTGATGAAACCTTTAACCTATACAATTTATGTGACACTTTAATCTATATTAGTCCATGAACCATCGGATTTGTTAGTGCTCTCCTCCCCCTCAAATGTCGCGTGACTTTTATTTTAATAGGAATCCGTAATTTAAATTCAAAACAGAACCACAAAAAACACTCTAGTTATTCGACTGCATACCTATAACTTTTCATATGTGCAGTAATTACAGTTTATTATTATTATTATTAATATAATACACTGCAAATAAATAACTATAATACACTATACTATACCATACTATATATACCTACTATACTTATACTATATAGGCACTCAAATTGCATTGAGAATACGTCATCGGAGTGATTTTAACAAACATTACAGTTGATCGTTAATAAAATTATCAACGATTTTACAATATTTATTAATTTCATTAGAAATAATATGTACCTATAACAAATGACTAACCAGTATGACTAAATGTTTACTATACTTGTATCATAATTAGTAGGTAGGTACCTAATAATGTGTTTACGTCAATTTGTAATTATATTTTTCAGCAAAATGCAATAAAAAATATAATGATAATGAGACAAAGATATTAAAACTAAACGAAATAATAATTTCAATAAAATGCATAAATTATTTATATAATATTTGTTAATAATATAACGGATACAGGCAAAATATTTTTATAATATTAGGTATGATGTATTGATGTATGATGTAACTGTGTTTTCTAGCCGGCTATTGAATTATATATATATATTGTTACGTGCCAACTTAACCAAAATGTGTGAATAAAACTTAATAACATTATTAACGTCTATATCATATGTATATAACTGTTTTAAATAATAAAAAACTGTCATATATTTTGAACAATATTAGTAAATACTAAATGTAAATATATACTATAAGTTCTGACGTCATCTGAGTCTATAATCTATAGTCATCTGTGGCTGACTCTTATTAGTCTGATGATATCGTCTCAATTTTGTCATCCATTAATATCAATCTCTTTTTAACATTTGACTTGAATTTTTATTTTCCTAATTTTATTATAAACAAAACTATAAATTCTGGAACAATATAATCTTCGTATAATAATCATTGTAATCATATAAATTATGTCTAATTATAATATTTAGACTAAGTCTTTTATTATTTAACCATAGACATTTCATCATCAAATTATGTTATTTTATACTTAAATATATGATAATTATTCCCGAAACAATAAATCCAATTACTTAAAATAATTATATTTTATATTAGTTTGCTTCAATAATAATTATTCTACGAATAACAAAATTCATTACAAAATATTACATATTCTTCTTTTAAAACCAAATAAGTGATAAATTAAAAAAATATTTGTATTAAATTATACATAATATATTAATATAAGCATATTATCAGTGAGAATAATATTATAGTATATTATATTATTATATATTTGTAATACTAATACAGAAATCAGAGGGTTCTTCAGTTCTTCTATTTAGTTTAAGTAATATATTATCTTATAATTATTTATAGCAAAGTTTGCATCAAATATATATATAATATATTGTATAACATTAAAAATGTATTATTTTAATCGCATGTTGTAAACAACTGATTTTATATTTGGTAAAATACTAAAATAACATACGTTAGAACCTACTATTTATTGGAAATTGAAATAAAAAAAAAATCAATTGATAACAATGGCGTATTTATGGTGGGGGTTGAACGGTTTGACCCCCCATGACCAAAAATAAATAGAAATTTCTATTAATAATATTATTTTGCCACCTGTTTTAGATTTTGCATTATAATGTATATAGATACAAAACATGTTTATTATTATTTTTTTTCTACTATAAAACATTGAGGACGGGTAAGGGGATTCGACTTCATAAAAGCTTCTAAAAAAAATCTGAACTCCCACTTTATAAATTGCTAAATACGCCTCTGATTGACAATATTATTAATTATACTTTAGACTATAGTCGATATTTATTGATTTGTAACAATTTATAGTACCGTGTAATGCACAGGTTCTATTAAATAATCTAAATCTATACAAATCTATTAAATATCAGATGGACCAATATTTTTAAGATCAATATTGTTATATCAATATGACATTTATATATATATGTAAAACTCAAATAATTTTTAAGGGGCTTATCCCCTTCATGTACTCCCAATTTTCGCAAAATTTGTAATGTGCATATTATTTTATTATCTACAACCAAATATACAATAAACTGAAATTATGAAATGTTATCTAATTATCAATTATCACTAATGAAGTGATGAGTCATTATTATATTATTTTATATTAAGTACTTGTATATAAAAAAAAAAAAAAACAATAAAAATATACAATGAGTAGAAAATAACGTAAACGTTTGGTGGTGCGTGTATACATAAATTAATTTGATGTGTACTTACTTTTTTATATTTAAAAATATTTTCATAAACCAACATGATTAAAAATAATAATAAATGTAATTAGACTGCAATTATAATATATAATATCTACTCTGTAAAATGAAGATACTCAAATATTTTTAGTTAAATAGTGTAGTAGATTTAAAAATAAGAAATTAAGTTTTTAGGTTGGGAACAATTTATAATAAGTCGAAAATAATAAATTGAAATGTTCTATTTAGTGGGAGTTTTATTTACAGTGGGTTAAAAAATTTAGAGTAAGGGGTTCTTTTAGATTTAGCTACTCTAATATGATTATAGTATAAAAATTGTATACTTACCTACTTCTTTATATACTTATATACCTCTAAATATCGATGACTATTAGAACTAATAACTATCAACCTTTAGAAATGTATGTTAGAATTTATACTCAATAAATTTAATTTTTATATCAAGGAATAATGAACACTTTTAATTGTTAATTAATATTTATGATATAATAATATATAAGTAACAATATATATGTAAAATAATATTTTATTTTTTTATTTAAATATAAGACTTCTTAAGTTATTAAATATCTATATAAATATATATTGCAATTATTATATAATATTAATTTGGTAATATCTAGTATTTTGGATATTACAATAGAAACAAATGTTAGATCTCATTAATTATTATTAATTTTGTACTTTTATAATACATGTTATATTCATGTATCTATTTAGTATTTATACGTATACGCTGTCTATTGATTATCTACAGTATCCTTCATAAAAGTTAGGAATTAGAAATAATTAAGTTTTACAAATAACATCTGAAAAATCATAAAAACTTTAAAATGAAATTCTAAGTGACAAACCAATAGAGATCTTTAAGGTTACAGTTACCGCAAAGATATATAGCTGCCATAATATATATAGAATATATATTATATAATACATTGTTTTCAATGTTATTACCATTATTTTCATAACGAAATATTCTGAACACTCTGTATACTCAAATATATATTAACCACTTATAATAGGTATAGTAGTATAGTAGCTCTTACTCTCTGTATAGCTTATGACACCAGGAGAACTCCTTTAAAATACAAATCCTTATAGTATCTCATTTTCCATTGATTATAAAAGTACTTAAGTTAGTAATTTATTATTTATTATTTATTATCTTATATTGGTATTTTTAATTAAAAATGTATATCAGACTTAAAGGAAAATGATTGACTTCAATGATGCTTAATTTTTATTTGTTATGTGTACGTCTTAATATCACTTAAGACAGTTAGACACAATACAAAATTAGTTTAATTATAAATTATAAATTTATCATTTATGTTAGCTATAAACATTTATAAAAAAAGGGTTAATAAACATATTTACTTATACTTAAATTTAGTTTTCATATTTGACCTTGAATTAAAATATACTACGCAATAGTTTAGTAATTTAGTTAAATGAATTTATAATTCAACGGTTAATTATCGTTTATAATATACTTTATATAGGTTACGTTACACTTAATATTATAATATGAACATCTAATATTATATTTACTAATTTAAAATGCTGTATTTCTGCATAACATTATATACACACGAATAATACTACATTTTATAAT
This sequence comes from Eriosoma lanigerum, assembly GCA_013282895.1. NCBI lineage: Eukaryota > Metazoa > Arthropoda > Insecta > Hemiptera > Aphididae > Eriosoma > Eriosoma lanigerum. The sequence continues at coordinate 19,432,492 of CM023359.1, forward strand.
CAATCACTATTTAATATTTTAGTAAAATACAAAGATCGACCTAAATCGTAGAATATTGTTTCACTATATGTAAAGTTTTAACTATAAACATTTTGACTTTTGAGTGCGGATACTACAACTGTCACGACGTGTAATGAAAAGGGGACACACATACCTATTGTTTTATTGAAACGTACAGTTGAATTCAAATTCCTGTTTTTAAGGAAATGATAAGATTTCGTTCTCTAAATATACAATATATTATATGTAAGTACGTGTCAATGTTTGATTTAATTTTCAAATAAAATTAAATTAATTAAAAAAAAAAAAACAAATGTATTTTATTATGACGGATCGCGACGAAACAAAAGTCGGACACGTCACGCGTAAAGGTAAAAAGTAATCATTTTTTTGTTCTCTCTCTCGCTCACTCTCTCTCTTTCTCTTTTTCTCTCTCTCACACACACACACACACTCCTTTACTGTCGCGTTAGTATATTTTTTACGTTTATTTATTGTTGTTAAAGGTAGCGCTCTATCGTTTTAAGGTCTCAGTGTTCGCGGTTCGCCCTTTGTTGGGTCAGTCAAAAGTTCGACACGACATCGTCGACAACGCCGTCACCAGCAGTGCATGTTTAATAGTATGCAAAAATCATATGCATCGATAAAACGATTTTGTTCTTTTTCGGTTATAAATTTGTTTGTTATCATTTCCATCGTCTCGTTATTGTGCACTAGTTTTTTTTAAAAATTAAAAATTAAAACAATGCACTGTTAAAATTGTTAAATCGTTTTACCTTTTTTTTTATATATATATATATAATTTTATCATCGGTCATATTGTTCTTTTCGTTTCTTCCCATACCTCAATGTCCATTCAACATATTGGTGATCACATCCGAATCGCCAAAAATGGGAGATGATAAAGAAGAAAGCCATAAACGGTTGTTCTTCCATCGGGACCATCGATAGCGAAGTGTTTACGATCGGGAGGACATTTTAAGAGACACGTAATTATTATTATGAACTCATATATTAGACCATATCTAAAAATATTATTAGTTTATTCTTCTTGGCAACGATTATCATTCACGTTGTCTGTTCGAGATTCACGTGGCAACCATTCAAATCAAATTTCTCAAAGCGTTATTATTTTAATATAATATATCTAAAATTATCGCTTATATTTTGATGAAATAATTTTATCCATAAAACAGTTAAATACAATTCTATTCAAATCATTATTTTTAATAGGTTGAACCTATGAATCGTATGTAAGTCAAATTTTATACAATAAATAAATTATAATGTTATACCAATTAAAACTTAAATTATTACAAAAATCAAATGTGAGTATCGAATTTTATTTCGATGGTGAAAAACAGCATAAAAATAAACAATCATTAAAATTAGTAGGTTTCATCAAAAACGTAAAATAATTTCATTCTAAATATTTTTAAATTACTGCAAGATAAATAATTAAATTGTAGATATTAATCCCCAGATATCTAATTTTAATTTTGAATATTTGTTCATATAATATTCAATCACAATTCACCATAGATTTAAAATACTTTAAACGCATTGATTTTAAATTTGTATAGGTTTTAAATGCATTTAAAACAACTCATACGTTTAAATATTAAGTGGTTAAATGTCTTGCAAAAAAGTTAAAAAACTTGTCCCGAAACTTTTCATGGTGCATATATGAATGTTAAACAGCCAAGGTCACCGGATATGAAATTACAAGGCCCTTAGAAAAGTTTTTATACTGTCTATATACTGTGTGGGTTTTCTAATTATTACATCAAGATTTTTTTTAATGAAAACACTAAAATACTACTACATAATCGGCATTTTAATTAGCAGTTTAAAAATATAATAGTACTCAAATTTAAATTTAAAATATGTTTAGCTTATTTCTATCGCGTACCTACAATTGATGAAACTGTCATATTTCAATTTATGAATGTTAATACTTATAATATTGATATATTATGTATTATTATGGTGTTACAGTCGAGATGGACTATGACGGAAGCGAATATTCTATACTGTTCGGTATCCGTCAGGTACCGTGTGATGAATAACTCGAGTAAAAGTTTCTTCAGATGGATTATTTCAGAAATATTCTGCTGCTGGAAACAACAGAACGAACTTCCCGAAAACTTGGGTAAGACCTGTCGACAACATATTCTTTGTAAATTAGGTAAAAACTCATAATGACCTTAATGATGAAATGATGTACGATTTTGAGCATAGCTCTTTGACCCACATTCTTAAATACCATGCGATCAAAGTGGTTATTTAATATTTCGCATGTGTTTGGCGAGTTAAACGATCGATTTTTGGTGTGTCCATTCTCAAGGTCATCAACTGCCTTCCCTCTTTTGAAGGTCACTATTTTTCAATTTACGATTTTTACAACTTAACCCTACAAACATATGATCGACAACCTTTTTGAATAATTTAACAAAAATCGAAGAATATTACCTAGCAACAACATTATAAAAAGAATAAATCACTTTTACATTGAAACCCATACCAAATGGATATGTGCATTTTTCTAGGCCGTCCACTTTTTTCGGACATATATCTAGACAACTGACGATTAAAGACGTATTTTGTATATTCAGATATTCTGTTGTGTTTAAAGTAAACGCCGGGAAATTTGTCTATAACAGTTTAAAAAAAAAAAAAAGGAAAACAGAGAGAAACCACATAACTGCCACAAAACAAATTAGAAAGGCGACAAAACCGTTCGTGTATATATGTGTGCGTGTGTGTGTCTGTGTGTGTATGTGTGTTTTGTGAGTGTAAATGTACGTCTTAATCAATATACGAGTATTTTTTAGGGTTATGTACACATTACCATTTTTCTTCTTGTTCAACAAGGATAAATGTCATTGACCTTGTTTACCTCCAGTACCGTAGCATATAAAATGGTTATAAACTTATAAAATAATGATAAACAAATAATTGAGAACGTGCCATACAACAACGCATGTCCAACAATCGAAGCGATTTAGCGTTAAATGGTCACTATTCGAAAAACAAAAAAATCACGCAGACGCTCATTTGTTTTCACTAGAGATTGAGATGAATCATTGAAATTTATGCATATCAAAATATTCTTCATCAGTTATAGATATTATACTGTATATAGGTAATAACTGATAGTCAACTAATCTCAGTATCAAAACTTAGAAGTTTTTCAATTAAATATTTAGTTAAGAAATCACAATTCACAAAATACAGATTGACAATCTGGAAATCAATCAGAAAATTAATTATTATAGCGCAATAACTAACCAGCTAACATATTTATACATGTTTATTGTTACCTACTTATTATTTGTAAAAAATTATAATGTATTTTAAAAAGTGTCTATTACAAAAACGAATATAATAATAATAATATTGCTAACTTATATACTGAACTTAAATACACATAAGTCATAAGAGTTTTGAAATTATATGCAAACAAAACACAATTATGTCTATTATATATATATATATATTTTAATAAATATTTGTTTCATTTCACAAATCGTTTTTAGTTATCATAATACATGCAAGAAAAAATAATTGATTACCTAGGTATCTTAAATTTAAATTTCTTTTGAGTATTAGATTCGATAATAATATATTAATTTAATTTAATTTAATTATTAATTATTATATTAATGTATTAATCTAAGTATTAATATTTATCGTAAAGTATTACTAATTGTCAATAAATAGTAGTTCTTAGAATTAAATTCATAAAAAAAATAAATAAACAATAATCGTTATATTGAATTATATTTGTTTTTTAATCGTAATGTATATAATAAATAATGATGTATACTAAATATATATATATATTTATTATCTATAAAAAAACGTTGAAAAATACGATAATACTAAAAAATGATAATTATTATCTATAATGTAAAAAACGTTGAATTATTCGTTTTAAATACTACTACACTAGTATTACTCGACTAAAATATAAACATAAATGCTTTGAACTAACAAAATTCTACACTATATTTTAATTTTTAATTATATTTTTTTTTATTGCACTTTAAATGTATATTATACGCACAACTACCATCACGTCATCACTCACTACAAGATATTAACTATAAAACAAAGTATAAAAAGGGGCTAAATATGGTTTTTGCATAAAATATTAAAACATTACTATTATATACATAGTCACATCAAAATAACTAAAAAATATAGTAAATAATAATATAATGACATGATTTTGTGAAAAACGATTTAATTTATATTTCTATCGATTGAGTCGTGTACTTTTTTTCAATAATAGTCAATATAATCAGTATGTTACCAATCAAAATAGTCCACAATTTTTTTTTAGATTCGATCGTGACACTTTTATTGTCAAAAGGTATTCAGAATTAATATTCGTCAGGGAGAATTGACATTATTATTATATTATACGGCAATCGTCACATCTTTTTTATGACTAAAAAGTATATTTTTCATCCCTACCTAAAATCCTTATCTTTAGGAATATCTATTATATCTATATATATATATATATATATCTTCAATATCAGCTATTATCAGTGATGAAGGAAGGATTGTCCCAAATTTTATAAATACACTTATGGTACCAAGTGAGATGTAGAATAGGTATTAATGAATAATGATAAATATAAGACAATAACCTAAAATATTGGTGTTCTTTTTTTTAGAATAAAGTTTTAAAAAATTTATTTTTTGTGCCATATAGGAAATCGTTTTAATAAACGAGTAGTAGGTTATCTCCGTGACTCCATCGGTAGGATACAATATTCATTAGATAGTACAAAAACGATATTATAATATTGAAGGAAAAGAAAATCGATTGACTGTATACATTGTCAATATTCTATTTATAAACATTTGCTGGTGATTCGCGATGTTCAACTGCAGTCAACCCTGAAACGTCTGAAACCCCACTTAATCTCACTATGAACAATAAGCGTATCCCTTTCACGCATAAATTGGCCCCTTGTGAAAACGATGTCTGCATGCGCCGCTGACAGTCATAATGTCCATAATCCCTTTTGTTTTCGGTATGTGCACTTGCATCACCGTATAGCGGCCGTGAGCTACGCAGAGATAACCCACTCCAACACGGCAAACGTGCTCCAACTGCAGCCATATTCGTTGCGGGACTACGTAAACACTCTGGAGCCATACAATCCAGAAGTGCACGGCTGGAGGGACACCACGCCACCCGTTTTGCGATCCGTCAAACACACCGAACGGGCCACGCAGTTGGTGACTGCCATCCGAATGTCGGGGCTGCAGGACGTCGAAATATTAGGCGTGCACGACGGACACAGCTAACGGCGGTCAGTACCTATAATACTGCATGTTATTATTATTAAACCTGCTTATACGCAGGCACGTACGCAGGGGAGGTTTTAAAAATTCAAACACCCCCACCGAATTTTTTTCGAAAATTTCACTAGTGCCTTATGAAATATTTACATTTATAGTGTACATTTCGATGATAGGTCACTTAATAATGTTGTTAACGAACCCGCCTACGAATCATTGTTTTATGTACGTGCCTGTTCAAACGTATAGTTAAGTATAGTACTATAATACTTTTCATTTGTGTTATAACTACGAAAGGAACATAAGAATTTATGAATGAAGGGTCCAAATAACTAATATACAGAGTAGTTAGAAATTTAAGTAACAATAATTTAATAGTATTTGCGAAAGAAAAAAAATGTGGAAGTTGGTTCCCATTTGATTAATGAAAATTAATTTGAAAATTTTCAAATTTCTACTCCTAAAAATGACCTGAAAATGCGTTATAAAATATTGGAACTCCGAACAATTTTAGATTTATTTTGGACTATTATTATTTTTCCGTATATTAAACATTTCTCTAATTCGCATAATTTTAAAATTAAAAATTTACATTACAGTCGTCCCGTGTGGAAAAAGCAAATAGAAGAAATACGAGTAAAATGCATTAGGTTAATAATGTGGTTATCAATGTATTTAAAAGTAATTACTATTGTTTAAATCTAAAATGCTACTATTTAATAGTTAATTATTAAGATTTATATTTGGTCAGAAAAACCACGCATATTACATATTTTTAGGTGTTTTCATTCAGTTTAAATTAATATTTTTAAGCAAATAAAAAATACTAAAAACTATGATTTTTCTAACTTTCATTGGTCGATTAATGTTTTTAAAATAACAATAGTTTCTGTTAATCTTACTGTATCACTTAAACACTTCCAATGTTTTAAAATACTCATCACTCTATCTAAAGTATTATTACTATTAACCGTTAAAGTTTACATCTTTAAAACCCTTTAAGGCTTTAAAACCTATTCTTATACTTATATTATATGTATTATAATATATTATATATATTATTCACATTATCATGGTAATTCAATACAAATTTATATAAACGTCAACTTTATAAATTTAAGTTTTGAAATATGTTTTCCTGGATAATATTATTAAAGTAGATACTAAAACCTAAGAGCATTAAAGAAAAAAATTAATGTTTTATTACCATGATGATAATTTTCAATGTTAAATATATAAGTATTATTTAATTTAATTTTCTAATAGGTATTTTAGATTTTTTCAAACATGATTATCAAAGCTCATAAGTTCATATATTAGCATATCAACCTTGCTACGTTGTATTTAATGCAAGATGGAATAGAAATCCATTACAAGGTACCATATTTAACTTTAAATATGTGAAGTTTTAGATTCTGAGCGGAGCGATATGTTTGAGAATATGTTTTTCATATTTAGATGTTTTTTACCTATTTATTATACTTTTATGCGTTTTTATATTTTATTGGGCATATTATTCATAATTTTGATATTCCTATTGATATTATCTAATATATTAATGTGCATTTTTTTATTGAAATACTATAAAAAAAAAATTGATAAAAAATACAATAATTTATATTTTGTCATTGTATAAAATGTATGAGAAATATTCAATTATCACAAGGTTACATTTAAACAATTAATTTTTAAAACATGAATACAAATATAGATATTTATTTTTATTTCAAAAAATCATATTTTTAGTGCATATCTCTGAACTTTTTATATTATTTTAATCCATATTTTGCCAGTGCATAAATTTACGAGTCCTGATGATTACTATATAATGTATATATATATATATATATATATATTATGAATCTTATACTTTATCTATACCTATCGCATATTTGCATAGGTATATTATTTTGACTATCCAAGATACAATAACCAATGGAAAATTTACATTCAATTTTAACTATTTTATAAAATCAATAATGACAAAATATTTAATAAGTTGTAAATACATAAAAATTATTTATAAATAAGTGCATATTTTAATTTTATATTTTCTTTAAAGTAGGTACATCGATGTGCATTTGATGAAAACCAATCATTCATTCAATTTTTAAATAATTGGCATTTATTGTCTATAATATTTTATTTATATCTAAGTACATATATGCGTGATGAATAAAATTCACATGTTCTTAATAAATAGGAAAAAATACATTGTCCAAATCGATTTTATTCTAATGTTATATGTAGAGAACATAAATTTATTAAATATTATATATGTATGCGAAACATGTCATTTCTCTAAATACTAACAACGATAAAATATCGGGACAAAGAATAAAAGTATGCTATTATAAAAAAAAAATATTAGTCATTTGCCCTTTCCATTTTAGTCCCCCTATAATTTTTCACCCAATTCACCGTGGGTGAGGGTGAGGGGATATAATAATTTGGCGAATCGCACGCTGAAAGGTAGGCATTTTATGCACATTTGACATGCAATGAAAACACATAGAAAAGTATTGAACACACACATCCCAAGAATTGCAAATCCGTTTTAGGTTAAACCGCATGTGTACACGAATATCTTTGGAAATTGAACTGAAACGGTTGAAATAAAAACATTAAAATTCAGTTTTCTATTGCGTTTTTATTGTATTATAAAATACATTATAATCGCAAAACGTTTAAACAAAAGTTAAATTATTGATATGTGGAAGAAAATGTGAAAAAGACCTACTGTTACCTAATGGTTAATAATAGTCTGTTTGGTGGTTTCGTGTTTCTAGGGGAAATAAAAAAATCAATAGGTATTACAAATTACAGTTTATTTCTTAAAAACGTCTATACTAATTCCTTTGTAAGCGTTAACAATCGTTCTGTAAACAACAGAATGAATTTTAATTTTTGACGTACTATAAACAAATATAAAATAAATTCTACAAACAACCCCACTGGCTATGTATATAATAATAAATTATAATGTTACTTTAAGTAGATATACATTAAATATCTCGGTGGGAATTGTTAATTCAGTATCTATATCGAATTGTTTCTAATAAACCTTCAAAATTTAAATTTTGAATTTCGAACATATATTTAATAATTATATTTTAATGTTTATCCTCCAAATTTATACAAGTTGATTCATTAATACGTAGAATACAGAACATTTCGTAAGGTATTTTCAACTTTTTCTTTTAAAAAATGTTAAAATGTATCCAATATTAGATACGTTTAATAATTTTAACCCTTTTTGATACATCGTAACAAAATATCGAATTTATATTTTTAGCCAATAACATTCGTTTTTTATTTCAGAAATGCGATATGAGATATTTTTAAAATTAGTTTTAGCATTTAAAATTAAAATTGTTATTTAATGTAAGCCGTGGTCTGAAGGGGTATAATCATTTAAAGTTGGCTATTTTTGGGAGATGCTATTTATTTTTAAATACCAGTAGTGACAGTAGCCTATACCAAAGTAGCTCTCATAGTTAATCATGGTTAACGGATGCTTATGTGTAATGTTAAACTTATTTCTACGTGAAACATAATATATTACTTAAAGTCATCATAACAGTGAGTAAGCATATAAAGGTACGTAAAAATGATTTCTTATAATCGTATTTTAATGATAAAACGTAAAAGTTAATATAAAAAATTGTTTTTTGCACATTTGAAATTAAAAATGGTAGTTAACATATACAATTTGTAAATTGAAACTTAGGTAGGTAAATAAGTTATATATTCAAAATATTAAAAATTATAAAACTACTGGAATATGGTTGAATTAAGTAAATTGAAAAATTCCCAAAAAAGAATTAGTTGAATATAGTCAATAGTTTTCGAGAAAATGATTGTTATGTATACGTTAAATTATGAACAATCCTCTATATATATTTTAAAATTTAACATTAACATAACAATTTAATTAGAAAAATAGATTTGATAATTGAAAACTAATTTTACCTAATTCGCATTGTAGTAAACTTAAAATGTAGACATTTTTATTTCTGTTTTTTTTTTTTTTTTTTTTGTACGTTCGCTATCGACAATAACAGTAGGTAACTAAATAACATCATTATACTTATTATATTTCTACTGCACCTAAATGAAGAACATAATATAATAATTGTTATTAACCTGAAAGTCGGTTTATAAAACACATAGTATTATTATATCCGCGAATGAGCCGCAGACGGAATAAAGTGAGAGAGTGAGCGAGTGTGTAAGGTCGGGCGGACGGTGGGGCAAACATTAATAAAACCACGTAAATGATCGTGACTATTATATAGTCGGCAAACTAGCTGAAACGACCCAAACGCCTCGAAGACCTGCGGCGGAAAAGGCGAAACGTCGGCGGCCGGTCATTGGCCGTCAGGTACGGCGGCAAGGACGACGGCAACAATAATAATTATTATTATCGATATAATCCCCAGGGATGGGTACCTATCGCGCGCATATTATATATAAATATATATATATTCGGACGGTTGTCATCGTCGCCGGCGTGCCGTACAGGGTGTTTGCCGACCAGATATACTACAACCGCGGTTGTGGTAGACGAGAGCACCGTGCATTTGTATATAGTCGCGACCAAATGTACATTCGACATTTATTTAATACTATATAATATGTATTATAATATAAATATATATATATATATATATATAATATGGTGTAGGTGTATATTTACAATGTAAGGACACGAGGGCAAAAAATAAACCCATTGTATATTATTATATATAATAAATAAAACAATCAATAATCGTCATTTTGTGTAATGGACACGAAAACGACCACACCCATCAGACGAATATTGGCCGTGTTACTTACAGTCCGAAACAATCAAAAGGCTATACCGCATTATACGCGGACACCGAAAATAGAACTCGCGCGAACTCCGCTCATCGCCGCCGCCGACGACGGTGTCGGAGTGATAAAGCTGCTGGTTTTGGGCTAAGTCTTCTGGATATCGCGAATACATATAAAAATAATAGCACACTTGAAATGTCTACGAGATAATATTGTTATCTTGTAATATTGTATATTAAACTATTATCAATTATCGTGTAATAGTAGATCTCAATAAAAATATTACCCTTTACAACCAGATAACGGTTACACGCGTGCGTGGTAACGAACTAACGAATTACGAGTATAGGTTTACCATAAATAAATGTATGCAGACGGGGACAGAAAAATAACCAAAAATGTTACTAATTTAATACGATATTAACTTTGAGTATAAACTAATAAATAATCAAATTTAAAAACAGTAATTGGACATTATTATTCCTACCTACTTCTCTACCACGTCTTACACTCGCAACTAGATGGAGTCGGCCACTCTAGTCCTACACCTCCATGTATCTCGATCTCCTACCTCTCCAACCAGCTATCTTCATAAGCTATCCCCTTCTTTAAATCGGTAGTTGGACATTATTATAGACAACCGTGGTCAAATTATATCTCTACATCATAACAATAATTTAGTTTAAATGTAAAGTAATATTTGATCACGCTATCGTATAGTTTTAACGGACAACAATACCGTTAGAATATGGCAAGCCAATGAAAGAGTGAAGATTGTTTGTAAGACCATTTTATTGAAATATGTTACAACGAGAAGTTCGGAACTCTAAACTGCTTTTATATAGTTTTATAACGAAATTTCTTGAAAATGTGCATCAAACATGTTGTTTCAATCAGTAGAGTCGCTTGTAAATGTTCGTCGTTTAATAGTTGGTACGTAATTCATTTTTGAATAAGTTAACGCACGTAAATAAGTAGAGCTATTTTATTGATACCTCACACGAGAAAAACGTTATAACTACTGTTGTCTTGGCATATTTTCCAGTAATGCAGATTTCAGCTACCGACGAGAAATATATCAAAATCACAGTCAAGTAGAACCTGAAATGAGGCATTTAGATTAAACTCAGAGTTCAAATATAGGTATATACTATAAAATTTAAAAGGGAAAAATTGTCGATGTTCTTTTTTGGAATTTTTGTAAAATATCATCTTATAACGAAGTCATGCGTGTTTTAAGTTTATTCATATTTTGAAGTTCTATGCTTAGATGTGATTTTACTACAATCCACGTTATACACAAAGACGAAAAATGAGGCTGCGACGTCCATTTACTACAGATACCTATAGTTAATAAACAAGACGTAATAATATTTAAAAATGCATTGTCAAATTTCTCTTTCTCTTATTATCAACGAAAGCAGGCCCGAATTGGCCTAGCGAGTTCACAAGAAAATCTCGCTGGGCCGGTAGAAAAATACATAGTAAATGTGTTGAATAATAATAGAAAAATAAGATATTAATGTTACATCCCAATTGTATTTTATTTCAATATAAATTAAATTTGATAAAAATACTATAAATAATTTAGTTATATATACGTTTAAAAGATAAAATTATAAAATATGGGCCGGTAAAATATTGATATCTCGGTGAGCAAAATTTACCCAATCCAGCCCTGAATGAAGGATTGATATAAATTAAAATTATGTGTCGATTTCATATTTGCATATTATGTTATACCTATTATAGTACCTACATATAATTATTGAATTAATAGTATTCTGTTCATACTTTAAGATGTTTTTTTAACGGAAATTTTAAAATATGCATGCTTTTTAGTTGTGTTATACTCCATAAGAACATTACAGACTATAACAATCGATTATAATGAATTTCACCCAAATATCATGTCATCATGATAAATTTAAAACATATCGTTTTTAATTTTTATCGTACCTATATATTTTGCGATCCACTTCATTATGACAAGTGATGACCAAGTAACGTTCGGAAACATAAATAGATATTATATTTGAAATGTTCGCCAAATTCACCATAGGCACTATAACAATAACACTATTACATGTCTCGTATTACTTTTCCTTTATTACAGTAAAAAAACTTAAAATCTGTCAACGTTAAATATTGTTGTTCAGCCTCGGGTGCTCATATATCTGTAGGGATTTGAACCCCCCTCCACCTGTCAAAATTATTTTTAAATTACAGAATAATAATTATTACTATAACAATAAATGATTTATAAAAATAGACCACCTCGTGGATGTTTATTTCAGAACTATAGACACTGTAAAGTGAAATAAAATTTTTCTTTTATGCTCTTTTTCCCAGCCAGCAGAGGCCATTCGTATATAAGAATCATTGTCCCAAATCTATTTACTAATTATTGTATCTTCACGAAAAATTAAAAATTTTGAATGTAGTTTTTTTTAAATTATTATTTAGGCAATGCGTTATAAATTACATTATTTAATCTATTATATCGTTCATGACTGTAAAATTCACATTATCAATATTCAATATTATGATAAATAAATGATACATAAATAGTTCTACAAGACCGATAATAAATTCTAAATACTTATTTATAATTGATGATAATAATAAAAATAATAATAATAATAATAATATATTAATAATAATTTTTCTTTCTACAATATAATACATTAAACAATTACAATGACGTAGGAAATGTAATTTTTCCAATAAATAACAAAAATTCTTAAAAATCTATATCTAAATATCTCGATTAAATTAGTAGGTCGATACATCAAAAAAATTATAGTCTTTAAACTGGCTTTTATTAAATTTAATAAAACTTGAAAAATATAAAGTTATTTGAAACTAAAAAAAAAAAAGGAAAGTCGATTCCGGACCGTTCCTCATTCGTCCCTTCAGTCTTGAGAGAAATTAATGGTTTATTATAATTAAGATTTGAATGCAATGATATTGCATTAGAAAATACGATTCTGAATGAAATTCAATATTATACAGATAAGCCGTTCCAAAAGTTTACCACGTGTATAAACTACCTATGAGAATACTCAAAAAAATTTCAAGTAGGTGCCTACGTTAAAAATTTCATTAGTTATCAAGAAAATCTAAAATAAATTTCGTCAAAATTACGATTTCCATGAATTTTGTCCTTTTTATGTCATTTTTGGTAGTTTTTCTTTTCTCAAGGAAACATTTTTGAGAAGGTCAAAAAATGAGTTAAATAAAGTACTAACTAAATACAATTTTTTACCGAAAGTATACCCTATGGCCTATAGTTGTGTTAATCGGACAGCTATTTCTACCCAAAAAAGTGTCTTCAGACTATTAAAAACACAAAAATCAAACATCAATGTAAAATTTTAAAGTTTGAAGACTTATAAAAAGAAATATACTTGATTTTCAAAATATTTTGTAAATAGATTGAGTATTATATGAGTAGGCTTCTATAAAATTTTCAAACCCTTAAACCCAAAATTGTTAATATTAAACATTTATGCAAACAATTTCAAAGATTTGTAATTAGTCGAAAATCAACCAATCGTTTTCAATTTTTTTCTCTAATGTAGAACACCTATGTGAATAGTCAAAAATATTGTCATGTCTCTACAATTAATATCTTATTAGTTATCACGAAATAAAAAAATTTAAATAACGGAAACCGTAATTATGCCAATTTTCGCCATTTTTTAGTAGTTTTATATTTAAAAGCTTATAAAAAAAATTGTAAGTCACAATTTTCAAAAAACTAAAATAAAAGAAATATTTTATAAAAAAGAAATAATGTAGTATATAATTAGGTTTCTTTAAAATTTTCAAACCGATTAAACCAAAATTACAGGTAATATTAAACATTTTTGGAAAATATTTCTAAACTCTATTCTTAGTTAGAAAATCAACCAATTCATTTCAAAATTTTACCACGCGTGTAAACTGCATATGTTAATAATCAAAAACATTGTCAAGTCTCTACAATTAAAATCTAATTAGTTATCACCAAATAAAAAATTTAAAATAATGAAAATCGTAATTTTGCCAATTTTCCGCCATTTTTTGATAGTATTTCTTCTCCCAAGGAAAACATTTTTAGAAATTCGAAAAATAAACTAAAGAAAGTACCAACTAGATGCAATTTTCTATCGAAAGCATAACTTATTTGTGGTAATTGGACAATTATTTCTACTCGAAAATGTATCTTCAGGCATAAAAAAAAAAAAAACTTTATTGTAAAACCAAAACATTACTAGCTTTGCTCAGAATCTAAAATAATAGAGATAATATATTATAGTCCTAAATAATAATTTTAAATATTCGCATTTAAAAATTTTATTTTTTCGCATAGATATTGCAATATTAGTAAATAGATCTTGGACACTTTGTATATATATATATATATATAGATCTTTTTAAAGTCGTACAATAAAAAAAAAAAATCTCTACTGCCAAATATAGTTTTGCTTGTGACTTGCGGTCGCATTGATATTTTATTTTCTATATTATTTTATATAGTCTGGTCCAAAGTGAATCGTTTGTCGACTACTGACGACTGTCCTCGGCCTAGACCCAATATAAAACACTTGTTTTCGACGTTTCCAGCGCGGCTGTCCGTCTCCGCATCAGCGTCAACTAATAATATTATGCATTTATTATAACGTATAATATATATATATATATATGTAGAGATAACGCGTGCGTGTACATCTCGATCATCTAAAGTCTAAATTTAAAATGCGAATGCGGAATGATACTGACGGTAGCGGTAACCTTCGTATTTTCGCACACTTTTACGATAACGAAACGTGGCATCATTTTAAAAAAAATATAAATTATAATAGTATTACATGCCAATTTTTCAGATACATTTGACTGTGTTCAAATGGACACCTATACTCTATAGTCTAGTTGCAGACACCCAGTTAAGAAATATTCAGTTCACTGCGTACCTATACCTATCATCTATAAACAAAAATATTACCTACTTAAATTGTAAAAACCATCTAATAAATAATTTGTCCAACCATATAAATCTTTAGTTTTCATAATATTTTAAAACAAATATAATATATTAAGTAATTAATACAAAAAAATGTGGGTGTGCATAGATAAAAAGTGGATAATATATTCAAAAATCATCATAGTCGTCTATATATCTGCTTGACTATCAATTTCTTGATTACTTCCTTCAAAATTATACGATTGCCTCTGTTCTACTCCAAGTAATCCTTATTAATCCTTTCCCTTCAAATGATGCTCACCACTGTTTAAATCTCTCATTCACTTCTTCCGAGTTTTCTCTAACTAGCAATACATCATCTGCAAAAAACATGTAATACATGAATCTAATTGTATATTTATTGAATATACTGTAAATTTATTTTTTATTTTTTAATAGTACTTAAAGGAAACAGGTAAGACCTCAATGGTGTTTGGTGCGCATCAGTTCTGACGCTTAAAATCGTTTGTCTTTCTACGCGGACTCTTTACTCTCGTCCTTGCACTTTCATATATATCCTCAATTACTTTAATTTACCTACCTCGATAATATTGCAGAACAGATACTTCAATTAGAATGAACTACTTTAAAAATACAAGTAGATGGGTCCCCAGAAAAAACCCCTTTAAAAATTTGTCAATACTGCTTATATACTTGGATAATAGGTAAAAATAGGGGTGGGTTACACACCACTACCCCTTGGTACTCCTTTTTTTCTTTATGTCTACTCTAAAACCTCTCTTAAATCTCTATCATTAGTCATCACGTTCAAATATCTCTTCTAAATTTTAATTTATAACATTTCAATGCATTTAGGTTTCTCAGGGTCTCTCTACTTTTTTAAAATTTCTTTTTGGTACTCCTTTGCAATATTTTGTTTTCCAATTTAAACACGAGTATACTAATTGGCTATAATACCTCTGGATTTTTAATAATTTTGAATAATACAAGAACACTATTTAAACGCGTAATATTATAATAATAATTGTTTCTTTAACGAAATCCCTGTATCCTCTTATAAATAGAATTTCTTTATTATTATTTAAATGATAATTAAATATATAATAATAAATAATATTCAAATTGAAATTTAAATTAACATACGTATGATATTTTCTCATTAAAATTTATACTGATAATTGTTATCAAACAAATATTATAATAACAATACATATAGCCTTTTAGAATTATTCTGGCAGTGTGTTTATGACAGCAAAACAGTTTAACAGTGAACCTATACAATTTGGTCAGAAACATCAATACACAACTGAATGCATGAATAGGTATATCCCAAAAACACTATATGACGTATAGTGGATATTCAATATATCAGTATCAAAAAGTTTAACCTGTGCATATACGAGTTGTAGAATAATAATTGTGTATTATAAAAATATTAATTTTTAAGCTAATGTCTGCAAGTTGCGAAGTTCAATAGATAATTATGCTATCCCTGACATTCGGTTTTCGTTCATTACAACAATTATTTTATAAATAATTAAAACTAAGTGTCATAAGTATAGCTTATGATAATATTAGTAAATTTTGTTTTTTTCTTTTATTTTAATTTAGTATAAGGCTATTAATAATATAATAAATCGAATAACATAATATATCAGTGGTCGGCAACCGCTGGCCCGCGCATCTATTTCATACGATTTTAACTTCCCGCAATGACGAATGTAATTGAATACCCATAATATTATATTATTTATAAGATAAATATCAACACACATCAATAATTTTATTGCGTTTCGATTATTTTAATTATATGTATTACTTAAATTGTTTTGAATAAGTCTATCAAATTTTTATTGTTGTCCGACCCTCGAAACTTTTTTAAATGTTAAATGTGGCCCGAGAGTCCATAAGGTTGCCAACCACTGTAATAATATATTAATATGCCTATTCATATAACTCGCGTGCTGCATATTTAAATATTAAATTATACCGAAATAACTAGGTAATAAGTTTTTAATATTAATTACGTGACTAATGACTATAATATTGTATGGTTATTGGTAGTCGGTACTCGGTAGGTTAGGTATATATACTTTAGGTTAATATAATATTATGAACCACTAACCTTGACACAAATGAAAAGTCCAAAAGGAAAAACATATTTAAACGCAAATATACCTGCTACTAGGATTTTCAGAAATAAATTATGTAAAATTTAATTAAATCTAATCAAATGATTAAAATATTGAAAATTTATTTATATTACGGATACTAATATATTATAATATACACGGTAATCAGGAATTATTATTACAAAAACGATGGAGGTAATATTAAAATTAAAATTAAAACTGTACATATTGTAATTTTCACTATTTTTGTAACGCAAAAGTCTGATCACCTCTATATCTTGTATATTCTTTGCCTTTTTTCACGACTATAGACTATATACCTTTTAGCACTATAGACATCAAACTATAATCTCTCGAATTCTCTTAACTTATAACAACTGACTTCATATTACTCTTCAATTTCTATCATATCCAATTCCCTCTTTTTTGACCTTCCCTTTTTTTTATTTTTTACTAAACTTTACATTTAGTTTTAGTTTACCAACATTCTTAAAGCGTCTAGGTCAATATACTTAATCTTGACATATTCTTTTTTACTCCTTCCGAATGTTTCTCAAAATTTTTTTTGCATAACCCTTCGATAATCTTTTCCATATTCTGCATTAATGTTAATTTTTAAATCTTTCTCAAAACTTTTTTAAGTATAATAGATATTAAAAACCAATAACTAAACACCACATATATACACAACTATTCCCATTTTCTTTATACATATGTATATTGGCTCTAAATATATTAGCCCCATTCAAATAACATTCATCATGTTTAAAAAATTAAATTAGACTAAAACAATTTTGGGAAATTTTCTAAATGGCAGATCATTAGCTAAACATTCGGTATTTCGGTGGCCGATGAGCTACCTACAGATGATAATCCAAAAACACTATATTGGCACGTTATAACATAACATTTCTATGTGCACGTATAAAAACATCAAACGACTCGTATTAATCTAAGGAAAAAAATTTGAAATAAATTTTAAAGTAAAATGTTCACTCATCGCCTCATTATGCAATATG
Source organism: Eriosoma lanigerum (assembly GCA_013282895.1). Taxonomy (NCBI): domain Eukaryota; kingdom Metazoa; phylum Arthropoda; class Insecta; order Hemiptera; family Aphididae; genus Eriosoma; species Eriosoma lanigerum. Next base: position 19,450,752 of record CM023359.1, read on the forward strand.
CACATAGTCGTTACAATTTACATGGGTATCTACTGTAGTAGACTGTAGTGTACAGTACTACGCAACATTAAACAGTATATACCTACCTACGTCATATAGGTATATTACTTTTTATTATACAGTGTGTGTGCCCTAAGACCACCACATAGGACGTAAGTATAGTCATACTATTCTATAATGTAATACCAAAACGTCTCGTTGATGAGCTTTATGAATAATTTAAAATTATACAGACCCGCACTTGACCCATTTTTCAACTCCGGGAAAACGGTTTTTTTCCTTTTATTTTCTCACGTTTTCATCTCTCCCGAAAACTTTGTCGGCTAGTAAATTGAATACCTGCCCACAGTGCCTGAGTGACTAACCTACCTACTTTAACGAGACGAAAATCATGAAAGCAAAATATATAGGTGCCTATACTGCCTACTACCACATTGAATATTAAATAAGTCCATATTATAATGGTGTGTACCTACTCAGACCCAGTGTATACAAATAAACGAGCTCGATGGTCCCACAAGATAGACGAAAATAAGAATAATTGTTTTTTTAATATTATATCACGTTGACGGTCGGAAAAATTTTGTTACGTCATAGATGACAGCAGGTCATCCGAGACGTGTCTTTCCAATTTACTGGCTATTATTATAGGCCACTTGTGAAATAATCATTTTTTTTCCTCTTTAAAAATTTACATATACACAGTACTTATACTACTTACTTGAACTATTGCTTTGACTAGGTACTTTTGTACCTCCCATTTCAGCAGTTGTCGTCGTTTTTCTACTATCACGTCGTTTGGTCGTCTGGGTCTCCGTTAACAAACAATAAACATAATGCATCACGAAAACATTTTAACAAAATTAATTTTGTGACTTTTACTTATAATAGATATATTTACTAAGAACAAAATTATTATAACTCGACAATATTATTTTACGAATAAGCAATAAAACATTCAAAGGTATGTAGATAACAAGACTAAATATGAAGTTAATGAAAAATACGTTAGTTGAAGAAATACAACAATTAAACATTACATTAAATTAAAAACCATTACTAAAGTACAATAAGGTAATTTAATTTAATTGATGAGAGAATCCGAAAATTGTATAATTTAATAATTTAAAATTGTAAAATAAATTATATAAATTATATAAAATTGTATAATTTTATATACCTTACCATTTAATTTATTAGTGTTATTAGTACAACAGTATTGGAGGGTACCTATACTAAATCACTATCCTTTAGAGTTAGTTAAAACCTATCACTGCTAAAACAATGAATCAAAGATATAACCAAATACATTTTGATTTTTATCTGTTCTAGGCGTTTGCCGACACCGTCCCGTACGTCCAGACGCCGTCGTGAATTTTGTACATACGACACCGCTGTACCACCGAAATATGTAATGATATTGTTTATTAATAATAAAAAAAAAAAAGTTTTATCTGTTATTTCACCTGTACATTGTGCAATAAGTACACCTATCACAATTTACTACTCCAGAGTCTTGGTTAAAATCCTTACAGCCTACAGGTTATAATATTCATATTACAATAATTTTAAAAAATAAGTATTTTAGAATATTATGATTTATTTACCAGTCAGCGGTCCTCAAGATTTACCTTAAATTACTTAAATATACTAAATAAAATAACTAGCTAGCTATGCGATATGTCATCATTATTAATTCCCCAAAAAAATTGTCAATTAATATAATATTATAATTTCTATTTAGACTTTAAGCAATAAACCTATATACTTTATATAAAATAAATAACCCCCACTTTAATAACATTGCCTTACAAAATGTATATATATATAAGGACTGAAATAGTCCAGAGGCTACTCAGATAGTCACAGCACATATAATTTATGGATAAATACAGGCATAGATAAACAAAAAGTTTAGTGGTAGCTAATCCCATGACCTAAACATGATCAATCTGTTCCATTATAATTATCAATCATTAAAACCCATTTGATTGTGAGGTATCATATATTCTCACATCTCATCTGTATTTAAATACAATTGAATTGTAAAATATGACTGTTACAACACATAATATATCCATTAACCATTCACCATCACATGAAAGATATTGACAAAGCCTTATAGATACATTAAAGAAAAAATATTTGTTTTTAAATTTTGAAGTATATCTGTAATATTTAAATATTGTAATTATGTGCATTTTAAAATATGTAATTCTATTATACAGCTAATATGAGTTTAACATAAGCCATAAGGCAATGAACAATATAATATTGTATATTAAATTCACTTTTAAAATAAACATACTATTCAATACCACATAGAATATAATAACTAAATTTGGGAGTATAATAGTTATAAATTATTTAAAACTATTAAAACTTAAAATTAACAAATTTAATATAAGATATTAAAAATATAACAATTTTACTTAGGTCCAATTTGAACACATATAATACTTTTGTCGTAACTATTCAAATTATATTAATGTATTTTACTGACTCTAACGTTATACATGTAATAATATTGCAAAATCATGTGTATAAATAAATGAAGACCAAAATTAACTGTTTTTTTTTAATCTAAGATATCCAACTTATTAAATACCTAATAAAATAAAATAAAATAAAGTAAGACAGTTAATCGAATAATATACAAAACAGATGAAAATTAAAAATTACATGTTAATGAATAAAACAAGTTATTTAATAGTGTTGACAGATGATCATGAACATAAATTTATGTTAAACAAAGCTTATAGTTCATAAAAACTAAATAAAGTTTTAAAAAATTATAATACTTGTACTTTATTATAATTTTTATAAAAAAAAAAAAGAAAATATTAATTTAAAAATATTTATCACCTATATTATACTATATGTATAATGTATAATATATAAATTACTAAAGAACATTGAAGTAAGAACCCCCTCTCAACAAGACATTAATTGAATTGTTAGTATATAATGTTTTGATAGTTGGGATAAAAATAATGTTACTAATAAGGATTTCCATTTTTTTAGGTGTCCATAAATAACGATTTTAATATAATATCATCAATAAATATGTATTTTAATGTTAAATGACTATAAATCTATATTTCTCCAAAACATTTAGGCAATTTATGTATACATCATACATATTTAAAAGCTCGATAAGTACTATAAACAATAGACTGGATTATAATTTAATAAATAATCTCGAAGTGTAATAAAATAAATAAATAAATATGAAATAAACCTATAAATATTTTAAATTAATAATATAATATCTATTTAAATTTTCTAATTAGTAATATGGTTAAAAATGTGATAAAATTCAATAAATAAGTTAATATTTATATAAATGCGGAATGTCCGTTAAAAGAAATAATTATTATGTCTAATACATACATAATATATATTTAATAATTGTTATAAAACTATAATAAGTAAAATATAATAATAACAATAATAATGAAAGTTATTCAAATGACTAACTTAATTATCCAATAAAATTATTAATTTAAATAAATAACAAACAATAACTAATATTATAAAATACAATTTTAATACGTTGTATTGACAAAAACACTGAAGAATAATTACGGTAAAAAGCTACTTTAAGAAAATTTGGAAAAAATATGATTTTTAATCAATGCAAAATACTGAGCAAGACTCAACATATTTGACAATTCACAAGTTATTACTTATTAATTATTTTTTAAGTTGATCATTTTTGTTTTTTAATTATTATTAGTATTAGTATTATTATCCCTATATGCTATAGCCTAAACATATTTATGAATTATGATTTTTAAGGCTACTGTAAGTAATACTTTGGAAATACATAACAGTGTGATGTGTGGAAGAATAAGACCAAGATTTATTGACTTAAGGCAGACAAGTTAAGAAGGAAGTCTTCTGGAGTAAGAACATGTGATGAACCTAAAAAAAAATACAAAGTATATAAATAAAAAATTAAAATTAGTATAAAATATTATTACCTATTATAACTTCCCAATTTTTGAAGTTACTGGTCACTTCATATGCACATCTGATTTCAGAAAAGCTAACTCCTCCAATCACAAACACTATTACTCTGGGTACATTCTTGATTAGTTGTTGACCCTTATCTTTATGCCAATGTCCATACCGAGCACTAAAAATAACAAATGTTTTATTATGAGACATTGAAACATTTATTATTAGTATTTATATTATTATGATTTATTATGTAAATACTTAAAAGAAAAATATCAAGTTTTATTTGAATTGTAAAATGAGATGAAATCAAAACTATATTTAAAAAACTTTTTGTTACTAATGTGATTATTTAATAATAATTATTTGATAATATAAACAAATTTAATTGTAATGTGTTTGTGTTATTTATTAGGAGATATTTTTTTATTCATTTTAAATTGATTAAATATAAATTTTATAATGAAATTATATTTATACATATAATATATATATATATTAAAATTGTAGTACTGGGTTTTTTAAATATATTTCACTAGGTAACACTTATTGTATATTTGAATTGTTTAAAGATCTTATATAAAAAATAAAACCTAAACAAATTTAATGATTCACTGGTGAAATTTTTATACTAATATATGCATACCTAGTTGGTGCATGGTAACCAGAAGAAGCAGCTCTACCAGCTAAGAAAGGAAAATGTTTAGCATCCAATTTGTCTTCAATACAATCTTCCATTAAATCTTTAATCACGGGTGTCCAACGAGACATTTGATATGTCTGTTCGGTAATGCGCTCTTTACGTGGTATTTGATACTGTTTCTTTCTGTTACCCTGAAATAGTACAATGTTATTTTTTTTCTAGTAGAACAGAAACTATAAACACTTACATCGACAATTGTGTTGATGCCAAGTAAATTTAAATTGACAATAGCTTGTTTATCTGATGGTGATAATTGGGCATGTTGTACCAGTTTGTTAAGGTTTTCTTCTGATATTCCATTCTTAGACAATACATACAATATAATGATCCTCATCTTATCACTACTAGATGTATTTTGATCCAATAATATAGGTACAATGCATCTCATATGATCTTTAATTTTCTCCCCCTCTGCATCTGTACCCATAGCTAAGTCTTGTTCAACTTTACATAGTCTATCCACATTTCCTTGATAACGTTTCATACAATCTTCTGCCAGATGCAAATGAGTAGAATATTTGCTTAGTTCTTTTTGGTATTGGGGCATTTTCTTAATCATTGTGGACAAATCGCGCATGGAAGATTTACTCTCACCAACAGCTGACATTCGCTTAGAATCTATGAACTTCTTTAAATTTTTTGTCACATTCCTATAAGCCAAAAATGTAGATTAAAAGTTGTATATTGATTAAAGAAGATATTGGATTGAATAAATAATAATATAGATACTACCTACTAAATATTAATATAAATAAATAATATAATGTATTATTATAATTATAAACTTACGTAGATACAACAGCAATATGTTGATGTCTAAGCTCAACCCATAGTTCATCATTCTCATCCAATAATACTTCCTTCATTGAAGCTCCAGCAGTAGCTTCATATCTGTGAAAACAAAGTCAATTTAAAATGAGATAATATTATAAACATATATGACATACTTATAGACATCATTTTCAATTGGCAAAAGGTCATAAGCCATAGCTTGAAAAGTCAGCTCATGCAAAACTGGAGATACACAATCAAATCCTCTATCAAGTATAATTAGCTGTGACCGAGCCTTTTCGGGACCTTCGCCCATTGTTGGTTCATCAGCTTTGTATGCATCTAATTTTTGCTGAACAATTTGTGCTAACTCGGCATTACGCTCAAAGTCACTTCTATATCGCACAGATGGATATTCCCCTAATGTTGCACAGACGGTAGCAATCTGTTCTGCTATACGTTCCATATTAGGAACACGACTGCTTACTACTAATGGATTATAGTAACATTGAAAAGTATCTCGGGAGTCTAAAGAAAATACCTGAAATTATGTACAGATAAACAATATTAACAATAACTTTAAAAATATAAATAAAAATAATAAACCAATGTATTGATATTAAAGTGATGATGTTTAAATTTTATGCTATACAAACACACCTGACGCTCAAAAGGTAGAAAAGCGATGTTAATTTCTTTGAGTGTTTTTATTTTTTTGGCAGCAATCGATTTGCATAGTTCATTAAAGAGTTCTTCTTGACACACTTTTGTCAAAATTAAGCAATAAAATAAATAAATACCATGTTAGTATGATAAGCAAAAATAAAGTTTATTAATAGCAAATAAAGATTATATTTTAGTGTTCCGTGATATGCAAGTCATTCAACATTTTTTAGTTTACAGCCATCAATAAACTTATAACTAAACCTTACACCAAAAACCAAAAACATTAAACTTATGTTAAAGCCAGAAATCCCATATAGAATAAAAAGCCTTTATCAAATAATTTAAATTTCACATGTTTATTAGTAATATTAATTAATATTTAAAAAATTATCTTCCACCATTTAAACCATGGGTTTAACAGTTAACAATCTTCATAAAATGTTACCTGTTGTTCATATGCAATGAAAGCTATATTAATTTCCACTAAAGTTTTTATGAATTTTGCGGCTGGGGACAAACTTAACTTGTTGAATAACTCATCAGGACACGCTATAATTATAATAAAATAGTTTAATAATTTAAATTTATATTTAAATTTAAATTTTGTAACTCTTCAAAGATTTTTTCAAGCATTATATATTATAAAATTATTACATATTTAAATTAAATTATATGATTTTTTAACGATTGAAGCAAATTTTAATATTGAATTTTACCCTCTGTGAAGTAAACATGAGCAGCTCTGTACATAGACTTTCCTGGACTAGAAAAATCTTTTATAAGTGCAGCGACTGACTTTTCACTAGGAGTAATCAAGTAAACTGCTTCCAATGTAGCCAAAGGCTCACGTTTTTTTTGTAAATCTTCAACGACTAAAAAAAATCCACAAAACAAATACTTATATATCTATTATTATATCTATTATATATCTATAATTTACGTTCAAAATTATTACTTACTAGTAATTCCTTCAGCTGATATTTCATGCATTTTACAACAAGCCGATATCATTCTCATCGCAAGCTGGTCAACCACCATTACACGCCATTCTATTCCTTTATCCACCCCTTTTTTCGCGCCCTTCTGTTTAATGACCTCGTTCATTATTTCTATGAAAAATATATAATATATATATTTAATATTAATGTTTGGCATATGAAAAAAAATCATTGAACAACAATATTAAAGTGATTACTTTGTCCAACAACAGCCTTTAATGCCATGTTTGATTTGATGCGAACCACACACAAATCTAAGATCAACGACTTTCTTAACGACAAACACAACAACAACAATCTTCAAAAGTTCACTGTTCAGTACTCACTGAGATAGGAATTTAATAATATTAGTTTCGTTTGTATTACGTCATTAAGAAGGATTCAAATCAAATAACTTTGTTTGAGATAAGAGAAGAAAATGGTGGAAAATCAATTGGGAAATTGGTCATACCGCAGTGTAGACAACAAAACCACGTAAAAACTACCTTTCAATATGGTTTTTCTGATACAAATAAACATTAAGGTATTATAATTTGTGATTATAGATAGGTTTTTATAGGAACATTATAAATTATCTAAAAATTAATTATAAAATATAAAATTATTGTTTTTGTAAAAATTATGCCATAAAAGAAACATTTGGTAATTGTTTAAAAATGGAAATTCATTAATAATGCATTGCATATAATATACATATTATAGGTATAGGTTCTATATTGTTTTTCAAAATGCTTTCGAAGGAAATATAATATAAAAAAAAATTATTATTAATTTATAATTATTGAATTCATAAATAGTATATTCAGTTAATCCATACTATTTTCAAATTAGTAATTACTAAATATTAATGTATTATTAATTCCATAATATATAGTTCAGTAGCAAAACCATAGCCTGTACACAGGAGTAGCATGGTGTACTATTTCTGAACAAGTACAAGCTAACCATATAGTGTACTTTGTATTCTCAATATGAAATACCAAAGTTGATTATCCAAAAAACACATTCAATTATCAAGTTAATCCAAATAAAATATAGGTAGCACATTATATAGAAACATTATTAATTTAAGTAGAAAGGTATAATTATATAGGATATAGTTTATAATTATAATAATTATGTAAGTTATAAAAATTATAATCTTATAAAACAAAAAGTTTCATTCTTTAAACAAATTAAAACATATCTATGGAATAAAAATTTGGAAAACCGATTAAATTATATAATCAATATACAATGAGATATATTGGTTATAGTTGACAGAGTTGTAGAAGTCTTGAAATATTTTATTATTATACATTGATATTTATTGTATAATTTTTAAATTTAAATAAAATTATAAGCAGTAGTGGCACAAACTATAGCAATTGCTACACATAATTTTGGGTGAGTAGTCACCGAATCAGACCTAATGTCAAGTGACATTTAAATACTGTATAGTCTTAAAATAAAAAATAATAAGAAGTGATTTTCAGAAATGAATTAGTTATAGGTGTGTGCATAGGCATAGATGAATATCTGTGGAGAAGCTAAAGCCCATAATAAAAAAAACCAAGTATCTGATGCATTTTAAATAGGGGAGGGGCTTAATCAACCCTAGCCAACACCACGCTATAACTATAGTGCACGGTATGAAAAGTTGTAAAAATTTCATATTTCTATACATAAAAAACATAGTTTGGGTACCACTGGTTATAAGTATAAAATATTTTAGTTATTATAATTTGTAATAAATCCTAGCGCTTACTTACCAAATTAGAAGACTAATGCTATTTTATATTAATAATTAATTATGTATCAAAAGTTAGATGTTAATTGACATATTATTACCATTATATTGTATTGTTATTAATATTACTATATTATTAATTTGATATTCTTATTATAATTAATAAAATAAATAAACACATATTAATAACAATAATAAAACATACAATATTGTAAGTCTAAAATATATGATAAGTTTATTTTATTATTGAACAATAATTTATAATCTATAATATAATATTCTTAAACTAAAAGTACAAAATTAACATTTTTTCTTTCTCTTCACACTAGGGTTTTTAATTAATTTGTCATTATTTAATTCACGTTTTTTAAAACTTTTCAAATCATCCAAAAATAATATCTGAAAATTAAAATTTTCAATATTTATAAATAATATTAAGTAGTTATTTAAATGTATTAATTTTCAGTAAATATCAGTTAATACACTATTTTATTAACCGAGTACGAGCCACCTGAATTTAATTACTAAATTAATAAATATATAATTTTTATCTGTGATATGTCACTCACTAATATAGTGTATTTATTTGGGAGAATATGGTAGGTAAAAAATATAATACTTTATATTGATTTTTTTCTCCATTGAATTTTCAAGTGAGCTTTATATGTTCAGCTAAATGTATTACATTAACAATGTATATACATATTATATGGTATTATTAATTGTCATGTTAGTGAAAATCATTTTATTAAAACAACAATCAGAAAAAATACTTTCATTTTAAAATATTTATTTCATTACTAAGGAATAAAAAAAAATTATTTTGTATGGAACCTATATACCTAATAGAAATAATTTATTTTAGTAATGCATTTAAACTATAATATTCAAAAATAATTTTATTAAAATCACTAAACAAATCTTATCATGATGGCTATAAATATCAGTAAATATAGTATGAAACCTACTGTATGTGCCCATCCAGCGTTTTCCTTGAATATTTTTCGGAAACAATCTCCTATTTCATTATAAACTTGTTGCGTAACTGATTTATATTTTTTTAAATGTGGTAAATAATTATCTCGGGCAATTTGAAATACGTGTGTGTCTACAGGAACAGCTTCTAAATGATTAAGTGACATTAAACAAATACAATCTGCAACCTATAAATAAAATATATTTAATTTTTTGTATTAATATGTGCAAACACATTTTTTTATATTTAAAAACATTTACCTTTGGGCCAACTCCTGGCAATGACATCAGTTCTTTCTTAGCTCCTTTATAATCCATATTTTTTAGCTTCTCAATCCATTCATTACCACCTAATTCAAAAATCATTTTAGCTGTTTGTCGAATAAATTTTGCTCTATATCCAAATTTTGCAATTTTTAGATCTTCTTCAATATTTCCTCCCATTAATTTTTCAATATTAGGAAAAGCATAATAAGTTGTTCCTTCAATTTTTTCTCCATATAATGTACACATTTTTTCAACCATAGATGAGATCCTATAAAATGTCTTATTATTTAGTTAATGAAAGAAACTATAATTAATAATTGTTAATTAACCTAGTAATATTATTATTTGATGAACAAATAAATGACAATATGTTTTCAATTGGCTCTTGTTTCAACATTCTAATTCCCTTAAATCGTTCAGCAGATTTTTTAAAAATTGGATCACAACTACTCCATTCTTTATAGTATAAATCTAAAGGTTCATTCAATCTAAGATAATTACATAAACTTTCTTCATCAGTATTTGTAGGCGGAACTCGTTTGTAGGCTATGTGATTATCATATTGCTGTAATATCCAAAATCCACTATTAAATACTCCAGAATATTCATCTGGAGCAGTTTCTTTCCACCTAGAAATTTATAAGATAAAAACACATGTTTGTAAAATATTTTAATATTTATATACAATATACTATACATAACTGTAACTATTAATAAATGAATTTTTTGAGGCATTTTGTTATATTGAAATTCATTATAAAAATAAACATAGTTAACATCATAGCCGTAATTACAAGGATGCACAGACCACATGGGTTAGGTAAGGTTTTTATATGCACCTATGTTATAGTATTAAATTATATTAATGTTATTTATATATATATATATATGTTTGAAATTATTAAAGCATAGTAAGATATAAAATATAAAAATAACTGTTCTTTCGAGCAGAGCGAGTGACTATGGAAATAACTTAATTTGTCATTATGATTTTTTAACAGATGATATTTTGCACCTACTAAATTTTTGCGAAATTATGCCTATGGTTAATATGTACAAGTACAATATTTGATATTTAATTTGAGATATTATGAACTTCTTCAAAATTGTTCAAATTTGGAACCCAATATTGAAGCTGTGCAAAGAGGGGCAAAAAGGGAGTCTAAGGGTGCCAAAATCAACAACAAATTTTGGAGGCACTGATTACAGGATGTTTATATTACATTTTTTTTTTTATATATTTCCTATATTCAAAAGCGTAGGAACTAATTTTTACATGGGGAGCAAAGATGTTAATATCTGGACATTGTTAAATATTCTGTAGTAATTATATGACATATATTATTTCAAGGGAGCCAAATTATATATGAGAAACAATATATGTTTGTCAATGGCACCTTAGTTGTGGCACTGCTCACTGCTCAGCACTGCTACTAACTACCATATATGATGCTGATAAAGACTATTATTATTATAAATAATTAGTTAAATTAATCAATAATCAGTAATTTTATAATGATTTAATATAAATGATCACTTAAAAATTAAAATTATTTATTTTACCTGAAACTCTGCCCACCAAGAAGAACACATTTTAAATTCACTTGATCTCTTAAACACTTAATTTTTTTCATTGTCCTAACATAAAATAAATAATATTAATAACTACCTAAATTATTAAACATTCATATTTTATAAAAGTTACCTAAAGTCCTAAACTAACTTATCTTATAATTATAATAATAATAATAATAAAATTAATTAATTAAAAACTATTAATATTCTATGATTGGTAATTAGAACATTGGGTATCCAATTAAATCACAGAATTAAAATAAACCTTAGACCTATAGACATTATATATAATATTATTATTATTATATTTAATAGCAACTAACAGTTTAGCACAGACAACGGTATTAAATAATAATTATTAACTATTTAATAAACTAATAAATAAATTAAAGTAATGTAAATAAAATACAAGTTACGAATTTATGATACCGATACGTTATAAAATGATAAAATATATTTTACATTTACGCGGGCTTTCTTTTTAAATACATCCATAGAGTATAATCACAGATATTATCATATAGGTAGTCTGTGGTATAATATTATAACCTTAAATTATATTTTTTTGCAACTATAAAAAAGCACGGTTATGTTAAAAAGAAATATTATATAAAAAACATTGTAATTTGTGATAAAAATTATCAGAATAACATTTCAAATCCATAAAAGTTTTTCAATAAAAATGAAATCGACAATAAAATTATAAAGTATTTATACTTAAGTATATATTAAAAACCTTTTTATTGTAGCATTCATATTTTTTACGTGTACATACATATTATTTAAACGGTAAAGTATTTTAAATAAATATGTTTCTAATGTTAATTAAATTAATATAATTTAAAATACTCATTATATTAAAAACTGTTTATACTAATGTACTATTTTTAATTATAGATAAAAATTGTAATGAGAATTGAACAAATTATTTTTCTCTATTTCAAGACTTCATAAATTTTGCTGACATTCAACAAATGTTGATTCACATACCTATCTATTAAAGTAGTATTCATGAGTTGTATAAAATGTTTTTATTCAAACGAGTACTATCTTTTACAAATAATAATATAAAAAAGGAATTTAAATTGTTTTGTACTGCTGATAATACCTTGGATATAATAAAGTCAAATCAAATTGAATGGCCCAAAGACTATAATACTCCTCTAGAACCTAATGATACTAACTTTTCTACTATTAGCCCAGCATTACGCCCTACATTTAATCTGGCTGCATATGTTAATGAATCCTATTCATTACAACAGTTAGTTAAACTTGGTGTTGAAATTTATAAATTTGATAAAAATCCTGAGATAATGGAAACAATATTAAAATTGGATTTTAACCGTGATATGAAACCCTATATCAGATTTATAAATGACTGTGGAGTTCCAGTTGAAGAATTAGGAAAATTTTTCACCAAGAATCCAATGATATTTACTGAACATATGGATGATTTAATTACCAGAATTAATTACCTAGAACATAAAAAATTTAATAAAGAAATGATAACTACTATAATTCGAAAAAATCCAAATTGGTTATCACAAAATACAGTTGACATTGATACAAGTATTGGATTTTTTCAAAATAAATTTTTTCTTTCTGGTGATAATATTCGAAGCGTAGTTACTAAATTACCAAAATTGATAACTTATCCAAAGAAATCAGTAAATTTAGTGATATTTTCATTGAAAGAAGAAATGGGTTTTAATAGAAGTGAAATGAAAAGATTGTTATTAATCCATCCTAGATTATACATAATGTCAAAAAACCATTTATTACAACGCTTCAATTACATACATAACATTATGAACATAAATCATGATCGCATTGTCCTTGAACCTCAAGTAATGTCCTGTCGTTTATTTAGAATCAAACAAAGACATGAATATCTAACATATTTAAATCGAGCACAATATAACCCAACAAAGCCCAATTATGTGTCACTTTTAAAGTTAATTTCAAAAAATGATTCAGAATTTTGTTTGGAGATTGCTAAAACTAGTGTAGAATTATTTAATAATTATTTAAAGACTGTTATGTAATGCAATCAGTTGTATATTAGTTGTTAAAAATAACAAATAAATGTATATTTCAATGAAAATAATATGTTATCATTTAATATTTGTTAATTTTAATTAGTTCTATTTTATGTTTTATCTGTAAATTATAAATATAAGTCATTTTATAAGATGTCTCAGTTAAAACTTTCTCCTCCAGAAATTTTAAAAATATATTATTAGGAATTATAAATCTTCATATAGGTAATGTAATATAAATTTAAAATAATATTTTTGTAGATAAACATGTATTTTGTATTTTTTTAATTAATCATATGTGTTGGTAAAAATAAAATATAAATGTTTTGTTACCAAAGTTAATTTTTTTATAAACAACTTTAATTTTTTTTTAAATGTTAATAGAAATTATTTATTTTAAATTTAAAATTTATATAATATAAATTAAATATGTAATCATATTAAAAAACATACAATTAATATATTAAATTAAAACATTTAAAATAATTAAATGTAAAAATTTTAAGTTTTTTTTTCTATCAAGATTTAACAAAAAGTTTTCTCGGCAGATGACAATTAAAATAACAGACAAATTAAAACAATTATTACATGTTATTAATAAAAAGTTTAAAAATATGTATTATTTTGCCATATTAAAATACCTATTTCCTAAAAAATATGATATATTACACTATTCCTAATTTAAAAAATAAAATGAAAAATTATAAAACAGAATGACTGAAATAAAACTATTATTATTAATAGAATAATTTGGTACTTAAAGTGTAAAGATAGGTAGTAAAAATGGTAAGTAAAAATGTATAACTGATGTTAATAATGTACCTATGTATAATTAATTTAAATAGTCAAGAAATTTGGAAATGATAAATTATAATTGAAAATTAAAATATTGATTACCTACCTATATTATATTGAAATTTTTTTTCTATTGGCAGCAGGGTCATAAATATTCACATTACATATTATATAAATGATTTTTTTTTTTATTACTAAGTTCGAATTTAAAAGTAAAATTATATATATTGTCGAAAATCATAATCCATAAAACCAAATGTGTTATCACATTTACATTTATCTTATTATATAAGGTTTTTTTGTTTTACCATGCTGTATTAATTTCTATAAAACATTGTGTAAACTTAAATCGCAATTGAAAATGACTTCAATACATGTAAAAACTTAGGATTAACACCATTGACGTAACTAGAGGGGGTGTTCGGGTCATTAACACCATCTAAAAAATCTGAATATGTTGAAAAAAATATAAACTAAATAATTTATTTAATATATAAGCTATAGTATAATATAATAACACAATAGCATTAATATAAGGTTAATGAGTTCTTATGGTGTAATATTTATAATATTGTTTATTACGAAATTTGTTGATATAATTTAACAGGTGGGTAATGAGAAAAAAATTTATAAATATACATGAAATATTGAAGAACCATCTAACTATCAAATTGTGGTGTTGTGTGCAAAGGTATGAGCAGACTTAGTTCAGCGGTTATTACTATAAAAAATTAGAAACTTGACCTCCCCGCTCACATGGTTATTTATAATAAACAATATTTTTACAATTATACATTTATTTATTACTTTTATTATACATTTTTAATTTTACCAAATTGATTAATTACAACTACAGTGTTATGCTAACACTACAACATTACAACGGGTAATAGACAAATATAATAAAATACAAAAAATAAGAATTACCTAATAAAAATATAATAAAATATAGATAGAAACTAGCAATATTATTATTGTATCTTATTTCTTACATCATATTATCAATTTGTTAACTTAGCTAGATTTTAAAACGTTATTTTTTAATTTGAATATTTTATCAAAAATACATAATGTTTAAAACTTGCTTGAAAAATGGCCGAAGGGTCCGGGATGACAACGGATGTTTCTGAAACCTAAAAGTCCATCTAAAAAGTCTTGAAAGTAATTTAAATTAATTTTATAGGTAGTATCAAATGGAATAACGTTAGCTAGCTCATGTCATAAACAACTTATGACCAAAATAACTAAAAATGTCATCCTTCATAAAAACAAAATAAAATTTAAATCTGTTCAATTTCCGTCACCATTCCAACCAATTATATGTATGACACGTATAGTTGATGATCCGCTATTTAAAATTTCTATTAGAAATTGAAATATCATAGTAAACCTAGCAGAAGCGGTTATATGGAGGGGGCGATATATGGATCACCCTCCCTATTGGTCTCGGCTTTTATATATCATTAATATTAAAGAAAAAGGTGCATGCCTTTAATGTAATTATAATTTCCCTATTTCTTTTTAAATTATAAGTACCTAAACTATATATCGCAGCACGGCTTAAAAGTGTCATAACTAAAAAAGTCATTTAAAAAAAAACAACAATTTATTACATTTTTTGTAATTTCATTAATTGATCAATTTGTTAGATTCTTTCACCATACCAGTGTAGTGTATATCCTATAAATAGAATAGGTTAGGTTAGGTTAAGTATATTTCAATATGCAATTTCCTCTACCATGTAAATTGTCATTTTTCTATATTTTTAGATTTTACTAATCCACTATTTCTTTTTAACAATTATCACTTTTCGTCTCTTCACTAAAGTTTTAATTTATGATATTTTCTATTTAATTTATCTTGATATTAATAATAATACAAATCGAAATACCTAGTTCAAACGCTGTTATTGTTATTTATTATCAATAACTTCCATCGATTGACGACTATATAATAGTGACATTAAACAAAATAATAATCTTCACGTAAATTATTTTCTTCATTCTTCAAAAAAATTATCACAAGACGAAACAATACCACAGACTATATAAAAATAGTTAGATATATGGTTTTTTTTTTTTTTTTTCTAGTTTGTTTCATATAGCCTGTGATAATACTGTTCAGTGTACAATTTAATAATATCAGTAAAATGTAATAAGTATCAAAAGACATTTTCGTCATCAATCGGTGAATAATAAGAAAATAATTGGTAAACTTTTACACAATATAATTATATTTATTTAACATAGGTATGCGATATTTCATAATAAACTGGAAAATATTTATAGTATTATTCTTTTTTAGAGGCATATTTTATATATTTAATTGAACATCCACATTATTCAATAAAGAAGATACATATTTGAAATAATATTTTTTTTTTTTTATAGTAGTACAGCGAGAGTGGTAATAATTTCTCCTTCCCGTCCCAATTAAGTAAAAACTATAACTGCTACTAACTCCTAGTAAACGTATTAATTTTAAATAGGTACTTTGGCGTAAATTAGGGAGCTTGCCCCATTTGCACTAAATCCTCTGTAAACCACCCAAAAAATTAGATGGATGTACCTACATGTGATGTGAATGGGTACTTATACTTCCCGCAGGTCTGTGTTTAAAGTAAAATTATTGTAGCTGACCAAATATAAACCTCAAATAAGCCTATGAATTAGGTACTTTATTAAGTAGTTCTATACTTCTATATATTCTGCTATTATCGGATTCAGTTGCAAAATATAACCAATATATAAAATATTACCTAATGAAAAGAAACAGGCCTAATGCTTATGGTATCTTTATAGTACTTTTATAGTTAATTGGTCATTGGTTGATGGATAGCATTTTATTTTGATGAAATTGGAATATAATACTAAATAATTTTCTAGTTTTTTCGGTTATCAACAGTCGATATAGTCAAATGGACTTAATCAACCTTTTCAAAATCTCAACAGGTGTAAAATATATTTTGTATTGAATGACACTACCATAATACCATGGTTAGGTTAGTAACACTTAATCCTTTGGACACCTACCTTTATTTTGGTAATTGAAATTTAGAAGAAAAAAAAATTCATAAATCTCCATAGGGCACAGAGTAAATAATAGGTATACCGTATAGATACGCATAATATAAATATTTTGTTCGTATTATGCGGCCTTGCACTTTGGTTTACCGCGATAATCGCGGTACTAACTTAGGTATAAATGCATAATACCCACACACACACATATACATATAAATATATATAGGTATATACAATACTGCGGGCGACGACGCGAGTCTTTCGGACGCCGATGGCGACAAAAGGGGAAGAAAAAAATATATATTTTCGTTCCTATTCTATTCATTTGGAATGCACACGCAGATCGGATTCATCACAATGGTTATGTGAACGTATTTGTATACCCTTAAGCACAATGAAGAATGCCTTAACATATCCTGTCGGGATCGATATATGTAAGTATAAATGTATACGATATACACACAACTAAACATTATATATTATTATATATATATATATATATTTATATCGTATAATATTATGTAGTATAGGTGCGCGTCTGCAGGCGGCCGTTTTGTGCCAGCCACAACACAATGTCCCAAATTGGAATTCTGAACACATAAAAGACATTCCCCGATGAATGAATAACGCATATTTGATGACAGTTTTCAAATACTCCGGAACAGCATCACTTGCATACGTGCCGTGTGCGTCCGTTCATATCTGCTACATAATATTATCCCTATTATATAAAATTATAAACTATACCTATCCAGTCTCTTTGAGACTTGGGACACAAGTAGGTATTTACTATAACTGAGTTGACCGAATAATAATATGCCTAACATATAATCAACTTATATAACATTAACTCTTTTCTATACTATTTATAACTGTTTACAGTACAATTTATTTTTACAGCTTATAAATAATAATATTAATACCTAGATATATCTAACTATAATGCATCATATCACAACATCAGACATTTTTGAAAAATAATTTTGATGTTTATAACATTAAAATAGGTATATGTACATATATAACATAATTACCCAAATATATTTAAATTTTAAACTTATAGTATTTAAAGTAGGTAATTAGTACTTACCTAAACCAGTAGGTGTATACCTACCGATATTCTTGTTACTACAGTAATTCACTAAAAAAGTCCATAAAAAATTCATTTTATTTTAAATGAATTATTCTACGTATAACCTACAGTTTAGACTTAAAACTTAAATTCTATTCATTTCTTATGTTCTTTTCATATTTTTCTTCTAAAATATCTATATTATTAATCCATTAGGTTATTAGGATCTATACAAATTAATTAGTAGATATTCAACATAAATTAATGTAAACAAATATTTAATAGAAATGCATTTAATATTAGAATTAGATAATTACTATTATAAAGGTGAAAATTAAAAAAAAAAAAATGTAAAATTGCACTAATATATTTTTAATTTCAACTCTTAATTACATAATATGGATTATACGATACGCCATATACGCGCATATATTATATAGGTAGTATTACATATTATGTATTTTTGTAATATTTAATAGCTTATAACAATTGCACATAAACAAAATATACTCTAAAAATAACAGCAATAACAATAACATCTATGAATATTTGAATATAATATCTAATAAATAATAGGTAATCCGCAACTCACGCGAGTTGATATATAAATTACCTGATATCCTAAACTCCTAATTCTTAATATAATATTTTTATTATTTGAAAACGTAATTTATTTCTAATGATATAATTATATTAATATAATTGTAAATTATAATTCATATTACATATACGATATACCTAATTTAAGTCATTAATCATAACTATATATTTTAATATTTATATTTTTGTATTAGATACAGGTATAATTACACTTAATTAAAACGCGCGTCGTATGTGAATTTAATATATATCTTGGGTAGGCGATAAGTAGGTACTTAAATGTTAGGTAATGTTTTATATTATGATGTATCATATATTTAAGTCCCTTATATTTGCAAAAACTTTCTCACCATAAAAATTTACTTTATTTTAGTATGCATCTATATACGTAGGTACTTTACAAAATTATAAATTCATTCATTAAAATCTTAAATATTCTGTCTCTGGTTAAAGCTGCTAGTACCTACCTCCTACCTATACCGGTTAAATGTATATATATAGCAGGTATACTGGGTAGTTAGTTATATAAATCAATATATCATATGTAATATGTATTCAGTTTTTGTAATACTGTAATTGTATAGAAATATACCTACTGTGGATTCTACGTATATTTTGTATTAAAGAAAACATTTGAAATGTCGTTAACGGTTTTTTTTATGTCGTTATGCGGTACCTATTATATATATTTACATAAGTATTAGGTAAAGACGCCTAAATGTCTACCGATTAGGTTCAAAAGGGATCATTTTAAATAAAATATATAACATAAAACACACGTTCTGGAAAGGTATTCACCATATATAGACATAAACCTAAAAAATAACAATGTATAATAGTATTTTTACTTTTATTCTTTACTTGGAATTTGTTTTTACTTTATTTACAAGCGCACGTACTTATTACTCAATAAATTATTATTATTTGACACTGTGTCATGTATAGTATAGAGTCTATGCCTATATTATATTGTATATTTGAATAGTTTTGTAAGATCGTTATACATTGTATATAAGATTGTTTATGTTTTTTTGACTTGCATTTTATTTAAAATTAAATTACTTAGATAAAGATAAAGATAAGTAATAAATAATAATATTATACACTCGTATACTCAATAATTAAACAATACCATATTATATCAACATCCAACATTAAACATTATAAATATTTAAAAAAATAAAGAAAATATAGACGTTATCAAGACATTATATAGATACAATATTATATCATTTAAATAGATATACTTAACTTCAGGGACTACTACTGCAGTTAGCTATAACTAACTATAGATAACTGTATATTTATGCAATATTTTACACTATTTTAAAAATTGATATTTAACACTCAAATTAATATACCTCCCTATATATTCCACTTATATTATGTGAACACATTAATACACCAATTCGTACCATATACATTACGGGTGTAAAATGTTAAATTAATTTTGAATTTCATATTTTATGTTTGTATTATTCCAGGATAGATTGGTCATTGGTAGGTGCCACAGCGCTGTGATAATGCGGTATGCGGTGATAGCTGTACGCAATATAAATCGAAAAAAAAAAATATTAACCTCCCCGCTATAACACCTTATATTATTACAAATATGATGATATTGTATACGGCTATAGTCCGATATAGTCGTCGGTACGTAGCACATATTTTCCCCCGTATGGTGCAGCTGCCATGACGCCGCCGCCGCGCTGAGTGCTGACAAATCTTTTTAATTGTTATCATGCTATCCCGGGCTCGCCGCGCCCAGTCGGTCCCATCAACAAATGATAACGTAAAATTTAAACACAATTTGTTATTATTTTTTTTAAATTTTCGCGTAACGTTTTTAAGTTGACAGTCGCAATCGCCTTTTAGTGATATTGTTTTTCTCGGAATTCGTCGTATTTGGCGAAACTTAATGGTAAAATGACCGAAATTTCGTCCCGAAGCATTTCACACTACTACTATGTAATGTTAAAATATTTTAGTTTTATTCACTACGAATCAACAAGGTAAGTAACATTCAACAAATGATTTACGAGTTAAAATGCGCTTTTTAATATTTTAATATGAAATACTAATATTGAAGAAAATAACAAATACACGTTTTCCTATAAGTTTAAATTAAAATAAACATATGTGATATCTATATTATATACAATAATATATATATATATATATATATTATTTTATAAGTTTTAGGTAATACGTTATTTTTATATGTATCATTAATGTACTTTCCAATGTCTCAACCTAATTATTTCAAAAATTATATATTTCTCTCCAATAAATTAGTGTTAAATCTTATAAATTCTTAAGTTGTTATGTTTTAATATTTTGTTTTATATAATATCTCGTATCCAGACAATTGTGTTATATCAATAAATATTTTAGTGTTATTATATTAATTAACTTAAATTTGTTAAGTTGGCGTGTTGTCTATATTTTATGTTTACACTATATACAATTAGAAAATATATATTATAATGTAAAATAATAGGGGTATAAAAATAAGTTATTTTAAATTTAAGTAATAATTAATGAGTAATAGACTAATAGATACCTAATGAATTGAATTGAAATGAAATTAATTTTTAAAAATTATCTCATATTATATAAAAATACCTAATTTTCGCTTATTGAACATAATTTTAAATACATCAATGCATGTAAACATGTTAAACACTAAACTAATAATATAAAATATTAATTTTAATTTTAATTAGAAATTTAAATAAATTGAAGGTTGAGTAATACCTATAATGACTAATATTTAAAAACAATTACAAATTATAATAAAATTAAATAATAAATAATCATTACCTAGTTATATTTTAAATTGCCTACATTTATGAATACTGATGGGTAGTTAAAAATAATATAGTTATAAATTTATCAGGTAATTATAATTGTACCTATATGATTATTAAATTACATGAATCTATATAATTATTTCCATCTCAACTACATCCTGTTAAAAAATAGTACAAAGTCAAATTTATCACGTATTTTCACTTTTAAACAATGGTGTGAATTTTGCTTCAAAAATAATCACGTACTTATGTAATTCATTGTATTTAATTTGTCTTGTTAGTTTCTATACTTTAAAGAAACGCAAAGAAAAAATATCTGACTCAATGTTTAATGGGTATTTTATATACACATATATACTCATTCATTTGTCTGCCCTTGACAAAAAATGTCTACCGTAGGTAATAGATATCACAAGCTACAGTTATTTTGATTCCCGTGTCTGTTTACTAGTCACGAAGTCTGCAAAATTTATGTTTTCTCTCTTTTTTTGTGCCGTTCTTCCGGCGGATAGGTAGAACCTTATAAGTATTAAGTAACCATCTGTTCTCGGGTATTGGGACCCATTTTTCCTTTTATTACATGTCAAACACAGCATGATACTATCAATACCGAAAGGGAAAAAAACAAGGATTATGTCGATCCCAAAGAGAGAAAAAATGGACTAGATGTAGCTATTGTTGTGGACTATAATAATCGAGCAGGTATAAGAATTGCTGGACGTTGGGCAGACAGCTCGGTGCCTATATTGACCGTTTTATAATATGATATTATGTGGTATTCACACGAACTCAGATAACCGATAATACTGGTTTCTTTCTAAAATTGACGTTCCGAAATATTTTCGAAATCGTGATCGTTATCTTAAACTATTGCAAGACGATAAATTTAAAAACATCAAAGGTCAATTTATTTGATAGAAGGGGAAGAATAACGTTCAACTTTGTGTTCTAACAATACAATACTAATTTATAATAAACAATACGTTTTTTTTTTTAAACAATTCCATAAAATTGACGCTTATTCTAATAATTTTACTTAATGTCTATAACTTGCATGGTTAAATTTGTATGGAAATTCAAAACTTATAATTTTCCACTAGGATGTCACATGACAGTCATAACTCGTAAACAAGTATGGTGAATATTATACACTGCCTACTTAAATTATGCCCCATGGCAGTTGGTTAGAAACTAGCAGTCTGCTTTTAATTTCTGACTCGTTTATACGGAAAAAATATTAAACAGGAAATCTTTAAGACCAGTTTTTTTTTTAATCGTTTTTATATACATTTTTCACATCATGGGATGTAACAATGTTCCTTAAAGAAATGCTGTCCTGCTGAAATTCTTACTATTCTTATACCAGCAAATTTGGGAAATTTAATTTAACTTTTAAATTATGTTTTAAAGTACCTATTTTATATCTTCTATACAATAATGAAATTATTAATTTAATTGTGTGTACATTATTCTTCATTAATTAAAGTTACATGAAAACTCAACATCATGCTCTATTTACTTATATGGAAAAATATTTACTAAATTATTTTGGTATTGCCAAAAAAAAAGCCTAGGAATAAAAATTCCACTGAAAAAAATACAATACAGAAAAATAAATCCAAACATTATTTTATCAATATTAAATTATATCTTATTATAACATACATAGTTGCTATACGTCATATATTCAATATACACCATATTTCTATACTATACTTGATAAACACTGAAAATTACTGAACTACTCTCCCCACCACTAATGGCTATATTTATTTATGTTTATTTACATGCGTGCAAAATATAATACTTTTTGATTGGGACAGGGGTTTAATGTACAGTATTGTTGTAATATTATAGTAATATAAGTATAATTTAAATTTAGTACTAAACCAACAGTTCAATCTACTATTTCGCATTTTTAAATGTTCAAATACTGTTTTTATTTCTACCTTTTTACAAATCACTACTGACTAAAGCCTTTTCCTGAGAGCTGAAATCTACGTCTTTATACATTTTTAATATATATAAATTATTGATTAAACTCAAAATTAATCTAGTGATAAATTCCAATACCTATTTATTAATTAGGATATATGAAATATTTATACATATATTATGTCAATTTCCATTTTTTAATCTTTTTTATCACATATTATTATTATAGTTAAAAATTAATAATACTTATTTTTAATTATGACATTTTTTTTAAATGTTTTTCCATTGCATATTCATTTGGCGTTTTTTTTTTTTTTTTTTTTTGGCTACCATTATTTTGGTTAAATGATCTATATTTTTGAAAAAATACACAATAATATATTTAATTACTTTTATTATAAAATTAATATAATATGATTTTTAATTGCTGATCTCACTATATTTATTATTATATTAACTATAACCAATGTAAGTATACGATTTTAAAAATTAATTAAATTAACTAGACTATTATGTTTAATTTTACTATAGATTTAGCCAAATTATTTTGGTATTTGCAACTAAATATTTGTTTGTCATTTTATTTAACTATAATTTAAAGTTGAAATAACTATAAAAATGATTATACTAACTAATTATTTTTCTGTGATGACGTAGTGATATATAACTAAGTTTACTTTTTACTTCGAAATTGTACTAGATCGTAAATATTAATTTGTATATAGGTATATGTCTATGAATGTCTATATATGAGATTTAAGTCTTTTTTACTATAAATTATGAGCTTCATAACCAAATTTGGGCATTTCAAAAATAGTTTAACATAGGATAATTTTTATACTGAAATGATAATTACAAAATATACAATCAACTAAACTACATTTTGGTTATAAACCGATAAGTGGCATGGCACTATATTTTAAATAAATTCTAATTTCAAAAATTACTTTCTATTATACATTTATGATTTATGTTTTGAACGAGAATAAATACTAGGATGGCTCGAAAATTACATGATAGATATTAAAATAATATTGGATATAATCATTTATATTAAAATATAATTTTTACTTTAATAACCAAATAATTAATAATTTTTAATATTCTTTTCATCCATTCCATTAAGAATAATTGAAAATATTTCTTAATTATAATATTTAACAACATTATATTGTAGTTGTCTAATAAAATAATACTAATATGAGTTATCGTTCATTATTACTGACTGGTCTGGTTTGATGTGTGTATAATGGTGAAGGTGCAGTTTGGACCTGTTTTATAAATTTTGGCTCGAATGTCTATATATAACGACTCGATATTGCTCTACTCATTTAGAATGTTATTCTTACTAAACATGTTACATGTACTATTTAGGTATCTAACGTAATCTGGTAATCATTAATTATTTACGTTAGCAAATATCAATTGAGTTTATTTAACTTCATATTTGTATGTATCAAAAATAAGTTTAAATTTTATCGCAATACCCTATGTTGTTCATAGTTAAGAATTGTCTAAGAATGTAGAATTAAATGTTTGCGTATTTTGATAATAATTTGTAACTTGTTTATTATTTACCTCTGTTATACTTACTTGGTTGATTAAATATAATGAGTAGGTATCAACTGATATTTCACAAATCAAATAAATATATATCCACTTATAATCGATGTCTTAATACCTAAAGATAATTGATGTATAATTTGTAATAATTGTTTTATTTTTCTTTAACTTGCCGCTAAAATATGGAATAAAGGTTTATTATTATATAATATTTTAAATTAATCTTGAATACAATTGATTAAACAATTCCAGGTATCCTTTATAATGTTAATATTTACATAAAATAAATAGGTACCTACACATTGTTATTAATAATATAATATATTTAGTACCTAAAGTAAAGGTAGGTTAAGTTAGTCAAATTTTAATGATAATTCAGTCACACGGACACGATAATTGTGTAATAAGTACCTATTTTATTTTTAGTAACATTTATTATATTTTCTTAATACATAATGATTTTTATTATAAAGACATTTATAAATTTATAAAAAAAAATATATTTTAAATTTCACAATATACATTGAAGAATATTATATATTATTCTAGACTATTGTATACTAATGAGTAATGTACTTGTACAATATAATTTATGGTCCATAATAATTATTATACTAGAAACTAACGTATTCACTTGCTGTGCTTCATGTTTGGCTGGTTAGTGTTACATTAGATGTATCACTTTAAGTACATATTCAATTTTCACAATTTTCTGGACGAAAACCAGTTTTTCTTTGTTTCGAGATGTAGTGATTTTTAACAATTAATAATTATTATACTTATTAATATAATATTATAGTGTTATTATTATTATTGTTTAAAGTATATGCGTCTATGCATGCAAGTTTTATTGGTTAAATATAATTATAAATTAAATTAAAATGTATAGTCTTACTAGTACCTATACCTATTACCTAAACATTAACTTTAAATGTCATATTTAAATTGACAATTAAATCAATTCATATAATACCTAATCTAAGTGAATAGGTATGTAATATAGAGTATTTTACAGAGCAGATGAAACATTTTTTTATAAATTAATATTTGAATTTTCTTGGAAATTATTGTTTTAAACCTCTTATTTAATAAGAGGTATATGATGAGAAAGTGCAGACTAACTGCAGAAGGCTAATTAGATGACTGAAAAAAAAAAATACGTGCGCAAGGCGTATGTGTTCTCTCGTGGCACGAAGTATATAAATTCGGTTTACATGGTTAGTTTTTTTATAAATATGTATACGTACTTAACTATTCGTTCTATACTAATATAGTATGCTGTATGCGCATATTCGTATTGTATACCTATTGAACATTATTTTATTCAAAAAGATAAAAAAGATAATGTTTTGAAAAATGTAGATTTAAAAATCATCACTAAAATTCATGCATTTATGTATACGAAAAATATTATGTAAGTAAATCTACATATACTCTCATAGACTAACAAAAAAAAAAAAATTCCGAATGAAAAAATAAATCGCAGAATGAATAAAATAATAAGTGATTAGCCAATAGGCGTAATGATTAAATTTATTGTTGATTAATGTCAATAAAAAGAAAATGTATGAATATATATATTTTTTAAGTGTACCTAAGTTTAAACTTTTAAACGCTGATCTACTGGATTGAGAGTACCTATAATTGCAAAATAATTGCAGTTAAAATAGTATAACATTTAACGACATGGTTTCGAATTTTTACATAAATCCAAACTATGTACAGTTATAAGAATATAAGATTATAACTTATATGTAGTTATTCGTTAAACTTAGCACTTAGGACGTCACTGGGTTCTATGTGATTTAGTGCAACGTGACTGCCAGACAAAACAATGATTTGTCACGTCAGTAAATACACGTATTAGGTATATACACATTAGTTTCCTCGGCGAAATTCGGTAATGTTGGCAATTTCCGTTCGGCGTCCGATTGAAAATCAGGAAGTATAATAACGTACGTTTTATACCATATCGGGCCATATTGGGGCATATTAGGGCAGACGAAGAAGACACGGTGACGCCGACCGGAAGGCCGTTGACCTGAATATGGAAACGTCGGACGGTGCGTTAATTTGCGTCACGTGGAGCGGTAACACTGCGCCGCCGGCAGCAGTTAACAAAACCAAGCGACTTGGTCCTCCGCGTTACCACGAGCACGAGGCGAAGTTCATTCTCGCTCCGTGCGTCAGACGCGAAACGAGGGCTGAGCAGACCCCCAGTGAGAGTACGAGTTTAGTCAATTTATACACACGCGCGACACATCCGACATCCCCAACCACAATATATTATATTCATATATATATATCTTTTTTTTTTTTTTTTTTTTTTTTCTAATTTTATACCCACATTGCAATTTTTCGAATCCTGTTTACGCAGGTGATGATGTATCCGGTCCGCCGTTGGCTGTCGATCCATCTCGGCGATCACCAGTGAACAATATACTACCTACCGATATTATTATTATTATATACAGTGACACGGCCATCATCACTGTGTGTAATAATAATAACAATAATAATACCTAATAATAATATTATAT
Source organism: Eriosoma lanigerum (assembly GCA_013282895.1). NCBI lineage: Eukaryota > Metazoa > Arthropoda > Insecta > Hemiptera > Aphididae > Eriosoma > Eriosoma lanigerum. The sequence continues at coordinate 19,478,779 of CM023359.1, forward strand.
GGACACCGGAAGTAGCTGCTGCAGTGGCGGCGGCCGTGGACGGTTGCTGTTCCGGTGTTGGTGGTGGTTGACGGTGCTTTCGTGGTGCGTGGCACAGTCGTTGGACCAGGACGCTTTTATGCGGCGAGATAACGCGTTACTCCTGCGGCGGAGGGTGCAGAAGTTCCACAAGAGCCAACACCAACAGCACGCCGCCGAAGAGGATGGGAAAAACGACCGGAGAAGGCCGAACATCGTACTATTCTTGACTGACGATCAGGACGTCGAATTGGGTGAGTTCTTTTTCATCGTAAAATCCATGATTATTACAAATAAAATAATCACATTTAAATACTCATTATTATAATATTATAAATATTAAATTTATTAAACCATTTAAACAATATAAATTAAAGTTAAATTAAGCAAAAATCCATAGTTAGGTAACGAAAAATATTAAGTTAATAAATTAATATTATTATTTATTATCATAAAATAGAATATTAAGAAAATACGTTACTTTTTTCTAGAATAGTTATCTAAGCAATGAAATATTTTTTATTTTATTAATATTATTTAGGTATGTGCCTAAATAGCGCGAGAAGTATGTTATATTTTATACTCTTCCGGGAACATATAATAAATTAATATATTATCTGTCTACCTACACCTTTTAATATTTACCACCAAATAACGAAAACTATTTATTCCATTATTTTTCTATTATTGTTATGACTATTTAAATTACATGTAGTTATATTATATTATATTGTGTTATTCATTTTTTGTAACATTTAAAAAATAAATAATATTTATATGCTTACATTGCCGGTCAATTTCACTAATTTTACAATGTTTTTTTTATTAAATTTACATAAACGATTAACTATAAGAATAAATAATAATACTAGCTTTTCGTAAGAATTTGTTAAGAGTTAAGCGACAGCATTCTTTTCATAAAAATTATCTATATTTTCTTCTTACTATAAGTTATAATTTCTAATTGTTTTCCGTCAAAATTCTAAAATCATGATTAAATATTTACAGTGAATGAAATAAAAATATATGTTTAAAAAAACTTTAATTCTTATAGTAGTATAAGTATCCAGTACATAAAAATGTATCAATTTATTTGCCTGCTATAAACAAAACTATTATTATTGCAATTGTATTATTTACATTTTATACAAAAATAATTGTCTGCACTATTATTAGATACACATTTTTTTTAAATAAAAACACGCAGAAAGGTTTAATTTATTAAAATAATATTTAAATTTATTTATTCTGTTAGTCGAATGATCGAACACATAATGTTAATGTAAAGTAATAAATAAATATAACAAATAATTGTATCTATTGTTTTTTATTCATTTTTATTAGAAACAGTAAAATTGTTTCTTAAATCATAACAATGCAACACTATCATTGTTTCAGTATATATTAGTATAGAAATTTGAATTTTTTATATGTTTTAAACTATAAAATATTTTAAACGTATTTCCATAAATCAATAATAAATGGTTTATTCATAATATTCAATTTTATTATCTTATTAAAACTGCACACATTTTTCTTATCCCCCAACTAAATTTGATATAGGTAGACTTAGACCAAAATGCTGCCAGTTTTATTCGAAATGTGTTCATTCAATAAACTTGAAAAATAATTTTAGTTTCTATTAATTTTGTAGTTTTTAAGTCTAAGTATGTAACACATTTCAAGGGTATTTATTTTCATTTATTGTTAATAGAATTTTTGGTAAAGTGAAATTAATTATACCAAATTTAATAACTTTGATTATTTAAGATAAGCATATGCATATGCATTTTCATAATTTATATTTTAATTAACTCTTACATTTAAAGTAGCAATTACAAATTGCGTTTTTATTTACCTCACATTTAGAAACACAAATTAAATTATTAACTCACATTCTATAAAATTGATCGAGAAAATTACCTATTTATATTTCTGTATAAGGTTGTTCTGTAAAGTACTGTACAATTTTATTATGTACTTATAATTGGTATTTTTCAGACCTCAATAACGTATAATTGTAATTACTATTTTTTCCCCTTATACAAATAATTGTTTGTAGTTTTGTATTAAAATAACACCAAAATCTTCACAAAACATATTCTAATCGATAGGGTAATGTTGATTAAAAATATTTGGTAATATGCCAATCAGTAAACACTAAACGCCACATGATTCTATCCGAAAATCATTAGGTACCTAAATGTAATTATAGATTGTTTATTTATAAAAAGTTAAACTACGTAGTAAAAACTTATGACATTTTAATTTTTGAAAATAAGTAAATATAAAGTGTCACACAATTACACAATATGCGTCTAGTCATTAAATTGGGAGGGCTTAACCTAAAGTATGATTGAATAATAACATAATTTTTTATATCAATATTTTAGATTCTACTTATAATTAATGTTCAAGGGGGGCTACAGCCCCTTTGCCACAATAAATCCGCGACTGCTTTTAGTTATATTAACTATAACTATGTAGATACTATTGTTCTCTCTCTACTTATTGACTTTTTAGATTTTAAAATTAAATATTCTTTATATATTTATATTTAAAAATATGAATACATATCACAATTAATGTAACCTTGACTATTTCATTTATATAAATACTTCCTTTCGTACAAAATTATTATTAATTTGTCTATGACCATTACTAATTCATTAATCAATAGTAGGTATATTTTATTTCTACGTGCTTTAAGTTGTATAATTGAGGTCAACCAATCAATCAACCTTTAAATAATAAATTTAAATATTGTTATTAATAGGTGCTTTTATTTCTTATTTATTTGTATTATCATTTACGTCTTTAAAAAAATATAATCTATTTAAATAAATATAACTGCTTCGTAATATTGTTTAATTATATATTTATATATATATATAAATCTTGTAAATAATTTTAAAAATGTTTTCATTAAAACATAGAACGTAGTATTATTTTCATTTTATAAATATTAAAATATAAGGAAGTTTTAAAAAATGTATTTATGAAGTCTGTAGAAAAAAATATGCATATTCACAATTTTTATAGCATAGTTAACAAATGGTGCATACTGCATAACATAACTTTTTAATATTATTTTAATTTTACTCGACATTTAAAATGAGATTTCTTAGAAAATGTTTATTATAACTTGTAAATAAATAAAAACTAAACTAAAATAAAAAATATTGATTATATAGTACTACCTAACAAATAAAGTAGGTTGTATTGTTATATAGGTTGAACAATATTCAATATTGTAAATTATTATAATTTAAAATGTGTTAATTTAATATTATATTATTATTATATGTCAATTGAAATTATGTAGAATTTATTCGTATTTGTCTATTGTCTATGAATAATAAATATAATACGTATAATTATTGTTGTTATAATATATTAATATATTTGTAAATATCTAATGTTATAAATTTTATTTGCCTTCGTATCCATATTATATGTAACCAACCTACTTAGGTAGGTTAATAAGTGTTAATAATAGAATAGATAATAGAATGATAAATCATATTATTATTTTAATATTATATTTTTTATTTTAGTTATTAATATTATTTAAATATTAATCAATCATTTGCGTATCAAAAAAATACAAATATAATATATAAATAAATAAATAATATACAAATAAAATATATTTTACCTTTCTTAGGTACTTTAATTTAAATTGTATTTAATAATTTATTATTTTCAATATTTATTGTATTTACTTAATAATATTTTTTTAACAATGAATATTATAAACATTTTGGAATTATAATTTATTTTAAAGCAATTTCATTATCATATTAATATCAAGTATTCTAATTTACAATAAAGTTCAAATATTTTGTGTTGTACCATTAACCCAATATATAAAATCGTAGTACCTATTAAATACTTTTATTTTAAAAAAGTGCAATGGCTTTTTTTAATATATCGTTTATGATATATTTTTATAATTATATACCTAACCCAATCGTTTTCTAGAAATTAAATTTACAATTATAGAACAACTAGATACAACTAGTTTTACTAAATAGTAAATAGTAATAAATACCCATAATAATTCAATTTGTATAGAATTGATATAGATAACAAGTTAACAAATGTTACTATTATACAAATGCTACGAACGAACTGTTTCTTATAAAGTTGTTAATATTTAGAAAAGATTATCTTTCATTTTATATTATTTTTTATTTTTTTGGACATACAAAATTAATTTTAGATTATGACATAAGATTAATTTTATATTTTATTCCTATAATTCAAATCTATAGTCACTTTTTTTAAGTTTGGTATTGTTTTAGTATAACAACTAGCAGCTATACAAATTATGGGGTAAGTATATTAGGATGTTAGGTATTTGTGTGTTACCCAACGAAAAGTACTTTATTATTTTGGATGAAATATTCGGACAGAAATTGAATATGAAGTTGGTATAGGTATTGGGTTAATTATTTTGGCGTTTTGCCCTACTGGCACACGTATAGACTATTATTTTTTTTTTAAATCAAATAAACAAATAACCCAAAAAATTGTAATTTTTGTAAATTATATTCTAATATCAATTTTTAACCGAAAACAAAATTGAGAAGGAAACACAATTATATACCAAACATAATTTTCTAAAATAATTTAACTTATTTGTAACGTAAATATTACAAAATATAATATAATATTGTTAGATTTTTAAATAGGTTGATTCTAAAAAATGTTTTATTTTACGTAGGTTCTTTAAACTACATGGAAAAAACTAAAAAACTGCTAAGAGACGAAGGAGCTGAATTTCGGCATGCATATAGCACTACCCCCATGTGCTGCCCGTCCAGAAGCTCCATGCTTACCGGTCTATACATACACAACCATGAAGTGTTTACGAACAATGACAATTGCAGTGGTCCAGTGTGGCAGAATGTACATGAGTCAAAGACATTCGCCACTTATTTAACAAATGAGGCAGGATATCATACAGGTATGTTTCTAGTTTTTCTACGTATTTGTAACCATTTTATTCATTATGTACAATAATATAAATAGAAATGTTTTTTTCTTATTTATTTATTTACATTACTTATGTCTTACTTCACTGTCGTAATATAAATACTTATTTTTTAAGTATTATAAACGTTAAAAACAAATTTTTATTTAAATACATTATATTTAGGCTATTTTGGAAAGTATTTGAACAAATACAATGGAAGTTATATACCTCCAGGTTGGCGTCAATGGGGAGGTCTTATTATGAACTCTAAATATTATAATTATTCAGTAAACTTGAATGGCAAGAAAATTAAACATGGCGATGATTATCACAAAGTTAGCATTGTTCATAACATTTTATTCAATTAAAAAAATTTTAAACCTATAATTTATTTACAGGATTACTATCCAAATGTTGTTACCAATGATTCAATAAACTTTCTTCGACATTCAAAACAACACCACCCTCATCGACCATTTATGCTTGTGATGAGTTTTCCATCTCCTCACGGACCTGAAGATTCTGCACCTGAATACTCCAACATGTTCTTTAACGTGACTTCACACCAGTAAGTCTAAACAAATTTTAAATTTTATGCAAAGTCGTGTGTGATAACTGGTAACTATTGTCACTAGTAAAATTTTTGAATGAAATCGGTTAGTGTATGCTGACCAGTGACCATTATCAAACCTGTTTTTTAACAATATTTAAAAATCTAAACCAATGTATGGCTATAAATTATAAATTTAATAATATTTTTATACCCCATACTACTACCATTGGTTAATTATACAATTGAACTAATGTCTAATTATAATAATAATTGTAATGCATTTTTAATAAGCAAATGGAAACTGGAAACATTATAAACAGTATAGTATGTGTCTATCGTCTCTTATCTGTTCAAATTAAAATAATATTTCCTAAGTTCTTATAGTAGCTAATTGCTATCTAATTTTAAATATTTAACATAATAATTTTTTATTCTGTTTTCTTTGCTCAGTTCTTTACAAAGTTTCACCAATGTTCTTCAATTATTAAGATAGTATAGATATTAGATAAATATTTATAATAGTATATTTATTATTTACAGTACTCCTACGTATGACTATGCTCCTAATCCTGACAAACAATGGATTTTACAAGTAACGGGACAAATGTTACCAATTCACAAAAAATTTACAGATCTACTAATGACTAAACGATTACAAACATTGCAAAGTGTAGATGATTCTGTATCTAGAGTAAGTTGTTATATATTATGTAATTGAAAAAAAATTAATTTATTAAAGTAATTTATTTACAGGTTTATGAAGAACTAAAGCAATTAGGTGAATTGGATAATACATACATTATTTTTACTTCAGACCATGGTTATCACTTAGGTCAATTTGGTTTGGTTAAAGGTAAAGCTTTTCCATTTGAGTTTGATATACGTGTACCAATGTTAGTTAGAGGACCTGGTATTGAACCTGGAACAATGTAAGTGTACAATGTACAATGTACAAGTGTATATTATATAAGTTTGATCTATGTTTAATTAATTTAATTTAATTTGTTTAGAATAAATGAAATAGTTCTTAACATAGACCTTGCACCTACATTTTTGGACATTGCTGGTATTAATCCTCCTACTCATATGGATGGCCGATCAGCATTTAAATTATTTCATAAACACAAAAAAAGTAATAAAAAATTTGTTGCCCACTGGCCAGATACATTTTTAATTGAAAGCAGTGGTCGACGAGAACATAACAAACATAAGAGAAATTTTTCTACCTTACCACCATCGTCTAATAATGGTAAATGTTTATTAAACTCTAATAAAATAAATAATAACATAATTTGTTTACAGATTTTAGTATTGAAGATGATGTAAGTTTTGTTACGGGTAGCAAAGCTAGTAAATTATTCATGTTATGTCAGAGACCAGATTATCAGAGCCCTTGTAAACCTGGACAAAAATGGCATTGTATACGCGACGGATATAGGTTTGCATTAGAGTTTTCAAATCGGGTTTTTATAAAATTATTTTATGTCATATATTATATTATAGATGGCGAAAACATAAATGTAATAATATAAAAAAACATAATCGACTTCTAAATGGACTGAACAAATGTACTTGTGTTTCTACTGATGGAAATTTATACACAAAGCTTGAAATTAGTAAAATTAATATGAATAGAAAACATAAACCAAAGTAAAATTTATTTTTATTGAGTAATTTAATATGATTTTATTTTGAATAATTTATTTATTTTTATTTTTTCAGAAATATAAAAATGTCTAATCATAAAAACCGTTTTCGTAGAGACATTGTGACTCCTCTAAGTTATAATATGACTTTGAACATGAATATATTAAACAAACAAATTGATTACTTACAAACAGCGGTCAATGGTTCCTCTCAAGTTAGCTGTACAGTCACAAATGGTGACGTTAAATGTACAAATATTGTATATAACAATCCAAAAGTTTGGAAATTTAGTCAGAATCGAGTGCAAAAACAAATTTTAAGTTTGCAAACCAAACTAGAGAAACTTAAAGAAATACAAAAACATCTTGAAACTAAACGACCTAATTTTAAAGACGACAATGAAGATAAAGACGTGGTAGTGGAAGAAGAAGAAGAAGATGATGATGATGATGATGATGAAGAAGATGAAGAAGAAGACCAGACTGAAGAGGGTTCTGTTTTAAATGGACAATGGAATCCTAGGTTTGTAAATTATTAAATATTTAAAAGTATTAAAGTTTTTTGATATATATAAATATTTTATTTATAATCATATACATAGGATGACACCTGTACACAATTATAGTATGAGTCCTGACAGTTTACTTGTAGATGGAGTTGAACCTCACAGATTAAGACATCATGGACATAAGCCACAATTTAAAAATGATAATGCTACAATTGCAGATACATGTCATTGTGTTCCTTTCATGTATGTATATAAATTTTTTTATTAATATAATAATTTAATGTATTTAAATTGTGAAATTATTTTTGATACAACACCTAGGTTTAAGGAAAATGATCCTGTATTGAATAAAGAGGTAAAAAAGCTTTTAAAAGCTAATAGACAGAAAAAAAAAGGAAGAAAATTTAGAAAGAAAAAATCAAAATTAAATAAGGAGTGTATGTTAGAAAAAATGAACTGTTTCAATCATGATAATAATCATTGGCAAACAGCACCATTTTGGACAGGTAAGTGTTAAAATTTTAAATTATTTAAAAAATAAATTTTCTTTTTATTAAATTTAGACTGTAGTTTTTTTTAATATATTATATTGGCAAATTATAAGCTATCAAATGTATAATATAATTTTATAACCATTTTATCTTAACATTTTTACCCATGAAATTTAATTCTGAGTAGTACTTATATCAATAACTATTAGTTATACTTTTTAAGGTTTTTAGAAACATTAAGAAATTAAAATATCTAAAATCTTGTTAATGATTGCATTTTAATAAATCTATTTTATTACATACTTACACAATTATTTTTGTTATAATATATTTTTTTTCTGTTTACAGAAGGACCATTTTGTTTCTGTTTTAATGCAAATAACCACACATATTCATGCCTTCGTACAATTAATGCTACACACAATTATCTTTATTGTGAATTTGTCACTGGACTAGTGACATTTTATAATATGAAAATTGACCCATTTCAGCAGTGGAATCAAGTTCATACATTAGAGGCTAAAGAAAGACAATGGCTTCGAGATTCTCTTTCTGAAATGGTGCGTTGTAAAGGTTCTGCTCAATGTGCAATTAGTCCAGTTAAACGCAGAAAAAAACTTAATGGTTTTAATACATTATCAACTATTGGTATAAATTTAGATATGATTTAATTTTAATAAATGTATATTTAATCATATTATATAATTGTATTAATAGATGAAGCAATAACGAGCAAAAAATGACTGATGGATCAACCAAAAGATATGGATATTGTACGATACCGATAGTACATACAGTACAGCAAATTAGTGTACAAATACAGTATTATTATTTATTAATTTATATTTATGTATTTATTTATTTAAATTATATTGATTTTTTAAAAATTACTTGATGTAATTAATGTATATTTATATGTAATTTGTTGAATGCTTAATAAATTGTTTAGAACATTTTTATTTTATTTATTTTATTCCTAAGTTATTTTTCAATTTATTACTCATTAGTATTATATAACTTAGAGGACAATGGTATCAGAAATAATAATTAGATATTTTAATTTGTCAGCAAAAACCTTAAGGCAAAACATTAATTATCCATGTTGTTTAATAAATATTTTACTGTAGTTCAGTATTGTAGTGTAGTTAGACAACTGAGTCAATCATGTTTGTTGTCACTCTGTTTGGTTTTGCAGTATTGCACATGGCTGCTACAGAATGTATTGCTGGTATACATCTATTAAATTTAATAAATTTTATTCAGAATTTATTTATATATATATATAAATATATCTACTCGATATTATAATTTATTAATTTCTATAGGAGATTGCATGTCAGAATCAACTTCTCAAAAAAAAACTGGCGAAAATTTTTATTTTGTTAATAGTTTAAACTATTCAAAGACATTTGGCAAAGATTTTTACACTCATTTTTATCAAATGATTCATGAAATGACTTTGTCAAATGAAAACAATAATAATATTGATCAGCCAAATGATGTTGCAAGCAACATATTACACGAGTACCTAATATATATTATATTTGTATTATCTACTCTAAGGGTTTCAAATTTTCAATAGTGTTCGATTTTAATTTTCTTTATAGTTTTCTCAACTACTCCGTCCCTTGTGGTATTCAGGGTAGAAATGGATATTCAAGGTCCGACACCAATAGAATAGTCGGTGGTACGAATTTGGGCCCAGGTAATAGTCATAAATGTAAATCTACATGACTAAAATATATTATATGATTTAAAACGAATATTAGATTTTAATTTTAATTCCAAATCGTTTCTCGTAGGCGAATTTCCATGGCAAATATCGTTACAACTCATCACGGGTTGGACGGCTCGACACATATGTGGTGGATCTGTGATCAATGAAAACTGGATTTTGACTGCAGCGCATTGCGTACACGGAATGTCTGAAGATTTGCTTTCGGTAGTAGCCGGAAAACTCAATCTTTACATACCCGAAGGTTACATTTACCTATAAAAAGATTAAAAAAAAGACATGCTTTACGCTTTTTATTTTTTTAATAGATTACGAGCAGAGAGTAAATGTTGTTAATATATATTTCAACGGGTTTAACAAGAAAATATTTGCTAGAGACATTGCGTTATTAAAGGTGTACCCATCGTTGAAATTCGACAACAATCTGGTGTCTCCGATTTGTATACCGAAACCCGGAACACGATATGACAATAGTATAATTTTTTAATATACAAATAAATAAATTTACCTATTAATTTCTATTGTCTGTATTATATTGTAATCTGTATAATATAATATTGAATTGCATGCGAAGATTTGGCCATGGTGACTGGATGGGGACGTTTATCGGACAATGGCGAGTTCGCCCATATCTTACAAAAAGTACAATTGCCTTTGTTTCCGTTAAAAACCTGTCTGAACATCTACAACAACGCTGGTTACGGTCGTTACGTCAGTCAGTGTACGGTTTGTGGCGGAGGGACCTTTGAACACGAGGCCGACTCATGTCAAGTATTTATATAAGAACATAAAATTAAAATTATCAATAACCAATAGCCAATGTAGGTATCATAGGCGTATGTACAATGTACTCGTAGATTCTGGGATCCGAACTTGAAAGTAAAATTTTTAAATAAAAAAAAAAAAAAAAAAACGACCTATAAGTGGATAAATATTTGATTAAATCAAAAACTTAACCATTTTACCTACACGGCTACACAAAAGTATCATATTGGTAACGAGATAAAAATTAATAATTTGATTTAGGGTGACTCCGGAGGCCCTTTATCGTGTGTTGCTGATGACGGCCGTTTCTATTTGTGCGGCATTGTCAGTTGGGGACTTGGATGCGCACATCCGAAATACCCTGGAGTTTACACCGCAGTGTCTTGTTACTCGGATTGGATAAGGGACACGATCAGTTACGAATAATGCAAGAAGTCATGAACAATCTTTTCAGTTTTCTACAAAACTACAGCAATTTTATCACATAATAATTAATAAATAATAATAGTGTTATTTATATTTATTATAATATTATCATTTATCGAATATATCGAATAATATAACGATGTTAGCAATTTTATCAATATTACTTATTTTTGTGTTTTAAACTAAACATTACGCAAATGTCACGTTACTTTATAGACTTATAGTTTTATACAAATATGAAATATCAGTAATATCTATATAATAATTGGTAATCATATTAAAATTATATTATTAATATTATATAGTTATTATAAGTTTATAATTAATGCTTGTATAATTAATACAAGGATCGTGTACCTACCACATACCCATAAGAGATTTTTAATAAAGGTTACTTTGTATGTATTAAAAGTCATATTTTTATTTATTTAATTTTATAATGCTTTTATGCAATATTTTAACATTTTTAACAACGTAAAAATTGGTAAATATTATTGTTTTCATACATTTCGGCATTCTACTTATAAAACGACTTTTTAAAAATACTATTAGAGTATTAGTGAAATATAAGAAAATAGTTATATAGTAGATATTAATTAGTATGAAAATATACATAAGGAACAAACTGATGTAATTTAATATAGACACATATCACAATATATTCAGAATTTTAGATTTACATATTCAATATTGTATTAAATACTATGTTGTTAGAACCACAAACTATTTTTTAACGACCGTGAACACCTATTAGGATGCTAAATAAAAACTTTATTTAAAGACTTGTTCTTGAAAATATTTCATTACATAATGTTCGTTTAACATAATATATCATCTACACTTAATGATCTCATATATTATAATAAATATACCTATTATAATAATATTTTAAAGATTTTTTACGTCGTAATAAATAAAATATAGAAATTAAGAATAATAGAAATAATATAATTAAATTTTACATAATACGTTATAGGTATTAACCTAACTAAAAGTTTAGGAATACGTATTATCAATGCGTACTTTATAAGTATGGTTCTATAAAAGTATACACAAAATATAAAACATATTTACTATTTATATAAATACTATTTATTAAATAAATTAATGAAATGTTAATAAAAAAGTAAAAATAAATAGAAAATTTACTAATTTTCAAAAAACTAATAATTTTTGTAAATTTACGTCTATGGCCATAACCATGTCATAATAATATGTTTAGTGTATATAATTATACGTTTATAATATATCAAATATATAAATGAAAATAATTATTATATAATATCTATGTATCTATAAAATTTGTTTTTATAAGTGGTTCAAGATTTTAGGAGGCAGATTAGATTAAATGTAAATAGGTAAAATTATTGCAATGGTAAAGATCTAACCTAACTTAACCTTATTAACCTGTGATAATGAATATTCCCCTTGGCCCTTTTCAAAAAAACTGAGCACGCTGCACACCACTGCTTCTGATCATGTGATCAGAATTTCGTGTTACAAAAATGGAGTCTAATATTATGTTAAGTAAAAATGTAATGTTTGTAATTAGTACCTATTGTTTTAAATAGATACCTTACCTACCTAATAGGCGTTTATGTGACAAAAATAATGATGTTTTGTTTTTGTACAATTATTTATGAAAAAAATTACTAATTGGTATTTAACACCTTTGAAAAGCCTTAAAACACAAATCTCATGTGCTTTTTAATACTTGGGTAATTGTGATTGACTTATAAAAGCTTATTGTTTACAATTTAATGTAATATATATAAATATATTAAATAATAGGTGTTATATAATAATAATACCAATAGGTGGTATAATTAATATTTGTTTAAAAAGTAATTATAATTGCATTTATTAATAATATATTTATAATTTTTTTAGCACCTAACTAAAGGCACATTAAAGCACCAGCTATTTATAGTTTCTTCATCAGGTTTTGTAATAATTTTTATTAACGGAAATACTTTTCAATTTAAAAATAGGTATAAATAAAAATAGTATAAATTATTTATAGTTAATTGATTACATAATATATATTATAATGATAATAGAAAATGTTTGAAAAACATATTTAATAAATAAATGTTAATATTTTGTTCAGTTATTGTAAAAGTTATTTTATCAGATATTTTTAAAAGTTGAAAAAAATATGCAAAAATTTAGGATTACGGTCTGATCGTATTGGCAAGGCTGCAAACGAGTGTTCTACTCGCAGACGCTATCCCACTACTGCTCACCGCGGAGACTTTTGGCTGCTGGGTTTCCCCCCTGGCCCGATTCGCCTCTCCTTAGCTAACCTGGGCTCCATGGGCTACCCCGCGGAGCCCATATTGACGACAAGCTTAGCACGGACGTCCGTTCAACGCGGAACGTCCCGCCACAGTTGCCCCCACCTCAGACCATCCACGCAATCCGACCTCCGAGTAGCCGGATTACAGGAGCACGCCACAACTCCCAGTCGAACGTACTATGTAAAATACTATTATTTAAGTTTTATAATTAATGTCAACTAAATTATTTATAATATAAAATAATCGAATTTTTATTTCTTAATTGAATTGACAATAATAATGGACATTATTTTTACTTAATCAGTAATCTATATAATATAAATTAATTAATAAAACTATGTATTTAGAATGTTAACAATAAATAGTTATTACATAAATGTGATAAACATTATCATTTTACCCGTTTGTCGTGATAAAAATGCCTTTAACATTTTATTTACTTATTTATTGCTTACATAGGTAAATACAATAATTTTTTTAATTTTTTTTTTCTAGTAAAAAAACTAAAAAATGTTAAATACGTTACAATTTATATCTAAATCTTCAATTGCCTTAATTTTAATACGACGACCGATTTCATTAGTTTTATATAAACGTTCTATTTGGAATGTTTGTTATCAATGTCGACAATCAATAATTCTTAATAACAAATTTAAAAGTCTCGATTTGGACAAACGCTATAAACGTACAAAAAATGTAATTTCGTACAAGTAAATAGCGTAATATGAAATGTAAATTATTTTTATTTTTGTAGAATGATGACACTGATGATGAGCTAGATTTAGATTTGGACATTGATGATTCCAATCAACTGGTAAAATTTAGAACTAGTACAATGCGAATGGATGCTATTCTCAAACATGCATTAGGAAAGTCCAGAAAGTATATAATATAATTTAATAATTATCATTATATGAAATATTCATTTGTACAATTTGTTTATTTAGTAAAATTGAAGTAGCTTTCTACGAGAGTCGTATACGCGTCAATGGTGTTAAGGTGTCAAAGAAAAGCCACACTTTGGAAGTGGGTGATGAAGTTGATCTGGTGAAAGGTCCTAGCCCAAAAAATCCAGATTTTCTATTAGTATCCAGAGTAGAAATATTGTCTTCTAAATTAGATGGTGATGAGTTAGAAATTAAGTTAAGAAAGTTTAAAAACCTTTTGATCGATAATTATGAAAATAAGTGGAAAGCACCATTATAAATATATATTGTATATCATTTAAATTAAATAATTATAATTCTTTCTTTATAAACTACTATTAAATAATATGTTAAAATGTTTAAAAACTAAAAAGTGTAAAGCATAGTAAAATACACATATATTCTTGTTGACATTGTATTAAAAAAAATATTTAACATTCATAAAAACAATACCAGAAGCAAAATCCATTTCAAATACATTTTGTTATAAAATAATGGTAACAAATTAAAATTAAATATACATCACCTTTCATCTAATAATTACTATAATTATTAATTTCTAATAGGTAATTAAATTACTACTAATTAATATTTTAATAACATAATCAATTTATTCCAATAATCCTAAATTTACCTTCATTTTAATAATGAATTTAATCATAAAATTATTATATTATAAAAAAAAATGTCAATTTTGGTTGAATAAATTTATGCCATAGCACTGGCTGGTAACGAACTATGTTTAGGTTTCATTCGATTTATGAAAACGCGTATACAACCATTAAAATCTGCGCTCACCAAAACATATCCATCTTGGCTACTATTTTCATCAGTTTTCATTTGTCTAAACACCACTTCTGGGTTAGGTGCAAAAATTGCACAAGTCACAACAGCATTATGAGCTTTAATTCCTTCCCAATAGTCATTTCGATCTCGTCTTACTGACGTAAATTTTGAATAGTCATGATGAGTTTTCCATACATAAATACATTGATTCTCAGAACCACACACAATATATTTACCATCGTGGCTAAAACTAGCTTTAATTTGACTACTTATATTTACATAACCCTTATACTTGCAAGACAAATTCAAATCTCTGAGATCATACAATCTAATGCGACTATCATTTGATGTTACTAACACTTTATCTTCACCTGGCATTGGTTCAATACCACTAATTTTCCTTCCTGTCGAATTTCTACCTCGAGTAGACCGCACGTGTATTTGGGTATGATAACGTAGCTGATCTGTTGTATAAAATATACAACGGCCATCATAAGAACCAACAACAGCAAATTTACCATTTTGACAAAAATTAGCAGCAGTTATAAGTTTTGTCTGTCCTTCAACTTCATTCCAAACTGCCACTTTTTTATCAGGAATATTCCAAAGACGAAGTTTCCCATCTAAAGACCCACTTAAAAAATATCGATCATCTCGTGGATGAAAACATATAGCAGTCACAAAATCAATATGTTGAAAACAACATAAACATTCTCTTCTACTTATATGCCATAATCTAACAGTTTTATCCATTGATGATGACAGTACGAAATAATTTTTTGACCAGGCTATATCTAGTAAATCAGATCGATGTCCAGTATATGTACAAAATGGACGTGACATAAATGGCCCACGGTCATCTGGATCAGCAGAAAATGATTGATCATCAATAGATAATTGAGAAACTAATGATTCAGTTGAAGGGGTTGGTGAAACTTTATCAGCATCATACTTTTTACGCATTTCATGAAAGTCTTTATAAGCATCTCGCAGAACCCAAACTCGAAGTACACGGTCTTGTCCAGCAGTAGCTAATAGTCTACCGCACATTGAAAATTTCATACACCATACAGGGCCTGTATGTTCATTGCAGAATTCCTAAAACATATTATATTATTTTATATTTTATATTATTAAAATATTATTATTTAACATATTAAATTGTATTTTTTCAAAGACTTACTTGGACGTGTTGAACTGAATCAAATTCATAGGGTCCTTTATGACTGTTTGATGCTCTTAATTTAAATGCTTCATTAGCTGTCGGTGCATTAGAAATATCAGTTGCAGGTTGTGGCCTTTCTACTAAGTCTACAATCTCCATAACATCTTCTTTGTGTCTTACATGAGATACTTCATGTGCAATGGTCCTAGCTTTATTTACAGTTTTTTTCACAGTAGTACCCAAAAATCTTTTAATTCTAGCTGTACGACGACGAATTGCAGACTCATCAACAGGATCATCCCGTCCAGTAGCTACAGTATCATTTGATTTACTACCAATACTTTCTTCGTCGGATTCTTTAAGTTTTTTTATAGAACTAGATCTGTATGAATGCGAGTCTAAGTTTGGAGTGCTTACATATTCTGATGTTAAGCGCATTATGTGTAAAGATAATGGGTTAATACATTGCGGTAATTTATCTTCAGCTATGCTTAATGGAACTCTCTCTCCAGTGTCCAAATTCAATACAGTAATTTGTTCCAATATTTCCTATTGTAAAAATAAATGTACTACATAGTATCATATTTATTATTAAAAAATACTCACTATGTCAGTCAATTTTTTTCCAGAATCTGTATGAGTTTTTAAAAACATATTTAACTGTTGATCTCTCAATTCATGTTCATCACCAGCTGATCTACGACGTTCTCGTGATGTAACACGGTTACAAGATCTATTAGAAGTTATACCACTTGTACCAGCCATAGGGTATGTGTTACTATGAGAAGCAAGTGTTTTTGATTTTTCTTTTACTTCTTCAAAAACTTCTTTAATCATTTTTAAAACTGGTTTGTCTTTATCCTGTAAACAAAACATTTCATTTAATAAATATTCAACTCTTAATACTCAAATATAATACAACTCACTAAATGATTAACAATATATTGGCCTTTGGTAGCTGAATGAAGATCCAATGAATGTTCTAATTCTCTTGTTAATGATTCTATAGTGCTTGCTGGACTTGTTATACAATTAGAATTTTTATCATCTTTTACAACATTTAACTGATATAAAAATATAAAAGAAAAAACAAATTAACTAAAAATTAATTAATTTTAAAACTAAATATTAAATTTACATTTGAATTATCTTTAATTTGAGCACTGTCATTTTCAATAGAGACATTTATTTGTTTCTGTCTTCGTCGTCTTGGTGGCGCAATAGGCCTATCCGTTTCTATATTAATAGTTCCATTATTAGAAAATTTTGTGCTTGCAATTACATCAGGTTCATGAAAAGCGTTTACAGTTTCAACAGGTATCATAGGTTTATCGTCAATAGAAACAGGTGTCGATGATTCAGATGATTTATTATTTTCTGATGGCCGTAGAGCAGATTCTTTTCCTAAATAATTACTTAAAGCTTACTATAAATTTTTCAAAAAAAATTAATTATATGTATGATAGAAACCTATAAAATGATCATTGGGAACACTTCCAAGTAGTCGTCCAACTTTGCCTAAAGATAAAATACTCTGTACAGATGCTCCATCTGGTTCAATAACTCTGAAAGGATGACTAGGTCTATGTGAAGGTGCTAGGAATACTCCATCAGCTGATGAGGCTTGACTTTCAGTTGGTGATACAGCTTGCATTTCATCATCATCAATTTGCATGTGTTGACGGATTTCATTGAATTTACGACGACCATTATGCTCTGAAACCTGATACAACAACTTTGTAAACTACTTTAGAGAAAATAATTGTATTTAAATAAATGTACCAATTTTGGAACACTAGATATTTTGAAAGTCAAATTTTTTTTCTTTTCTTCCAAAAGTTCTTTTTCACTTTTGCCAGTTTGTTTTGATTGTTCACTAAAAATTTTAATGTAATTAACAAACGTATGCTTAAATACTAAACAAAACTAGTATTAATGAAGGTTTGTTACTTTTGATCACGAGCTGTGAAGTCTTCAGCATCAAAAAACTCATCAGTGTCACTGCTAGTATTTGACATTTTATAAAATAAACATTGTAATGTAATATATGATTTGTTTGTTTTATAGCTAAATATTTTAAAATTATTAATTAAAAAAATATAAAATGGATTTATAAAAGTATTTAATATAGTTTAAATAATATATAAATTATTCACTCAAGCACTATTAGTTATTACTCCGTCTCTGTAATCTGTAATTCTGTATTAATTTAAATTTGAGATAAGAATGTTTTCAAAGTAATCACTTTGATTTGACCATAGTTTCTATGGCTATGATTTGGATGTCCCATTTCTTTCAAAATATTGTACTTGACATCTTAGATAATACATACTGGTTAGAACCACAGATTAAATGAAATTATATGATAGAACTATAGCATAAAATCATAAACTGTATTATCTAAGCTTGACACTTTATCTTATCAAAATTTAAAAATGATTCAAAATAATTCAGGGTGTTAAAAGTACAATATTTTAATTTTTATTATCGATAACACTGAAAACTGAAAATGTTTAACAAAATAGAACTATTTAATTATGGATTATACAACGAAGTATAATTGATGATTCAATAAGGTGCAAATTAAAATTAACAACATTACAGCGTCACCTAGTTGTAAAATTAACAAACTAAAAATATACATTTGTACTTTAAAATATATAATTTAAAATTTTTATATTTTAATCTACTAATCTACTACGGAGTAAAAATTAACCTAACCTAATGAAGTATCTAAGTTTATTACTTTAAAGTAATTGTAATATTTCTATAATTCTGTTACATACAATAGGCATTATTACATTAGGTCATTAAACAATTTTTTAATTTATTTATTATATAATCACTCTAATTATTTATTTGTTAAAATTTTCAAAATAACATAATAAAAAAAGAAGTCATGATTAAAAATTGTAGCATTATTGTTAAATAATAATGCTAATAATAAAACATTATTGTTAAACTTTAGAACTTATTACTAAAACTAAAGGCAAGAATATTTTAGTAGGATTGAAATACCCATTTTTTTAAAAATATTTACTAAAAGAAGAATTTAAGACAAAAGACGGTTTAAATTTTAGATTTTTTATAAAAGTTACTTCTTTGTCAAATGATATTATAGTAATGCATTACTGCATTAACATAATATATCCATCTCAATAGTATGAATATTCTGCTCATTATTTTTGATAAATGACTAATGATTTATAAGATCTAAATTTAACTTAAGTATACTGTACAATTTTTGTTCTGTGTATGGTTATTTTGCTAAACTCGTGAATGGTGCATTTAAATAGTGAACATGATGCTTTTTATCTCGTTAACTCCTTAGTTTTAATCGTAATATATAAATAATAAAATAATAGGATTAACTTTTAAGTATATTTGTACATTGTACTTCAATATCATGAATGAAAAATTGAATAAACGTTTTCATATATAAAAGATTGTAAATTAATAAAAAACTAAATTATATTCGATATTCCATCTAAACAGATATTTTTTACTTATCAATCAAAGGGTATGGCAGTTGCGCATTTAGATGTTTTCTACCCTGGGGCAAAATGTTATAAACCATAATTGTAAACTAAAAATATAATATATTTTACAAAATTTTCCGTCCGTCAAATGTTTCCGTTCGGGAAAACTTTCCCCATTCGCACCATTCGCCCCCTTAAATGCGCCATTGAGGTGGGGGAACAAAATATTTTAATTTTTCAATTTTTAGTTTCACTATTATGATTAATCAATACTGAATAGTAATAATGATAAATTATGGTTTTTAAAATGTTTCCTTTCATAGATAGGTTTGTGATGCAAACTGGATTTATGAAAAGGGGGCAATCATGAAAATTATTTTCATATTGTAAACTAAATTAAAAATTAATAAATATATTTGTTCGAAACATTAAAATTATTAAAAAATTGTTTATTTCAAATGTCACGGTATTTTATATTATGTAATATATACTTATATTATATAATAATTATAAAATAGATCTAAAAAAAAACTAAGTGAGCAAAATTTTCTGGAGAGGCTACAGGCTCAATATTTAAATCTTAAATCTAACAAAACTTTTATATGCTCATATAGTCATATATATATATTTATATATATACACACACACATCAACATTTTGTTGAACTAATTATCTTAAAAAACTCAACTTTTCCTGTCATATTATATATGTTAATGTTTAAATATAAAAATTTATATTATATATATATATATACATATCAAGAGCATAATAATCTCTGAACATTGCGTCATTGCCTATTATATTTATGAAATAAAAATTATATTTGTTGTAAAAGTGGATTGTATATATGTTTTATATATAGTTTTTACTTTTATGTTATCTCCTTTACAAAATTTGGGAGGCTAAGTCCCCATAAATCACTCCCTCTTTCCGATTGTGTGTAAGTATATAAGTATTAAAAAATCACTAATTATGTACATTTGATATTTTATAATTAAGATAACGTAATAATACAAGTATAATGAAACAATAATATAAGTATAAAACATTATAAATTTAATTTTAAATATTAGGATTTATTCAAAACGTATTAACTATTTTAACTATTTACGTAAGTATAAGCATAATAAAACAAATCTATTTTGTCATGGATATTAGGTATTTATATTTAAGCGCACGCCACAAAATTGTGTACACTTTGTCATTATTATAAGATACGTAATCATTTTAAATTTAATAAGTACATTTTTAAGCTCAAAATATCTTATCCTTACCCTCAAATGCTTAAAGGTATGAATTAAAATAATATCTTTAATTTAATCAATATTATTATTATTGTTTTATAATATTTGTTTAATGTTGGTTATAAGAAAATTTATAGTAAACTAAAATTAATACTTCAATTTAGTTATAATTTAGGATTGAGGAATTGTTCTTACAATACTATAGATAAAATTACATGTCCATGTATTATAAAATTATAATTATATTTAACTCATTAGTATCTGTAGACAACTCTTTTTAAATATTGAATGGCGCACAAACGGAAATGGTTTGTAAATTATTAATCAATTAAAGGGAATTTAGGTTTTCCCTGTGTAACACTGTAACATTGTATGAAAATTTGTTTTGATATTTTTTGTGTAATCAGTATTCACTATTCAGTAATCTCATCGTTTGGAAATGGTTAGATTAGTTAATCAAATCTAAAGGAAATAAATAAAAATTAAATAAAATTTACCTGTAAATTATAGTACGTTTGCCATATAAAATTCTGATTTAGTGAATTCTCATTTATTTTATCTCCATCCAATGTACTTCGTTATCGTATTCTAAGAGTAATGCCCTCCAAACGATGATTTTTGTAAGTAACCAATTTACACATTATATAGTCAATTTGTCATTCTAATAAATTATACTGACAATCATTGACAATTTCTAATGTAGCACTAGTAACTTGACATTAATTGTTAATTAACAGGCTGTAACGTGTGTTGTGATCACAAGAACCTAGGAATGGCGTCATCCAGCCGAGGAATTCAAATTGGTTCTGCGTGGTTCCAACGCAAAATTAATTTAAGGCCACAACACAGGGGCGTACATTTAGTAACCGAAGAAATATTGAAACAGATACCAGAAATAGCACAATTCTCTGTTGGCTTGTGCCATATACAAAGTAAATATTTTTTTTTTTTTTTGATACTTTAAAAATATAATTTATATGTTATATTTGCATACATTAGGTACATTAATCATAATATTATACTGTTTAAAAAAAAATTAGTAATAATAATTGATATAAACCATAGTAAAATATAATATTATTTAACTACTTTTTTAGTGGTGTTAATTAATATAGTTTGTGTTAAATATGTGATAATATAATAATATATAATATATTAAAACATGTTAAATGTTTCTAGGAATGGTAATATATTTTCTATTGTTTTTTTGGATATATTTAGATTATCAGTAGTGTTCTCATGTTTTGTACTTGTACTAAGTAGTAACTGAAGTTTTCATCATTAGGAACTATATTCAATGTTCTAATGTCATGAACATACTCAGTTGTACTGATGTACTGAGTGTTAATTAACTACTATTATCATAACAACAAAATAAGGATATAATCCTAAAGATTAAATCTGTAATAGATATGAAACATCTATGAAAGTCATGGATGTATCTGAAAAACAGTAAGCAGAATGTCTGTTTAAAGATAGTTATATATGGTAACATTATTGCTTATGTAATATATCTAACCAGGAAATGGAATCTGTTCATTGTTCTTTTGGTCCTCAACAAGAAGAATTTTCATTAAAACATTACTATGAACATTAAAATTTATATACATAGGCAAAACAAATAAACTTTTCTTGGAGATTTTTTAATTATATACCAGTATTTCATAGTTTATTAACTATTAAAATATATAAACCATTTAATATTTTTCAGTTTTGCATACATCAGCTAGTCTCGCCATAAATGAAAGTTGGGATCCAAATGTTCGGTAAGAGTATGATTAATCATAACAGTAATATAATTAATATATAATAATATATAATTTAATTAAAAAGTATGTTGAAATTTTTAAAAATAATAACTAATATTTAGGTTAACTGGTTTTATAAATAAATGACTTTTTAAATTGTGATTTATAGTTAACAATTGTATCGCTATATTATTTAATATAAAATAAGTAAAATGTTAAAGTATATAATATTTTAATAATTTAATAACTTTGAAAATTATGTATTTAAATTAATTGATTATAATCATTGTTTTAGGGATGACATGGAGATGATGTTGAATAAGATTGTACCTGAAGTAAGTGGCATTCTTATCCAGTAAATAATAATAAATTAATCAAATATAAATGAATTTGTTTTTTACATTCATAATTTTAAATCAATACTTTTTTTCCTGATGTAAATTATGATATATATACACCTGAACTATGTAATTTTTTTTTTTTATAGGGTTTACCTTATCGACATTCGTGCGAAGGACCAGATGACATGGTAATTAATTTATGCCCATATATATAATAAAAGAAGCATATCTATTATATAATAATAAAATTATTATTTATAGCCAGCACATGTAAAAGCATGTTTTCTCGGTTCATCAATAACAGTGCCCATTACTGAGGGAAAGTTGAATCTTGGCACATGGCAAGGTATTTGGTTATGTGAGCATCGAAATCAAGCTGGTAGTCGAAAGCTAGTGATTACATTAAATGGATCGCCAAATTCATCTGCAGGTGATTGTAATCGGTCACCAATGTCTCCGTCCTCGCCAATGGCTTCATTAAGCAGTTAGGCACATTATATACACAAATAATTCACAGATGGATTATTTATATACATCACAACCAACTTTAAATTTAGAAACAATATTGTTAGTTGTTGCATCTAGTCAAATATAAGCACATTTATTGCAAATATTGTACCTCATCATGACTAGTTTATTAAATATTTTAATCAAGTAAAGTACATTCTGAAACGTAATTACTAATTATACATTCCAAAAAAAGAAACAAAATTATGAATATGTAATATATATTTAAAAAATATGGTTTTATTAATATTAGTCAAAATAACATTACTTAAGTCACGCTTACAATAAGATACAAATTTATATGAAATGTTTTAAAAGTAAACACTAATTGTTCAATCATTTTTTAAATTCATATTTAAATTATTTTATTTTTTTGTTATTAAGTCATAATTTACCTTGATTTTGTATTAATTTTGCCAATATTATGAATGATTCATTGTATTGTAATTTGTGTACAAAAAATCAATTATAATTCTATAAATGTATTATACATTTGATTAACAAAATAATTATAAACGTCCGTTCTTAGATAAATGTTAATTTCTTAATTACAATTTTGAAAAATTGCTTGTTTTAAAAATATATTTGAAAAAACAAATATAATTGTTGTTTTTCATACAACTATTTTATGTAAATTTATAAAATATTTATCACAGTATAGTAAAATGTAACCAGCTTAAAAACAAATAAGGTCTTATTTATTTTTACCTATATAAGTGACAATCTCGAAAATAGTAAACACAGGATCTAAAATATAAAAAACATATGAACTTGAATACAAATAAAAACTGAACTTATAAAAATTAAAATAAGGGATTAATTTTGTTAAATAGAGTAACAATATTTTTGGAAATTATAATTGCTTATGTATTATTTTTTTGATTTTTAATATTTTTAAGATTGGCCAATAACTAATATTAGGTATAGATATTTTTCAGAACCGATAATAAAATATATTCATCTGCTTTATTGTCGATTTGTAAATAATAATAAAGAAATAGAGAATATGATTATTTTTGAATTATTTAGACACAATGTAATAGTTTGTTAAACAAATAAATTAACAATACTTTTTTATATTTTATTGTTAAAAAATGTAATTATTTGAATAATATTAAACACCTTAACAGAAATATATCAATTTATATATTGAATATAGGTTTTTTTTATTATATTGGCTCAAGTATATAAGAAAAATATTGGATTGCTTATAAGTTTTATATTAGAATATCGGATATTAAAAAAATTGATATTGGCCCAGCACTAATATTTATTATAAACATGATAATAATATAACGTTTGTTATTACTTGATTAGTAATAAATAAAAAATTATCAAAGTATCTAATACCAAGATGGACACTAAAACTAGAAAGTTAGTAATTACTCTATCTAGTTAGTTTTAGTTCATAATAACTTTCTAACGTTTTAAATTAAATGTTAATTAATTTAATCTAATTCGTTAAAAACAAAAAAAGAACTATCTATATTGTTTACTCATTGCAGAAATGCAAATGTTCTGTAAAACTATAGAATGACTAACTTGCCCAGCTTTTATCAAATTTAATAATCATAAAATAATATGAAATATAAAAATATCTCTTTATTTTATGATTAATAAGAAAATCAGTGAATATATAAAATTTTACATAACTAAATACTATATTAATTATTTTTCTACTATAGGTACATTTTATTATAAGCTCAATAACAATAATAATAATAATAATAATAATAATAATAATAATAATAACAATAATAACAAAACTATTTTTAAACAATATTAATTCTAAATATAATTTTGGAATAAAACAATAACAGTTTACAGTAATAGGAACACTAAAAATTAATACATTTTATTTTGTTGATTAAACTATAATTTTATTATTATGAATTATACTTCCAAAAATATTTTAAATATAATAATTAATAAAAATATAATCTATCAATCAGTGCTTGAATTGAATTATATATTTCAGTATACTTCATTTTAATTTATATAAATAATTTTAACAAATATTTAGAAAAAAAGAAACATTATTTTAGTATTAATTTTTTTTTAAAAATTTAAACACTGGGTGTAATTTTAATAAATTAACTTTTAATAAATAATTAAGTCTCATCAAGTTTTTTCTCTGTGATTTAATTACAGTAATTTATTATTATTATATAATTTAATACTTGTTGTAATTGGTCAAAGTATTTTATAATTCGTTGAAATTTTTGACCTAATAATTTATAACCTAAAAGAAAAACTTATAATTGATTTTATTATAAACTTATTAATTATATCTTCCTTTTAGAATCAGTTTATCAATGAATGAAAAAAATGACAAAAAACCAATATAATACATAATTATGTAAAATAATTATCATACAAATATTTCCGAGAACAGAGATAATCTTAAAAGAATTATAATTTCTTCATTACTCATTGATGTAATTAAATATACCTTTTAACTGATTTTATTAAATAATAATAATAATAATATGACAAAATAAAATGTTACATCTAGAATCTAGATTCTCTACCAATTTTTTGGTCTTGTGGAACCCTCATTATTAAACCCATACACTATATCAGTGATGCTCAAACTGTTCTTCGCGGAGCCCTAGGCTTCTGTGAGAGTAGTCTAAGGGCTTCGCTGGGCATATCTGTATTAATAAAATTCAAATTATTAAATTATTATATTTCTTAGTTACATTTTTATATTTACATTTAACTTTATTTGGACTATACCAATATGTATTATTTTAAACGTTTAAAACCTTAAACTATTTATAAATCCACATATTTGGTGTTAAAATTATAATAATATGTTCTTTTTTATTATTTAATTAATTAAATAATTTTTATAAATTCATATTTTTCTGAAAAAATAAATAAAAAGCAAATCATTTACAACTGACATCAATTTTTATGAATTGTTATTGTCTCAAATAAACATTTCTGATTTTTGGGGCTCCGTAATTATTTTTAGGAACAAAAGGGCTCCACGAACAAAAAAAGTTTGAGAACCACTGCACTATATTATAATTTATTCGTTGTCCATATGTATTAATAATTATTAAAAGTTATTAAATGGAGAAATACATCATTTATATTATTGAGAGTTGCACTTTGCATATTACACTGGGCAATGTTTTAATATTAAACATTATTTAATGTTATTAAACTTTAAATAAAATAAGCTCAATATGTTAAAACAGACTTATAAAATATCATAATTATTCATTATTACTGCCTATAATTGCAAGATCAATTGAATTTGATTTTTTGACACCATTATGATCCTAAATAACACAAATATATATTTTATAATTAGTTATGTTAATAAAATGGAAGAACTGAAGAAAAATACAGGATTGAGATAAATAAGAAATTACGAATGTCAAAGGAACTAAAATTAGGTTTTTAAATAGGTATAATTATTAGCAATACAGTGGACACACTGTATAAATGAAAATGTAGAAATTAAATATTATTACAAAATTCAATATTCCGACAACAAATAATAATTTGCATTATCAGATTATTTTATAAAACTGATTTAGAGAATTGATAGCATAATAAAATTAATATTGTCATTATATAAATTAAATAATTTGATTACTTATTTTCAATAATAAATATACTCACATTTAAATTCAGATTTTTGCATATTGATTCGGGCATAGATTGGGTAGTTATTAAATTATTTTTTAGCTTGATTGATTCATCTACATTAACTCCAATGTACATTAAAATTTCAGGCAATTTTATTGGATAATCAAAATGACCTACAAATAAATATTAATTATTTTTATTGGTAATTTTTTTTTTTTTTTTTATTACCTGATATGTAATAAACATGTCAATTTAAAAGCATAATTTGGTAATATTCATTATAAAATTTAAAAATCGTATATTTTTTAAAAAAAAATTGTATTGCTAATATTTGTATAACACCATAATATATTAATGCCAATTATTCATACAAATTATTAAATTTAACAATTATAATTTTAATATCCGTACTATATAACAAGAAAGTATTAATTTAATTTCATATAAATATAATAACAATTTTTAAACAATGAATCTAATAATATTTTTATTAATTATACATATTTTAAATAAATACATAGTTAAATATTTAATGTTTTAAGTTTTTAATATAATACTAAGTTATGGTAGGGTTATCATTCGCCCCAGTTTCACTGAGATTTTTATGATTTTCAATTATGTGTTCCAGTGTCTCAGGATAGTAAAATGGTAAAATGTAACAGTATATATATAAATATATCTCAAAAAAATTATCTCGATTATGGAAAAATTTAATTTGGTAACCTGAAGTTAAGGGATTAATTGTATGTAATTATCTATAGAATACAAATACACATTAAATAATATATACTATCCTTATTCTTTTATATTATAAATTATTAATTTAAAAAAAGTAATGTAGATATTTATTTTTATTTTTAAGAAACTAAATTATAGCTACATTTTTATATTTTCTAAATCTCAATATTTTTGCATTCCATAGCGCTATAATATGTCATATGTATTATATATTTTATACGAGTAGTACAACTCAAATCATGTAGTGTAATATCTATAATATTGTATAATGGTTACAAATACTTTATTATTATTTTGAAAATTATATGTACTTAAAAGAAAATTAAAACCAATTCAAATTACAAAAAATAATAATAAAACTAACAAATAAAATTAGCATTTAAATGTATCTATTTAAAATGTAATTATTTATACTATTACCTGAAACAATATTAGTCAAATCAATATTTTCTATTCGATCACCATCTAATTGAACAGCTTCAAGACCAGCTACACCATTTGCTTGCATAGAAAGAGTTCTATATAGGAATTTGAGTAACCAATCACTCCTAATAATTTATTGTATTGTGTTAGTAACATAAAAAAAAAGAATGTAAATATTTAATATACCTGCAATATGCATTTACAATTCTCCCAGCCACAACATGTGTAATTTTATTCCAATCTGAAGAATTTCTAGTGCATGGAGCTCCAATTAAGATAGCATCTTGTACAATTCCATGACATTTTTCTCTTTGAGACATTTCCTAATAAAATAAAAATATATATTATTTTAAGTTAATAAATTAAAATAAATAATACATATTTTTTTATAAGTTAGATATACTTACTCTTAAACAATAATAAATAACTCGAGCTCCAAGACTATAACCTATTAATGTTACTGGACGATTACCATGATTATGAGTAAGTAAAGTTTCAGCTAATTGTTTTCCCACTTGTGCTGATCGTCGACAACATACACCCCATGGATTATCAATAACAGAGGCTAAACCTAAAATGCCTGCTGGCCATGCAATAGCTGCCATAAGACCAGATAGTACAGTGAATTTAAGGGACTCTTGTACTGCTACAGTTACAGCAAAACCAAGAAAATATTCCATAGCTCTTCCCAGTTCTAGTAGGTAAGTAGATTCATATTGTAGATAATACTGTTCAGCACTGTCCTAAAATTTAAACAAAATTTATTTTTACTAATAAAATTAATTCTCAAATTTAAATTTTAAAATTATGTATATAATAAAATGGAACAAATTTTGCACAAAATGGATATTTAAAATATTAAATAAATAAAGGATTTTCATGTTAGGAGAAATACTTATTAATATATAATACAGAACATACTATTTTAAATAGGGACAATTCAATATAAGTATTTTATCTTTATATATGATTTTAGATTCTGAGGGGAGCGAGGAATGTATTGTTTTTACAAAGATTTTTTTTTATGTATGAAAACATTTTTTCTCGGGTAAAAATAATGGTCTGATTATCATTTATCATGTATCATGAAGCATATGCTTCACTTGCAAATGTTGTCTACTTGACACTTTATTAAGCTAATTTTTAGAATTTCCCAATAGTTTTTCCTTAAGAAGCGGAAAATTGGCAATTTTTTAAACGCTTTTTATTATATTTTTTTTTTTTTTTGTGATTTCTTGTTAAGTTTTAATAGTAGGGATTTGAACATTTTTTTGAGTACTAATTAGGTTATTTACAAGCGTGGTAAAATTTTGGAACAGAATATTTAATTATTTAAAAAATATAGAGTTTTGAATGTTTTTCCAAAAAAAATTAATATTACCTACAATTTTAGAATTATATATTTGAAAATTTTTTAGAAGTCCAATACTATATTACTTAATCTTTTTAAAATATAATTTGAAAATTGTAACGGGCAAATTTTTTTTATAGGCTTTTTATTACTTCTTTTTTCTGATCTATGAAAACCTTTTTTTGGGTAGAAATAATGGTCCGATTACCACAAAAAGGGAATCTTTCTATACAGAATTTAATCTAGTTGGTACTTTATTTAGCTCATTTTTCGAATTTCATAAAAGTTTCTCCTTGAAAAGCGGATAAACGGCAATTATATAGGTTTTTTTCTGATATATGAAAACCATTTTTTGGGTAGAAATAATGGTTCGATTACCACAAAAAGGGAATCTTTCTATACCAAATTTCATCCAGATGGTACTTTCTTTAGCTCATTTTTCGAATTTCCAAAAGTTTCTCCTTGAAAAGCGGATAATCGGCAATTTTTATAGGCTTTTTTTTTCTTCTGATTTATGAAAACTTTTTTTCAGGTAGAAATAATTATCATAGAGGGTTACCCATTCTATTCCAAATTTCATTTAATTGGTACTTTATTTAGATCATTTTTTGAATTTTCCAAAAGGTTTTCCTTGAAAAAGGAATGATAACTCTTTGAATATTGATCATAGGGATTTTAAATTTATTTTGCATGTATACATATGTAATTTACATTCGTGGTAAATTTTGAAATGGATTATCAGTATAATATATTGCAATATATTGAGATACGCTCAGAATCGTATTTTCTAATGCAATATCATTGTATTCAAATCTTAATAATTATAATAAACCACTAATTTCTCCGAGGACCGAATGGACGAAGGAGGAACGTCCACAATCAGCCTATCCCACTTTTTAATAATTTAATGGTCAAAAAACATATTTTGTTTTATTTACTCTAAGATATTTCCAAGGTTGACTATAGCTGCTTGCATTTTCATCATTTAGCCATCCTGATATTACAATAGTAATGTGTAAGTGAACGTCTCCTGTTTCTGTATCTTTAGATAGTTTATGGAATTCAAATTCTTCTATGTCACCAACTCTTTTGTGCATTTTATACCCTAAAAATATAGTTTTGTTTATACAATAAAATTTATTATTTTAAATTAATATTTTACCCATTATTACCAGTTAAACTTGCCCCTGCAACACCAAAAAGTGATCCAACAACAGCTGAACCACCTAATGTTCCAATTGCTCCAACTATTGCAGATGAACCTATAACACTAGCTAACCCAGTGCCAATAAGGGGAGCCGCTAATCCACCAGTTAAACCAATGATCAGTCCACCGCCAACTGTTGCCAATCCAATCATTGCAAAACGTTTAATTTTAGAATTGCGAACACGGCGGGCAGCATCTACTTGTTCTTGTCTTGTTTGATGAAAAAAACATTTAAAAAGTTATTGATATATACATATTAGATAACTATGGAACATTAAAAAAATAAATCGAGAAAAATGCTTACTCAGTTTGTGCTGGTAAAAAATTTGATAAACAATTTACAACATTTAATTCTAAAGTATCTACAATACTTAAATCAAGTTCAAAAACACGAGTGACATATAATATGAGAACTCTCCAACGAGCATCATAGGTACCTAAAAAAAAAAAAAACATTTATTTTTTGTTTTGATTAAGTAAAATTTTAAATATTTTAAAATTAATAATTGAATAAAATACTTCCAGTATAAAGATATGAATCAAAATATTATAAGTAATTAATATAAAAAGATTATTTATTATAACATATTCAATTTTTTTTATTATTATATGTACAACTAATTAAATACTTACTGACTTTAATTCCTTTTTTGTGTGCATCAAAATATTTGATTTAATAGTTATTATTATTATTATTTTTAGTGTAAGAGTAATAAAGAATTATATAGAAAAAAAATTATTAAGTAATTTTTACCATTCGAAATAGCTACCAATAGAAGATCTTGTACAATAATCATCATTCCCTCATTAAGAACTTCTTCTTTTTTTAGAGATTTAACATAAACTTTTGCATCTAAAGGTAATTCACAATTAGCCATTTCTCGCATAGTAGGTAGTTGTAACATTAGTTTTAAATGATTGCACAAAATACGGAGACAATCCAATTTGAAAGTTGCATGTATATGATCTTTGTAAAGACAGGCTAATGATGTAGCACATAAGGCACAATATGAAAATCGGCCTGTTGGTGTTAGACATTCTGGAAGATTTTTTGTATTTAAAGTATCTGTAACATATAAGAAAACAATTTGTTTTAATTATAATATTAAAAACAACATTTCATTAAAACATTTAGGTAATTTAAACTGAAGTAATAGTAATTAATTAATAATCATTAATTAATTACTAAGAATATAATATATGATTAATCCAAAATGTACACATGTATATTATGTGAACACTAGACTTGTACTAAAAAGTAATATAAAACTTTTAAATAGGCATGTGATAAAATATGATAATAATTGCGTTTGTATCCAAATTAACATAAATAAATACAGGTGTATTCTAATAAAATATAGATCCAAGATGATTACAACTTAATATATTAATTATTTACTGTTATGATTAATATACAAATTTTCATAAAAATTCTGCATCTAAATTTAGATTAAAAATATGAGATTATTTTAAAACTTTTGATCACCAAAATGTGAATAGTTTTAAAATTAAAAATTAGAGAATAATAAACAGAGCCACAGAGGTTATATAATGAGAAAAAATATAATATTAAAAACCATATTATATGTATTGTTTAACTGATAGAAGGAATGTAGTCTGTAGAATAGATTTATCTACATTTCTGTATGTGTGTAAATTTAGGTGTACAAGTATATATATTACTAGTATATTACTCAAGATTAAGTTATATTATAATCTTAATGTAAATTATTTAAGTATATTAACAATCAGCCAAAATTGATAACTAAATAACACATTTAGTAAATTTAATCAATGATATTGCTCATTATAAATAAATAACAATAAAACAAATTGGGCTATTAATTTAAAATATATTCATACATTAAGGCAAAATCTCTAACTCAATATTTATAATTAATTTTTCATATGAAAAAGTTTAGTGTTTATTTCAGTTATGTTGTATGTACATGTTTGACACAAATTCATTAACATTAATTTGATAACTTAATATTGTAATTAAATATTAAAATGTCAAGTATAGTGTACATTAATATAAATATGTATTTGTATAAATCAATATCATAATTTTAAAATATTAATTAATATACTAATTAATAATAACTTCTAATATTATATGTATTTGTAAACCTAATAAAAATAAACTATAATAATGTATTTAATTTATATTAATATATTGTTAAAAACACAATATTAATTGTTTAAATCTTTTTAGTTTTAACATTATTTGTTATTCAATTTAAATATAAAATTTAGTTTTTAGATAAATATAATTTATCTGGAACTTGTTTATAAATTTAATTTATAAACATGAGGAGTTAACTAAAATGTATCTTATTACATATTAAAATATATTCATAATATGGAATATATTTTTTTAACTTTAACCATATGTTAAGGTACCTAAATTAAAAAATATACCAATCATAACAAAAATTCATAATATAATGCGCAATTTTACATTCATTGTATTATCAAGGTAAGTTTTTAATACAAAAATTCTAATTAAGGTATTTAATTTTATCATAATTAAATTAAAGTTTTTACCATTAATATGTTTAGATGCTTTATCGTGGTTGTCCATTGTAATAAAAGTGTTGGTAATGAGTAAACATAATAATATAATTTAAGTAGGTATGTTGATATTATATGCTAGGGATATATTAGATTACTCAAACAAAAGCTATATTAAATAAACAATAACAAAAAAAATTTACTATGAGAGCCAGTAACAGTCAATATACTTCTAGTCCTCTACAGATACTGAACACTGAAGTAAAATGTAACAAACTAACAACAGTGAACAGATAGCAGATAACTATAGATATATAGATACCTAGTATTTATTATCTTTTATTATTTTTTATGTAGTGTACTTTTTTAAGTTTTAACTCTGAAGTGGTTTAAATTTAATAAAAAAATAACTCAAAACAATGATAAGAGGAGAGATAAGAGTGTTTGTGGCCTTGTAATACAAGACAATATTATTACAATTATTACTCAATAGACTATAATGGTAGGAATTATTTAATATTTAATAGAACCACAAACTATACTACTTTAGTTTATTATAGAACCATGAAGTCAAAATATATGCAATAGAAACCTATGATAAGTTTTTATCACGGAAAAAATTATTTTTTTGTTTTAGCATCAGTTTTAAAACTGTAGTTATATAAAAAATAACGTATTAAATTCTGTAAACAAATCAGCCATAATAAACTATAAAATTTATCATAAAGTAATAATATTATTTTGTGTTTCTATGTAATGTGGATAATATATTAATATATATATCCATCATTCGTCAAGGTTTTATATCTATGATATGGCCACGGACTCATTGTTTTAAGACCGTTGTATTAGTTATCAACTTACAACTTAATAAATAATAATAACAAAAATTTTAAATAATTTAACATAGATTGATCACAGACTATATGACTATAAATTTTCATATAGTATGTGGCTTGATATAAGGTGTATTGATATTTAATACCAATGATGAACTATTGAACTAACTAGTACAGAATAGAACAATAGATGTAACTATAGTAAAGTAGTAACTACCACAGAATTCAGTTTATAAAGATTAGAATTATAATCAATTATTCTGTGTATCTCCAAGGATTAAAACTCATTGAACTCTATATGATAACATGATATTATTATTATATTATCATATAGAGTTCAATGGTGTAACCACAGAATAGATTTTAATCTAGTGTAACTACGTCTTAAATATCTTATTTTAACTATAGTTCATGATATCAATACGTTATATTAATGATAACATTTTATCAGGGAGATTGTATATAGGCCAAACAAATGATTATCCTATACACAGACAATTGTTTATAATTCATACGCAATGATTTTTTCAAATAATAAAATACATATAACATCTATAATACATTTCTATATTATTTTAATACAAATAATAAAATACATTTTAAATATAACAACATAAAATTTGTAAGAAAAACGTATAGCATCATTATATATATTTAATTATTGTACTGTCTGACGAGATGTCAGTGACGTCTATACTATACTATTAATATAGGTAAATATAGGTACTTTTTCAATCTACATAGATTATTTCAATATTATATATAGACATATGAAATAATTTTTTAGATTCTGAGCGGAGCAAGGAATATATTGTTTCTACAAAGATTTTTATTATGTATGAAAACATTTTTTCGGTTAGAAATAATTTTCCGATTATCACAAGTGGAATATGCTTTCGGTAGCAAATCGTGTCCTCTTGGTACTGTATGAAGCTCATTTTTCAAATTTTTCTAGAGTTTTTCCCTAGGAGAAGAAAAACTACCAAAAAATTGGCAAAATTACGATTTTCGTCATTTTTTATTTCGTGATAATTAATTGAGTTTTGATCGTAGGAACTTAAAAATGTTTTTGAGTATTAACATTGGTATTATACAAGTATGGTAAAATTTTGGAACAGATTTATTGAAAATTTGGCAAAATATAGGGCTATGAACTTTTTGACGAAAAAAATTAATATTACCTACAATTTTGGGTTTAACGATTTAAAAATTTTGTAAAAACCTAATAATATACTATTTAATATTTTTACAAAATATTTTGAAAATCGTGACTGACATTTTTTTTTATAGGCTTTTTATTATTATTTTTTTCTGATAATTAAAAACTTTTTTTAGGGTAGAAATAATGGTCCGATTACCACAAATAGGGTATGTTTTCCGTACCAAATATCATCTAGTTGGTACTTTATTTAGCTCATTTTTTGAATTTCCCAAAAGTTTTTCCTTGAAAAGTGGAAAATTGATCAAATTACGGTTTCCGTTATTTAAATTTTTTTATTTTTTATTATTAATTGAGTTTTGATCGTAGGAACTTGAACATTTTTTTGAGTACTAATATAGGTAATATTTACGTTTAATAAAATTTTGAAAAGGATTGATTTGTTTTTTGGCTAATATAGAGCTTTAAATTTTTCCTAAAAATATTTAATATTACCTGCAATTTTTGATTTAACGGTATGATTTTTTTTATAGAAGCCTATTTTATACTATTTAATCTATTTACAAAATATTTTTAAAATTGTGACTGACAATTTTTATCATAAAATGATAACTTCTTAAATATTGTTCATAGGGATTTGAAATTTATTTTGCATATTTACATGTGTAATTTACATTCGTGGTAAATTTTGAAATGGATTATTAGTATAATATATTAAAATTCGCTCAGAATCGTATTTTCCAAAGCAATACCATTGCATTCAAATCTTAATAATTATAATAAACCACTAATTTCTTCGAGGACCGAATGGACGAAGGAGGAACGTCCACAATCGGCCTTCCCACTTCATGTGAATGAGCTACTGTCACTAAAAATACAAAGCTGCCAATATATTTGTTTCTTTTTGACAAGCAAAAATAATTTGCTTAAATTTAGAAGACGTTAGTTTATGTTTTCTATACAAAATCCATAAGTCATTTTTGAATTGACCAATATTTTCTTGTGCCACTTTTAAAATAACATCATCAGTTAAAAGTAATTTATTTATTAAAAATTGTGTTTGAATTATTGAATTCATTACTAAATAATAAATCCTCAACTAAAATAAGTGATTTCTTAGATTGAATTCCCAAATTAAATTCAAGCTTTAATAACCAATGGTACCTATGTAGTGGTAGGTACACCTTATTGATTTAAAATCTTGAAGATTTTATTAGGAATAGAATTTGTACCTACAAATGGATCAGATGTTATCTCATATACATATAAGATATGTATATTTCATATGTATAAATTTATACATGTAAAATTATAAATTATATAAATATTTATATTTCATTAATTGATTTAAATATTTCATATTGTCAACTATAATATTACGAATACTCCAAGAACATGCATTATCCGTGGTACTAGTTATGATAGGCGAATAAACATAATGCTGCCATATGATTGTACATAGTTAAACCTTTAGGACATGTAAATGTACGATGTACTTATCATATATTACTACATCATTAATAAACATAATATAGAATTATCTATAAAGAAATAATTTATTTTAATTGAAAAGGTACCTTAACATTATATTTTATTGTTTTCATACTAGTTTTTACTTCTTATAAATAACCATGTAATGAATCATTTTAAAGTATAACCAGCATTAAATGAACGTTCCCCTTTCTTTAATTGCTTAGGATTTGACTTAGAATAATCAAAAATGTTAAAAATATTTAAAGCACTAGTAGCAGTCTTAACGATGTTATTATTTTAAAGTTATAATTATTAAATATACAGTAGACATTTAATTACCAATTATAAATAATTGCTACTATTTAATATATTATATACCCAGTAAACTTCGTGCGTCTATAAATCTATAATATTCAATTAAATAATCTATGTAGATTGTAGAAGTATAGAAATAGTAGTATGTATATAATATAATAGTATAGAACAATAATTATATATATATAATGATGCCATAAAATTTTTAAATTAATAAATAAATGAAAAAATTGTCTGTGTATCAACATTGATTGTATAATGTTTCACTATAAAAAAAGTAAAAGCTACTATAAATAAATTATAGTAAAATTAATCAATAGTATTAGTAGGTATGGGAAAATCATTTGTTTGGATCCTGATTATATATAATCTCCTAGAATGACGTCACACTAATACAGCGTATACACCTTGGCATGATAAACTGATAATAGTAAGTTTGGACGATGCGATAATATAGTACAGGCGTACATCCAACTCCCGTGTGTAATGTTTTATGTGGGAATTTCAACGTTGAGCGACTTGGCTAGCATGTCGTCGTTTTGCGGCCATCGCGTCTTCCTTTCTTTTTCCTTATACGATTGTCGCTCTTTTCCATTCGGCGATCCGTACGAGCTACGGTCGTGTTTCCATAGTCTCGCCTCTGTAGTCGTTTAGCGTGCACTCGTCTGTCATACGTATCATTGTTATTTTTTTTATTTTTCTATTCATTATCAAGTGTTTGCGTTCTTTGTGTCCACTGTCGCCGCCCATGCAGTGTCACTCCTTCGCCATGGCGTCGGATTCGCGTTTGTGATATTCGCCTTCACCGGGTTTTGTGTGTGCGCCGTTGTCCGTCGGTCTCCGTTCATCGTTTTTCGGCCGTAAAATATTACTATACCAACTATCCACCTACAAATTATACATATATATATATATATAATTTAATATCATCTATTTATATATATATTATTTCTGACGAGACGCGATGGAAGGTAGCAGCAGTAGCAGTAACAGCGGGGACGCCGTTGAACCAAAATCCGGGTGCGGTTGTAGTAATGCCACGGTAAATAACAACAATGACCCAAGCGCGGTAGCCGCGGCCACTGCTGCGAAAGTGTCAAAAATGACTGACGCGAATAAAAAATTTATCGCGAGGGCGATGGCAACTGAAAAAATACGACACCTAGAGAGTCTTCGGATGAAACAGGAGGAACAGAAACATAAACAACAGCAGCTATCCGCTGACGACCGTCACCAAATGGCCAACGGTTCTGCGAACGCCAACGGAAGTTCGTCTGCAGCCAGCGGTAGTTCCGCTGCCGTCAATGTTGACGAAACATCCGAAATCACCATCACCGTCTCGCCGACCACTGGCGGTCAGTTCGATCTGTCTGTACTCAAGACCGACTCGGTGGAAAGTTTAAAAAAAGTGATCTCCAAACGGCTGAGAGTTCCCAAAGAGCGTATATGCCTATTGTACCGCGAAAGGTAAGGTTTTTGTTTGCTTTCTTTTTACACTATCACTCTTACGCTTACATGTCTGTCGTATAAGTGTCGTTCGGAGCAAACAAAGATGTTACGCGGAGATTCAACTCATTAATTTTTGATTTTTGGATTGGGTGGTGGGCGGGTGGGTTCAAACGAGTGTGAGGCCTCCTTTGTGGATTATTTAGAGCGTATATTACATGAAAGGTTAAGGTACTGCGGCGATCCAAAGTACGAATTCCAGCTCGGTCAAACTTCGAAACCGGCACTTCCGTCCGATAACGTAGCGATCGGATCCGGGGGGTCACGACCCTGCAGTTTAGTTGTACGTGCAAAAACTGCCGATGTACGTACCCTCGGTAACAGCTGCTCATACGAGATAAAATGTTTTGTTCGTTTATTCCCCGAATCCGGGACGCCGCGGGGCGACGTTCAGGTAGTCTGGTAGTGTGTCGTTTGTGTTGGGAGAGTGGGCGACGTTGCCATTTCGCTGCATGCGTTCATTGCACGAAACTTTGTACGAGAAAACCACTTTTTCTTAATTATTTCTACTTTTGAGACTGAGTACTGCCCGTTTATATTATTATAGTTTCTTAGCCATTTTCCTGGCTAAGAATATTATATAAATTATTTTCTGTATTTATTGCGTCCATCAATATTACCTGACATTGAAACAACGAAACGATGTCAACAGGATTTGGATGTGTGTGCGTGTGTATAGCATAATGTTTGCAGATTTCTTTTTTTTTTTTTACTCATTTACCATATACTATATAGTATAGTAGTATACAATTCATAGGCATCCGGGTATGGTTTAATAATATTATTGAGCTTGTTTAAAACTCGTGTACGTTATTTGTCAATTTATTCATTATTGGACGTTATATGTCTCGCATGTCTATTTGTTGATGATAATAGTACGCGAGTTTCCCGGAAGTCGCATTTATTATAATATATAATTTTGTGCGATTTTAAATTGATGACAATCAATATAGTCGGTACATAATATAGTTTATAATTTAAAGACTGCTGACGGGTTTTAACGCTTTCGAAACGTATGCTTCTTTAACGACGACGTTTGTAATAAAAAAAAAAGTGGATACCAATTCTTTGTTACCGTCTCGTATACCAAACCGATTACGTGAATTTATTCGTTTTCGAACCCCTTACAAGTAACCCAAATAAAAAGGTTATATATTTTCTTATTTCGTAATATCGTGTGATTACGCAAGTATCTACAGCGCCCGACCGGAGTCTTTTCGGAGCGTGGGATCGAAATCCCAACAGCTGACGCTGCCTGCTACCGTCGACGTCGCCGCTCCCCTATTGGCGACTTACGCTTATGCGGCCGCCATTGCGTTTTAGGGGTGAATAACCCGAACGATCGTACCCGCATCCCTTTTTAGACAAGTGTATAACAGCTGCCCGACAATCGTAGCTGGTCCCTCTTCTATTGTATAAGTAACGAAACGCGACTCTTTTATGAAACGAATACGCTGCATAACGATCAAGACACCTGGTGGCTGACATTATTGTATATTTGTCTGTGTTATTTTTCGCATAACTTCTCAAAATCGAACGCGCGAAAAGCGACTTTCTCTCATCTAGGAAAATTAGGGGTTCCTAAACAAAAAAATAAAAATAA
Organism: Eriosoma lanigerum; assembly: GCA_013282895.1. Classification (NCBI taxonomy): domain Eukaryota; kingdom Metazoa; phylum Arthropoda; class Insecta; order Hemiptera; family Aphididae; genus Eriosoma; species Eriosoma lanigerum. The sequence goes on from CM023359.1 coordinate 19,519,133, forward strand.
GAACATTACCATGTTCTATTGTTTTTCTTTTGACTATCAGCACACCCACTAGCGCGTGAATATGACTTCTAGTGTTTTTTATTATTATTATACTAATGTCGTGTGTTTAAAAAAAAAAGAAAATAAAACTTCTAGTTGCAACAACGTTGTTTATCCACACGTTACGACTATCGATGCAAACTATACGTAATTTGACGCATTTATGTAACGCACCTGTAATTATTGTTATTGCGTTAAACCTTGAAAAACTTATTATTGCTCGCAATCAGAATTTTATTATTGTACCTAGTTATTATTTTCATGGTATGAAAATTACAATGTTTAGTTTTCACGTGACCACAATATTCTTCAATAATAATTGTTTAAGTCGTGATTTTTGCTCTGATGGACAAAACAAACGTTTATTGATTTATGGTTTTTTTTTTTGTCTCGCAGGCAACTAAGAGATGGCTCGTTGGACGACAACCAGTTGATGCAAGGAAGCCGCCTCACCCTATTGCCCAGTGTGGAAACCGGTCTTCTGGTGAGTACAACTGATAGATCTTCATTTTCGTCTCTTTTATCCTGACCCTCCCACCCTTTCTTGTAACGATAAACCAGTTTAAAATATGAATTATACGTATGCATTGTGTGTCCTTATTGCAACACATCTTGATGATCACGATAATATATTACATATATTACTATATGTTATATACAGACCGACAACGCATGTGTGCTCGCGCAAGGACATCTCATCTCAGCTTGAGATTTTAGAATGTCGAAGGAGAGGGAAATCAAGTAGGCCTTGTTCTCCATTACTTCTTTTTTTAATTTCTATAGACCTTACGCCAGAAAGAATGCAATAATATCTACAGATGATAAAGAATCAATGGGTATATATTGTATAGATTATCTCGGAAAACAATATTGAGTATAAATTATAATTAGTATATAAATTGAAAATAACCGAAATATTGGTTTAGTATTTTATACTCAAAATTAAATTAATATACCCATTTCCGAAACATTTATTGGTGTACTAAATAAATAATACAATGAGTTTTGACTTATTTCGTTGTTATGGGCACCGTGATACGTTTGTATTACGAACTGCGGTCGCCACGGTATTATTGTTATTTTAAATAATTCATAGATACACGAAGACTGACCACTCTTTTGATGACGTTAAATACCACGTAATATATGTTATTACTTGGTAAAAAAATAATTATTTATTATATTTAGAAATTAAAAAATTATTTTTATTGAAACTTGTTAATTTATTCGGTTTATCAATGTTTCTATTGGTATGCATTTTTTTTATCAGTAGTGCTTATAAAGAAAAATTACTTATTTCAGATAATATATTATAAGTATATTTTTTTAATAATTATTAATATTAACATTATTATTTGTAAAAAGGTATTAATAATTATTTAGAACATGATGGATTGTATCTTTAACTTTATGGAACTATCTCGTTTTTTGCAGTTATATTTTAACATAATATAGTTAAACCCTTAAATTATATCTAAAATTAATACTTATTTGGCCATCGTTACGTTATTTCACTGATTTGTCATGTATATTTAATATACATGATTTTTATATTTCTTGTAGTAATTATTAATAGGTAAAAATTATTACCTATATGGCTATATAACAGCAAGAATTGAATAATAAACAAAGTAATGTTTGAAATTCATATAAAATCCTTATCATAATTTAAGCTAGCAACTAACAACTTTTATAGTTTTATAAACTGTACGAGATAGTAATATTTCAGAGACAATCGTGTTCTTTATAATTCTTATTTATTTTACGTACAGCATGATGCGTAATATTGTATCAGTGAATGTTTTGAATTGTGTTTGTACACAACTAACCTAATCAATATTTATATAAACACAAGTTAGTTGATTTATATATATAATCATTATTATTATTATTATTGTTATTTGACACGATTCATATTTATCACATATATATATGTTTTTTAATTTTTTTTTTTATTTACCTAATCATTACTTAATTTATATTTTATTAATCGTGATTAAATGAGTAAATTGATTTCCTTGTGAATCTCAATAATTGTAACCTCCAGTTAAATAATGTACCTATATAATTATTATTTATTTTATTGCCATAGTTGTATATTGTATTACCTATAAGTTATAATGTTTTTAATTTTGTTAAGTCGTTATTATTATGAAACATACATTATATTCGTAATATGCGATTGAATAGCAAATCTAATATTAATGACATCGATAAATATAGAATTACAAACTTTAATATATAACCGTAATATATTATTATACTGATAATTTAAAAATCTACTAATAATTATATATTCAGAATATTTACGTATTGTGACTTGCGTTTAAATTTTCCCTCAAAAAAGATTAACAATTTCATTAAACGTTATGTTATGATTTTTCGGAAATTTATGGTTGTTAAGTTAAATTTAAATTCCAAATCTGGCATATATTTCACGCAAAATGGTCAGCGCACAGGGTGCAGAGTCCGTGAAACATGCTGAGCCTATAATGGGCATTGTGCAGTAAAATTGAAAACCGTTATTATATTTTTTTTCGAGGTACCCTGTAACGGGGAGGCGGCCCGTTATGACGATTCTGCCGACGGTCCCGTTGTCCGGGTAACGGGATCCGGGCAACGGTATACACCGCGTGTCAGCTGCGGCTCTCATCGTCCGCATAAAATATTCTCTCTCTTCGCGCGGACCAAAACACCACTGGACGCCAACGGTCAACACCGTTATGACCCGATGGTCGTTGTGGCTGGAGGTGGTTCCTTCATTTTAATTCTATCTTTTATAAATTCCTGCTGTCTGTCGAAATTATACAAGTATTTCAATTTAGAATATACCTATACTTATTTTTAGTTCATCTGTTACTAAAACCAGGGTAATATCGATTCATACTCTGTAAAAAGTATATGAATGTATCAAAATTTATTTATTTATGTTTAGAAATTTATATTGAACATTATTCTTTGTAATTACAAAGTGTGTATCAGTTCGAAGAGAGACGGTGGTTTATGATAATGAGAGTGAATTTAGGAAGATTTACATTATTTTGACATTCCTATAGCTCCTATAGTTTTATTTATAATCTAAGGATATAAATATTTTTAACTATATGTCTATCAAATTGTTATATATTATCTTAATAACTTTGGGTCCTTGACCATTCAGTTTAGTTTTCTTTGTAAAGCTAAAGGCAAATTTTTGCGGAATTTATTTTGTGTCATTAAATAACTAATATCATAAATAAAAGAAATGATAATTAACTTCCAACGTTTCAATCTTTAATATACAGTTTTTGATGAAAATGGCAAATTCAATATAGCTATTAGGTACGTGTACACCGAAATAATTATAAACATTTCCGAAATTCTGCACCTACTAAACCCTTCTGGTTTCGTTATTGATATGTATTTAGAACTAAAAAGCTAATGTTATTTTATAATTATTAAAAAGTCATTGTTAATAAAACAGTATAATATATGTACAGTTTACTCTAAATGCTTAATTATGATTTAACATGTGGTTACATATTAACCTTATATGTAAAACATTTGTCATATAAAATTTAGTCGACTGTAGGTTTTTTCTTAGAATTTATATCTACACAATATAGCATATTATACTAAAAGTTTTGTAGGTAAATTAAATACATACTAAAATTGCACCTTTATACGTACCATACCTATTTTATATTTAAAGCTATAATAATAACACAATGCCATAATAAAAAATAATTACATAATATATAAATCTATAAGTATAACTGCATATTTTATTAGTATCATTAATCATTATAATATTAAACAAAAATATGTTTATATTTTTGATTTTTTACTTTATAATTAATGTACTATATTTCTATATTTATATCATACCATCATGTATATATGTACAGCACATAATATATATTTGTACAATTTCATTAATAAATGACAATAATAATAAATAACATTATATTTTACTCTGTTTCACTGTCCATATGTTGATATATACAGGTGATAATAATGTCATATTACAAAATAAACATATATGATTCCTACCATTTTTGTAGCATTAATTTTTTATCACTCTGTATATTGTATTAAACATTTAGTTTATGTAATTGTTGAATACTTTTAAAAGTTAAATGCATACTTTTATACTATTAGATCATATTAAATTTAATTTAATAGGATAAATGTGTATAACATAAAGTTTGTTATAAATAAAATACAAATTTCAAAAGTTTTTTAGTTATTTGGTTTGCTAATTAACAATTAAAAAGTTATAAACAATATTTTAAAACAATAATTTTACTTTTTTGTAGCAGTTATTGATAAATTATTAAAAAGAATTGTAATATTTTAATTATTTAATCAATGACATTCCTGTATGTATTATTTCTACCAAATTCAAGTGTTTATATTACTGTTTATACTACATACTTAATTAGTTTTTTCATTTTGCATAAGATTCTGAACCTGATTGAATGATTTTTTTAATATTGCAATATACTATTTATACCTGTATATATAAATATATATATATTATATAATATATATTAAAATATAATTAATATTTTATTTATTCAGTATTTTAAATTACATTAGAAAAATTATGATTCATTTTTTTCAAACCATCACTAAACAATTTATATCACCACTTACTATATTGTACCCATTGTACCCATGTTCTTATATATTTTGAAGTATAATTTGGTTATAAATACATCAAAGTATTGTTTGGTTGATAAACGACAATTTTTAAGTTAATTGTTTTCTTTATGAAATAATAAATAACTGTAGTAATTTGGTTTGTTAATAATACAAATTTTATACGAATTTTTAAAACTACTACAAAAACTATATTTTGTTGAATAGAAATAAGTTCTCTCTAGTTGTGTAAATAATTAATAATATAGAACTTTAATGGTCGACGGAAATTAATGGTTTGCATAAACTGTTAATTAGGTACCTGTTATTATTTTAATATATATAATATTATATAATAGTTTGTACATTTTGTATTGATTGTTTATAAATTATAATTGTATTAATTAATTTTTTGAATAAATATGTGTTAAAATGTTTTTAAATTAACATAATACATTACAGTGAATATAATTTATAAATTATAACAATTTAATTTATACCAAACTTCATAACATATTGGTTATATTATAATTTATAAAAAATATGCGTTCCCTTGAATAGTTGAATTTTGTTATAATATAAGTTTTTAACCAATACATAATGATATACCTATTAAAACTATGTATTTCTATATAATGGTCTTGTATAATGTGTAAAGTAACACATTACCACATGTAGTAGTCAGTGCTGGTTTAAAATGGAAATTTCAAATTTGTATAGCAAATATAATTTGAATTATTAGATATTTGTTTTTATATCAAATCAACTTTGTTGTTGACTTTATATGTATTTGTACAGAAACGTTTTCTGTCATAATTATTAAAAACAAAGCCTCTGCTAAAACGTGTTGTGTAGGTTTTATCTAAAAGTGGATCAGCGTTGTTGCGTTATTCCGTTCTAGATATACAATCAGCAAAGCGAATCGTGTGGTTTACGCGTATATAAAAAATAAAACACTGAGTTTTTTATCGTACGAATTATAGTGTGTCCCAACAGCATAATTTTAGCCTTTTTTAGGCCAAAATAATAAAAGACTGTAATTATACTATTACTTGAAACTCTTTATATAAGGTAAAATATTGTAAAAAAAACATGTGTATACAATTTGTCTGGGGTTGTCTTTTTCTTAACCGGGCGTCAACTTTATCATCAGAGAGACCTTGTGATTCCAGGACCACACCCTGCGATTAAATTTTTATTAATATACCATCACTACAATATCCTATGGTATAAATAATTTTTGTTTATATCGTACAGTGCACAAAATTGTTTTTAAAACAAAACTGTATTTTTATATTTTATGTACTGTAATTGTTAAGCTATTTTTTAAATACCTATTTTTTATTTTAGGTTCAGAGACCAGAACAAAGTGTTATGCAGGCATTGGAAAGTTTAAATGACTCTCAGGTAATTTCACCATTTAATACATTTTTCTGTTAATGAATATTAAAAATCCAATTATCCGAGTATTGAAGTATCTATAATATTTAACTGTATTTACATTATACAAGGACTATAATGCAATAATGTTTATAGTTTTATACCATTATAATTAAAATATACTTTAGAAATGTGTATAAACATTTAAACTGTTATTATATTAACATAGTATAATGGACATTATTATAATTATTTTGTTAAATATGTTTTATCTGTTGTTAAAATTTAACTATTAATAAAATAATACCTATGAAGACCAGGTGAAGTTAAGTAGTTACCTAAGAATTAGGTTGGGAAATTACCTCTTGCGAATTTTTTCCCCATTATAAATAATAACAATAATTAGTAATTACATTATAAATACTGTATTTTTTTTATAAAATTAGAAAAATTATGATGTTTGCCCTTAGAATTAATTATAAATTAACGATTGTAAAACTTTAAACATTACTTTGATACGAATATAATATTCCAGCAGTTAGATCTACCAAATAATGAGTGCAATATTATAATATAATGTTTTATCATAATATAATATAATTGTTGGATATTATTATATTTTTATTTTATAACGTCAAATCTTGAATTAATATGATAAATTTACACTAGTATGTTTCCTTTTATGGTTTAAAATAAAATTATATTTTTAATTTGATACCTATATTGTTAACAGGTATCCGGTACATACATACTATATTAATAATTAGTTATAAATAATATATAGTATATATCCTACACTATAATTAATCATGTAGATTCTGAAACAAAATATGTCTACTGGAAACTATTGTCGTTTAATAAAAAAAACTAATTATAATTAGGATTTTGGAATATTAGGAAATTATGTTGTAGTCTTGATAAATGTTGTACTACTTCCTGTTTAACTTTGCCTATTGGTGTCAATGTCATTTTCCAGCTCATATCATGTAAACACAGTTTAATTTAACGCTAATTTTAATTATTAATTATTGACAACATTGTTGTTTCTCTTATTATACGTGTAACGTGTACATATTGTAATGTACACTTATAGGTAAAACTTAATCTTTATACTAATAATTATCTAACACACCATGAATGTAATTAGTATTTTCGCATTATTTTTGGTGATATATTATAAACTAATTATTAAAATGTATGTATTATATAGTAGAACATCGTTAATTTATATAATACCAATAATATATAAATATTTGAGCTTTATAATACTGAATTTGATTTACATATATTAGGTGTTCCAAATATAATAAAATAAAAAATACATGTCATTTAGTTTTTTGTTTATTAATTTATACGTACACTCGATTATATAAATCCATGCCATAACAGTAATTAAATAATACTTATAAAATGTTTTTTCATATTGAAATGTTATCAGAAATTATTAAATTTGGACTTCGTATGTATTATTAGGTCAACGATTTTCTATCTGGCAAAGCACCATTAAACCTTACAATGAGACTGGGCGACCACATGATGCTTATCCAACTACAATTATCCACCGTGTCGTCGGCGGGTTCGTCAAAACGATTACAGACGGCCGCCTCGACCGTGGCCAGTACCGGAGCAGCGTCTGCTTTAAACGCGTCTACCGTGGCTCCTGAACCTCCACCGCAAGCCACCGCCGCAACAGCGGCCACCGCGTGTTCGGCGGGCAACATCATCGGTACCCCTAGACTGATACCAGGAGTGGACGCATATCCCATCACCCGCGTCCGTAACGTATCCGACGACAGCGACGACAACTCAATGGATACAACCGAGGATGTACCACCATCGCCACCATCCGTGGTGGCCGCCTCCACGCCTGTCGAACCGATAGCCCCAGCATCTGTTCCCGTACCGACTGCGCCCTGTTCGTGTGACGCCAGCACGTCGACTGCGACTACCACCACGGCAACGGCAACTGCAACGGGAGACAAACCGCAATTAGACACCCGTGCACTAGCAGAAGCTTCCCGTAACCTTACTCAGACTCTGAAACAACTGTCTTCGGAAGTCCTCACCACAAAAAGTGGTTCGAAAGAGGTTAGTTCAGCATTATGTTTATCGTTATTAGTTTTTAAATTTTATTATATAAATAATATTTTGAAAATCTAATATTACTGTACCTATAGATTGAATGATATTTAGGAGATTATTTGTATTTAAAATTAGTGACCGGTACAGTCGATATTAAGTGATTGATTTAATTTGTATGTCCGACGTCGTCGTCATAATATTGATTGTTGCGTAGGCGGCAACGCTGCAATCCGGCAACGTAGGGCCCGGGTTATACTAATTTTGTCTCGTGTCCCGGGGGTATTATGATCAATGTGTGGCCACAGCATCCACACACACATGCATAGAGTCATAGAATAGAGGAAAAAAGTTTCGTGTCGCCGATGTTTGTCGACGTTGCCGTTCACTCGTTCACACACTAACCCACACCGTCGTCGTTGTCGGTCTTTGTGAGTGGCGTTGTGCGTGTACCTACTACACGTCCGATGACCTCAATTCCAGGTGAAATACGGCCGAGTTTCTTTGCACGACCGAATTAATAAACATTAGAAATTAAATAATGTGTATGAGTGAGCGAGTGAGAACGAGAAAGAGAGATAAAATAAAATAGAATTTTGTGTGTGTGTCTACTATTTTTACGAGCACGTATTGTTATCGGTCTACATATAGTTAGATTTTTATTCGTATGGTATATATTGTGTGACAAAAATACATCGATGCACGTATAAAAATTCTATACGGGCGGCGGCCCCAGCAGAATCCGGGTATCCCTGTGGGGCGTGGTTGGGCCGCTACAGTGAAATCGACGTCATATTGATCACGCGGGAGGTCGCTTATCACAAAGGCCCCGGGCCGGTGCGACCTTTTGTGTTGTGTATACTTGCGTTGCTATACACACACATATACCTTGTTTCCCATTGATCGGTTCTTTCTCCTCCTCTCCCTCTGTTGGAAACCCTTTAGAAACATTGGGAACAATAAGACGCATTGATGTTTATATTATATTATATTGTATACTATACGATATACATGTGTATTATGTATACATGACGTATATATAAATTATCTTGAATAATATATATATATATACTGTTAAGATTTGGATTCAGTTTCTATAAAAGTTTATAACTCGGGTACTTAAAATAATAATTGCACTTCTTTGATATTATTCGAATATTTTTCGACTGTTAATTGTATTTCATATCATACAGTAAATTTTGTATTATTGCGGAAATATTAAATTATATTTATTAATATATATTATATTTAATATTTGTATGATTCCAGTGGAATAAAATAGTCATTTGTAAATGTTTCTTATTGAATACATACAGCGGAAATTTATCTAAAATGTATTTTGTTTATATTTTCATTCCGTTATAGCTATATTTCACAATACAATATTTGTATACCTTTTATAAAATATAAATTTTAATTTGGACTTTTCTATCAATAATAATAATATTCTCTGAAACGTATTAAAATATAATTTTAAATAACTAGAACGTATTTTACTGTTCACAACTAGGTAGGCTTCTCCCGCTACAGCAGTTAAAACTGTATGTTTGAATGCTTCCAGTGGACGATTCGTAAAACGTAACCGTAAACGAGATCCGTGTTTTACGGTACTCCGTGTTCCAGTTCGCCGGACAACGGTGTCTGGTAACTATGTCGATTCCATCGGGGCCGCCTTAGAGACGCGTAAAAATAAACTCTTCAACAAATAGAGCGGATCGAACTGCCGATGGCAACGAATAGGTATACTGATCCGAGTACTACTTTCCCCTCACCTCTCTGAATCGAATATTTAAATATGCATTACGAATATAATATCAACATTTATTATTGATTTCTTTAATGTGTACTTTATTTAATTTGTCGAATATATATTTATAATATAGTAAATACAAAAGTTTCAATTATTTAAAGTAATAAATACTTATCATTACATATTAATTAATTATTTTATAACCTAACTAAAAAATATCAGCTGATTCATAAATATTGAGTTCAAACAGTTTATATTGAACGAAATGTCAAACTTCTAGATTATTAATATGTTCGATGTAACTGTATAATATTATTATATTTCAGAATAAATTAGTACCTTTTTAACTTTGGATCATATTTTTAAAATTGTAACCTAATAATACCATAAAATGATATCTGTATATTTATATGAATTTAGTTCCTATCTATACTATAAATACTATATACGTATATAAGTACAAAATTATTTACTTAATTTAATATTTAAGTTTTTTTTGTGGTTTGAAATACGAAATGGAGTTTAGAATTTAATGTTTTATTTATAGTGGGTACATGTTGTGAAGGGGTTGTTTATGGACAATGGTCTAGTGGGCGTCGCCCACCCAATATCTCTGTCATCCCCCACGTGCGACCAACTCCTACACACATATATATATATATAGTACTCTTTGCTCTATGTAAATTGTATGCCAGGCGAGAAAATAATATGATGGCGTAAATAGTTTTTTGTTTAATGCCATCTAGACATCTACATGCACCTACTTGTTTATATTAAATCTCATTGATTTCATTTCAATGTAACGTAATAAGATATTTTTGTGTTACTGTTATCGTATCCAAAATTTTAAATCTGTTAATAATTTAACAACTATTATATTTAATATAAATTATGTTGGTTAATGGGTGTTATTGTAACCACAATTAATTAAAGTTAGTTCGCTCTATAGTTTTTTTGATTATTTTTCAAATTGTATGTTATTCTCCTATAATCCTATAATATATGTATACATATTATGTACTTTAGATTTTAAAGGTTTAAGTTTATTCAACTATTTAAAAACTACGTAAATAACAACCATAACTATTCAATTAAAATACAACGATTAATTGATTAAAATATACTCATATTATGTGCATATATTTTCGTCTAGTTTATTAGGTATGATTTTTAAAAACGCAATGTATGTTCTTTGTCTTTGAAATTAATTATGCATTAGATAATACATTACAACACTTTATGAAATTTGTATCGTTACTCGTTAGAAAATAAAATATAATAACTATGCCTGTGTGATTTATTTCTTATCTCGTATATAATATATATTAAAATTAATACATTTGTGAGTCGACATTAACTAAAATAAAGCTAATAAATATAAGCATAAATTATTTACTACAGACACTTAATATTTAATTAAACAATATTGATAATACTATTAGATGAATATTAATGATTATCATTCATTTTGATCTGACTTTGAATTTTACAGATGTATAGTAGAATAATATAAGTACCTAATATTAGATTATAAATTATTGATTTCATTTTACATATATTTATATTCAATTGATATACGTTATTGTTATTATAGGTACATAAATTATCGTATTATTAAGTAATTACAATTTAAAGTGGATTTTTGTAATATGTTACACTAATGTAGCACTAATAATTCTATCTTGATTTACTTCTTTTTATTGTGGCAATATCACTTAATTTATATTCCGTTCTCTACAGATTACACTCTTGTAATTTGTTTTACAATTTGTAAATTTGTGTTATTTATTACAGATGTTTAATAATATAATATTACTTATCAACTTTCCATTATATTAAATTAATATTATATGTAATTAATAGTTTATATTAATATTAAATTATAAACTTATTGTTAACTTCTCTTTATCAAAATACAAAATAATCCCCAACATTTTAGGGTTAACTCATTTTATTTATATAAATAATTTTCAGAGGTTTTTATTCTATTTTACATACTTATTTAAATTATGTTTTATTTTATCACAACATAATAGGTATTAACCTATCTGCATAATTAGTCACTATAATGTTAACTGTACATTTTATTTCATTTAAATAAATAATAACTAAAAACTTTCTAATCTTTATCTTTATATGGACTATGACAATTAATATTGATTTTTATATATTTTTATAATATTAAATATTATATACGTATTTTAAATTATACAAATACGTATTAAAAATTCTTATACTGATTGGATATAGTATACTTAATTTCCTGTTCTAAAATCGTATGATTTACTTACTACCTTTTCTTATACTTACAAAATAAGACATTCTATAAATATGTCATTCAATGCATGTCTCATATTTACTTATTGAAAAATAATTATCACAGAATACAGATTTTTCATTTTCTAGTCATTAATTATATTTAGTAAATCTAAAGAAAATGCTCTCTTTTATCGATGATGTATTTTAGAGAAGAAACAAGAATATAAAATAATTGTATTTGATCAAATAACTTAAGTGTCTTGATTCTAAATATTTTATATTGTCGAAAACATATTGCACATTTTTGTACCTACCAAAAATTGTTACACCATTGCCTTTTACTTATCGTGTCTAAAAATTTTTTTATTTTTAACCATTTATAATTTATAATTAGAAATAGTTAATTTGAAATATATGCATTTTTATAATTAACAGGTTTTATTGGTAGGTACATAAATTTTTCTGGATGAAAGTAGGTAAAATGTAAATAATGTCTTTTATTTATATATTTTACATATTTATCAATTAAATTTATGTAATATTGTATTAATAATTTGTACTCCCATTTATTATATAATCATAACCATTATTTTTAAATATCTATAGATTTGAATAATATTATCTTAATTATTAAAATACTGACAGTCTTTTTCCATTGCTTAAATATTTTGTTACTATGTATTATTTTACAAATTGTATTATATTTATTCTCACTCTGTCGACATCATTTTTTCGTTTGGTATAACTTTCACTTCGACAGTAGGAGGGCAAGTAGGATCTCATGTATCATCTACAATCTATCTATCCTACTTTTTCCACCTTCAATTTAATGTCTCTTTCCTAGTTGTATTCACTAACGCTTGTTTGCAGAATATACAACTTGAACAAGTTTAAAAGTTTTAGCAAAATAAGATTAACCTCTTCAGGAAACCATCTAGATCTATTTTATAGACTGAAACCGACAAATTCGTCGAATATCTATTGGTATATCCGGTAAATACTAAATCCGTGTGTAACGGATAAAAATAATAGTGTTAATAGTATAAACGTATTTTGAACTACTTATATTTTTCATATATTAATATTATATTATACAGTCTATTTTATCATTTTAAGTCTCTTGTAATTGTTATTATTATTCAATTATTGACTCTCCCATTGAAACTAAATTTATAATTATGTTACATCCTACTTTTATCTTGGTTTTTCTGTATACTCAAATAAAGTAAAATAATTTACCTCTCTTCAGTAGGCGAACACGTTTACACGTCAGTTTATACTTATACAATTATATTCCACAAACACGGTTGTCGGTTAAATAATATTTTAATGTTAATACATGTTATTATATAAATGGTCATAACGTGTATGCGTTAGCGTGTGGGTCCCCTACCCCGAGAAATGATGGTTTAGATTTGTTCACGTCCCGTTGGCATTGCCACGATAAAACAAATATAATTTTATATTATATATTTCCTAGATAATAATAATAATACTCTACTACTGCACGGCGTTGGCATTGCCTAATGCCTACTGTTGTCGTCATTTATAGTCGCCACTGCTCTCAATAGCGTAACAGTGTAACAGCAGTATTATTATTAAATATAATAATATAACATGCACGCATGTAAACCTACGCAACGTTCTCTCTCGGCCGTGTTCGCTCTCTTGTTCCATACTTCCATACCACTCGAGAGTACGCACACTCACATATTATTATTATTACGTTAACGTATACTCCCACGCGCCGCGTCGTCCCTCGTACGTCACACAGCGCGTACATGCTATATACGTGGGAGCATTGGAAACCCGTAGCCGTGTTGTACCGGAGGAGGTGACATGGAGTTGGGAGAGGGTGGCCGACACCACCACTTCCACTTATTTTAATCGTCAACGCACACGTGTGTTATATACGTATGTGTGATCTTGTTGTTGTTGTATGGTCTACACGTAAATACGTTGCTCGTCGCACCACACCGGCCATCGTACTCGGGCCGATATTATGGTGGTCCGTCGTTGTTTATCGAGAGACGAAAACTTCTCATCGTCAAGGGTTGCCGCCGCGACGGCGAAAGTTTCTCCTTTATTTTTATTATTTTTTTATTTTTGTATAGACGCGGCGGCAGGCAGCCCCTTGCAATCGATTTGGTCGTTTACAGGGCGGTGGCCCAACTTCACACCGAAACCCCACCCCGACGTATTGATCTCGCGCTCACTCGTTCTCTCTCATCACGACCACTGTGTAATAGGCCGGTTGCCGCAGCAGCCGCGCCTTCATCGTCGCCCTGATCGGTCGTCTGGCGTGGGTAGAAGGGGTGGCAGCGCTTAGCGTTGCATCGCCGCCGCATTGACATACGCTGCGTATACGCGCAGCGGTCGTTGGAAAACTGCCAATTTTGAGGCAGGTCGTTGTTTTTTTACCAACCATCCCTCCAAGCCCACTCGGCCCTTTGATTATTTAATATTGTAAATATTAACAACTGGTGTATAATATTATATGAAATAGGTAATGATTTGTGCGTTTTTTTTTTGTCTGATGTCCGATGTTTAGTTTTCCTCCCTTGGCGGGGGCTAAAATTGTGTGCAGTGTACGACACACTTGCAGTACGAAATTAAAAAGTGTGTAGTTAGCTATGATATTATATGTTTTTATTCGTTTGTTAATTCTATATTGTTTGGTAATTTATAATTATTATTGTAAAAAAAAATTTCTAAAATAAATTGCTATAAAAATGTAAAGTTCTTTTAAATTTCACTCGCAAAACATTAAAAATTATTAACATAATAATTAATATTATTTATTTTGAAAATATATTTGCCTTTGGGTGGTAGGGTTTGTTGAGAAGGGCGATGCAGTAAGTTTACCGAATTTTCTTTATATTTTAGATTCTGAGCGGAGCGAGGAATGTATTGATTCTACAAAGATGTTTTTTTTTTTTTATGTATGAAAACATTTTTTCGGGTAGAAATAATGGTCCGATTACCACACAAAATGAACCTTTCTATACCAAATTTCATCTAGTTGGTACTTTATAAAGCTCATTTTTTAAATTTCTTAAAGTTTTTCCTTTAGAAGCGGAAAATTGGCAATTTTTTTTAGGTTTTTCATTATATTTTTTTTTCTGATGTAGAAAACTATTTTTGGGGTAGAAATAATGGTTCCATTACCACAAATAAGGTATCCTTTCCTAACCAAATTTCATCTAGTTGGTACTTTATTTAGCTCATTTTTCAAATTTCCCTAAATAGTTTCCTTGAAAAGCGGAAAATCGGCAATTTCTAAACACTTTTTTCTGATGTATGAAAACATTTTTATGTGTAGAAATAATGGTCCGATTATCACAGTGAAGTATGCTTTGGGTAGCAAATCGTGTCCTCTTGGTACTTTATTTAGCTCAATTTTTGAATTTCATGAAAAAGAAAAGGAATGATAACTCCTTGAATATTGATCGTAGGGATTTGAAATTTATTTTGCATATTTACATAATATGTAATTTACATTAGTGGTAAATTTTGAAATGCATTATTAGTATAATATATTGCAATATATTTAGATACGCTCAGAATCATATTTTCTAATGCAATATCATTGTATTCAAATTTTAATAATTATAATTAACCACTAATTTCTGAGGACCGAAGGGACGAAGGAGGAACGTCCTCAATCGTCCTTCCCACTTTATTTGTTACTATTCTTTATATAATATATATTATATTACATCATATAGATGAATTAACTAATTCCATTCGAACTTTTGAATCTTATTTGTTTCAAATTCAAACTACCTATATTGGTATATTTTTGTTATTATTCTTTATTTAACTATAATAGTTTTAAAATTAAAATAATAATAATCTTAGTTTAATTTATATTAGATTAATGATAATGTATTGAGATTCAAGTTGGATCAAAATCATGTTTAATTTTAGGTTTGATTAATTATTAGGTATTAAAAAATTCCATCAAAAGGAAAAAGAAATTGTCGACTGTACTTGTCTCTATTATAATATTAATAATAATTATTATTGTATGTTTGAGATTTTATTACATTTTAATTAAAATAAAATACATCTATATGGATTTAGGTTCTTATAAACAATTGAAAATGCATATGTTCTCTATTGTTATATCTTAGTAAATTGCCTGTTGTCTGTCTATCCCTTCAATTAAATATAATGGTTATAAATATAATTGTTTATTTATAGTGTAGATTTATCTTTGAATTATATTTGTAAATTATTATAGAAGATGGCACTACCTTAGGACACCCATATAGTGTACTTTCCTTGTATGATTTATTACATAAAAATATATTTGTTAAAATAATTTTTTAACATTATTAAAAATACAGGTTATAAGTTGATGTAATTAATTGCTTAAAAAATACATTTTTTGTATACTTTTAAAATATTAATGTAATAGAAATACATGAACAACTTGCATAGAATGAAACTTATAATTTAAAAATATAAATTATATAATACAATTATTGATTATTCATATTAATCATTTTCATTATTTTCCAGATGCACATTGGATTCAAACGAAGGCCAGGTGCAATAATTGAGAGCATGCAACATCATGGAAAAGGTGTTTACTCCGGAACATTTTCTGGTAAAATTTATGTTCATTTTAAAATCCTTTCTAAGGCTTTATATGTATCTCTTCCATGGTTTCCTATATCTAAATTGGCCTAAGGCTTCTTGGATGAAAACATAAAACTACATATGGTTGCTTCTAACTTTATGGGTGCAATCAACAACTTTTGTTCCTTGGATATACCACTTTAAAAATACATATGTTTATATATTTGCATTAACTTATACAATTATAACTTATTAAATATGTATATTTATGTTTATTACTCCAGGTACCTTGAATCCGGCCTTGCAAGATCGCTTTGGACGTCCAAAGCGCGACATTAGTACCATTATACATATACTTAATGATTTACTTTGTGCAACACCACAATACCGAGCGGCTGCTAGATCAGGGACACCAGCTGTTTGCACAGCCACTACACTCCCTCCAACTGCTTCAGCTGCTCAATCTGCTACTCCGTTTCCCACCGCTAATAGTATGTCTGCTCAATCGTCTGTTATTTCTGATAATACCGGTATGAAATTTCTCCGATTGAAATTTCTCATGGTACTTTTATTTAAAATATATTAAACTTCATATTTTTTACAGAAAGTGAGACGAAAGAAAATGCTGCTACCCGTGGTAAAATGGAACGGTTACGTTTGATTATGGAAGAAAAACGTGAAAGACGCAGAGCCGGTCGCACTGTACCTTATGATAAATCTAAGGCGGGGACACAGTGGTCTGCCAAGTCAGAAACACAAAGCGTTTCTGCTCCACAAGATCCTCCCGGAGATCCAACATTAACTCCTGAACAAGTCGTTGTTTGAAAAGCAGATCCTGTGGATATGAATTATATGTGATATAAATAATAATCCCCACCACTGTTTTTAATTTTTTTTTATTATATGTATGTAACATATATATTTATACATATACATTTATATAAATATATTTGGCGACTAATTGGTCATTTACACTTTAGGGTGCAATATTAATATTGATTAAGTATACAAATAGATACATTGATTTATGCAGTCATCATTAATCATTAAAATACAAGCTTATTTCTGTATCAATTTTTCTTTTTTTATATATCAAATAATAATTATATACAGCTAGTTAACAACTTCAAAACCAATTGTCCATAATTTATAAAAAAATATATTTGTAAAGAAACTGTATAGTATAATGTTAATATTTATAAATACCTAATTTGTTTTAAGTGATTTTTTTTTTTTTAGGCAGTTTAAATATTAAATAAAAAATAAATAAAAGCGATTTATTACCTCAATTTTTTGTGAATGTAAAACATTTGTAGACGTTTTTAGAAATTTATATAGTTAACTGAATTTTTTCTTGTCAACTTTTAATGGCGTATATATGTATATATTATTTAAGTCACGCGTGTCAGGTTAATTAGTATTCATATGGTTAATAAAATAAGTAATAGTAATAAAAAATTATAAAAATATTGCTTAAAGATTGATTATTTATTAGGGTAATTATGTACGAGGAAAGTAATATTTAAGTTTTGTTTGACCAATAGGGTTTTTTATTCACGTCTACAATATTAAACCATAAAACATCATCATATAATTAATAATAATAAACTTGTTTGTTAATTTGTATATTTTAAAAAAAGAAAAGAAAAAAATGAACTGACTGTTTTTTTTATATTATATTTAAATAATAAATCTGCTTTTTCCTAAGGTTTTAATTTTACAGTGTAAATAATGAGTATCATTAATTGATATAATTAAATAAATGTTCATAGAATATGGAGGTATGTTATTTATTGGGCATTTTGTTATTGATTTTAGATTACTATTTTATGTAATTTATTTTTATTTTTCATTCTTATTAACGTTAATAGTATAAACTGCCACTTGGAAATGTTGTTGTGTTATAAACCTTATAGTTAACCTTCTATCAATTTATATATTATTATTTTTAATTAATTTATCCTCGATCCTTACATGAATACACTTTTAATATGAAAATAAACAACTTTAAATTGTAACTGTGTGTGTTTAGTAAAATATTTTTAAACATAAAGTCAAAACTTCCTCCATTATTAAGTAACAATATGTATATAAACATAATTAAAAACAGAATGTTGAATAATATATGTATGTATTACATATTATATTATTTCTAGTTTGAAATAATTTGATTTAGTTAAAATATAATTCTAACTTATAATGATGTATGGGATATTTTAGAATTTCTTCAATAATCAAATAATGTTTATATTAGATGGAAGAAATGAAATATTACTTATTTGAATTTATACAAATAATATATTTTGTCTCGTATTTGCTAAAACAAAGATATTTTGATCGTAGTAAATCATTATTGTTACAATGATAATTTCAATAAATAATTTGTAATTTTAACAATAAGTATAAGTTATACCATTGATTGTAATTTATTTTATAATCAATGGATATTATACTAATATAGTTATTCCTTGCATGAACTCTATATGTCATAACTCAATCACTCATTCAACCATGACTCATGAATCATGATTTAAGTACATTGATGGTTAAAGTCACTGACAATTTCAAGGAATGCTTATGAAAACATATATACACCTAAGCATAGAATTTTATACTAACTAATTAGAAAAATAATTTAATTACTAATAAAACTTGTATACTAGAAAAGGATTTTATTTTTATTTAATTACCTGGCTGGTAGTTTTTGGGAATTATTAGGTAGTTTATTTTAAAGATACCTAATAATTATTATTGTAAAATATATAAATATATTTTATTATTGACTAGGTAATCTTTATACTCTTGTAACATATTAGAAAATTATTTTTAATTTGACTATATAAAACTATTAATTGATGGTTTGTATAATACGTGTATATAACTTGTATGATTTAACACTATTGATGAAATAACATTTTTATATTTCCAAATATATTATAATGTTTTATTTATCTACTCTATAGACAAATTTCATAATAAATTAATATATTGAATTAGATTCATTAAAAATTTGATAAATACTGTTTATTTTAAAATACTATGATCAGATTGATTTGTATTTGCAAAAAACTACAATATTAGGAGTAAATGTTAGGCAACATAATATTGTAATATACATTTTATGAGACAGTATCCTACATAATATAAAGGGTTAAAAAAATTGTAGGTAAAAAATAATATAATTACAAATTAAAGACGAATAGAAATTATTACAATATTTTTTTTTATTAATTTATGAGCAACATTATTTGTATATAATAATTTATCATTAACTAAAATAGTAGGGTATCTTAAAAAAAGTCAATTTGTATTATTATTATTTATTTTACTACATCAATTCCAAATCCAATTGAATTAAAACTTAATTAGTTAAATTAGTTTGTACTTTTTCTCTTGTACGAAGACACGTTATATCCATACTACAATGTTTTCAATTAATATCTAGCTCAAGTTAAGCGCAAATATTCTATCAATTATTTTCGGAAGTTTGTTTTAAAAAAAAAGCTGTGCAATCTCGGAGAAGTTAGTAGCTAATATTATTTTGTTACATTATAATTAAGATTTGAATGTAATTATATTACATTCGAAAAAACTATTCTGATCAAAACTATTAGATGT
This sequence comes from Eriosoma lanigerum, assembly GCA_013282895.1. Taxonomy (NCBI): domain Eukaryota; kingdom Metazoa; phylum Arthropoda; class Insecta; order Hemiptera; family Aphididae; genus Eriosoma; species Eriosoma lanigerum. The sequence continues at coordinate 19,539,468 of CM023359.1, forward strand.
ACAATATACTGATAATATTTTTTTTTTATGTATTTATTTTATTTATCAAATAATGTGCAACAGAAAAATTATCATAAAATAATCAAATTCAAATATTCATCAACAATGTAGCTACCCCGAATTCTGACATTTATCAATTTTCTTCTCCCGAAGAAAACATTTAAAAATTAAATTTTGAAATATTTAGCTAGATAACTTATCAATTGGATAATTCTCTACCGAAAGCAAACCTATCTTATTCTTGGTAATCGTCCATTAATTCTGCCCAAAAAAGTATGTACAGACTAAAAAGGGAGGACACTTCATTGCAGGGGCGTTATTTCAGTTTTTACTAGACTAGGGCAGACACATAAATTTGCTAACTATTTTTAAGAACAGGAGTAGGAGGGGTAATTTTTTTTGGTGGGTATTTTATTTTATTATAAGCGATAATCAAATAAGTGGTTGTTATTTTTGAAATCTGCGGACTTAGGATTTGGCTAATTATAGACTACGGCAAATGTATGAGTTGACAATGAAAAAAAATGACGCCACTGCTTCATTGTAAAACTAATACATTTATTATTTAATGTCTGAAATTAAATTATTAAAAATAAAAGCCAATAAAATATGAATGACTAACTATTTTATGAAATATATTTATTTATTGGTTCTATATACACTTCTATAGATATTAGATAATATTATTTATTCATGCAGATCATACGACATATTAGATAAGTACATACATATTCAATTTTTTACGACTATAATTATATTGTTTTGTTTTCATCGATTGTTGTAGTTACCTAACTAGTAAAAGTCATAGTTTTTTTAAAATTGAAATGTATAGATAATATAGTAAATGGTATATTCACAATAAAAAAAACCATTGTTATATGTCACCTGTCAGTAGCAGACATTATACAATTATTGCTATTCATATTCACTAAATCTTTTTTATTTTCCTCGTGTCAAATGTCAATCATAATTATTGGTGTCGAATATTTTATGGCAACTAGTTGTCTGCATAGTTATTATATTATATTTAAAATATACCGATAAAACTAATGTGGAAAATGTAATATGTTATTTATTTTAAAATTTAAAACAATAATTATATAATATGTTTAAATGTTTAAAATGTGTACTTGTACACTGCACGCGTAATTAAACAAACTGTAATTATTGATGCAAATGAATAGTTAGGTATCACAAAGCAAGCATGTCAAAAGTAAGCATAACTTTTGAATACAACAATGTTTCGGCTAGCCTTCCCCCCCAAAAATAACACAGTGTCATCGTCTGCAGCTAATCATCGATTTTCGTGATATAGAGGGTCGTTCCCTTTAAAATACGATATTGAGTCATACGTTCGTGTTTCACCCTTTTGATATGTATTTTTAAAGGCACATCAGTCGTTTAGAACCTTTTTTTGCACGCGTCACTATTAAAATGACTGAATAAAATCAAACTGAATATTTATATTGCAAAAATTGAAACCTTGGCATATGCGATTTAAGAAAAGAAATCGTATGGAATGTCGAAAGCATTCTCTACCTATAACAGCCAACAGGTGTTTCTATGGAACAACCTTGGTTGTATTTTATACATTTTTGTGGTCAACTTACTTTATGTGAATTATTCTTAACGTGTATTTTGTTCAAGTTCATTGACATTTTATTGTTCATATTTAATAGTATGCAAATTATTTTTAATGAATTGGTCCAAAAGTATTTATTGATGTTTGACTTAAATGTTTATATAAGGACATTCAATTTAAAATGTGTTTGGAATCTGATGAGAAATCTGTTTGTATTCTAAATAAAAATTACTATTATATTCGCCTATTGTATGTTTAACTATTAAAAGTATGCGCGTACACAAAACATTTTTCAAATGATTGGTTAATTGTTGACTTGTTGTACATAATTAATATTTGTACTAATAATAATATGCATGTATGTGTACTAATGTCTATTAAACATTTATACTCACGATAATATTAATACGAATTTACGAATTAATTAATATAAATAATATGTAAATTATAAATACTTTTAGGTACCTAGTGCGTTCTTAAATTGAAAACCATTTTGAAACCATCGGTGTTCATAATTCATAAATACTGACTAAAAAGAAATGAGACTAAAAGAAAGTTATATGTATATTGTATATATCATAAATGTTATGTACAAGTATTGAAGTATACACATATATAATATATATAATGTAAATTTAAAATAACTTAATTATTTATCTTTACAAAATTTCAATAATTTTATACCTACTATAGAAAAATTATAGGAAGGTATAGTAGGTACTTACTAATTACTCTGCGCCTATGTCACATTATTATAATATTATATATCGATTATCGTCCATCGTCGCTATTATTAAATAAAAAAATAATATACAACTTGTTTAATTAAAAGTAAATATAAAACAATAAACTATTAAGGTTTTAAGATGTTTAATTAAGCTAATATCATCAATATTAAATAGATCTTAATTGAAAAACCTACACAAAATTGAAGTTACTGTAAGCTACGTTATAAGCTACGCTATGAATATTATAATAAGTCCTATATTACCATTTTTTAATTACCTACATAAAATAAATTATGATAATTTAAAAAGGGATTTAGGAAGGGTTATGCAGACAATATGGACTAGGTACTCATTCTAATTTATAAAATGTTGATTTATTTACATTTAGGTTTTTTGATGGACACATAACCCTTAATTACTTTTTTACACCCCTCAACAATTTTTTCAATATAAAACACTAAATATTAAATATATAGTTTCTTCCATATTGTTATTTGCTCCATCCAGGTCTGGTATAATATCCTATTATAGTAAATTATATTATACACCTAATTATTTATTAGCACACTTAGCCAACTCAGCAAAATAAGTTAAATTTCAGAATTGTAAATTATTATTTATTTATTTAATATATTAATGCAAATATATAGTGTTAATTCGTTATAACTTTATAAGTATACCTACTTAATGTTAGCATACACAGTACATAGTTCGTCACATAGTGTAGTTACTATATGTTGCTGGCAACAAGCGAGCTTTGACCTAGATATATTTGATGATGATAATAATAATAACAATTATCAATGAGTATAAAAATATTTATGAATCCATTGCATAGACAACTAATAAATAATTAAGCTACACCGGAAGTAATATAAAATATGCTTGTTATAATATATTTATGATCATTTTTCATAAATCATAATTTTTATTATTGTAGTTTAAGAAATATATAAACACAGTCGTTTGTCATAACTTACACTTTATTGTGGTTTAAAATTCTTCTATATTTCAAGTTTTTTAATAAAAACGAAAGTGAATATTTTTACTAATAATTTTTAGTCAAGAAGTTTTTACTTTTTTATCTTTTTACCTTTCAAGGTCAAATTCTCTAGTATTTATTGTAATGAGCCTATACCTAATAATATACACCGTATATATCACAAAATACATTATGTGTAGAATTGTAGATTGTAAATCGATTATATTTTAGATCAATTAATTGAATAATCGAAAATAACAGAAATATATTTAAATGTTCATATGTTTGAAATTATAAAGTATAAACTATTTATATCAAAGATGAGCGATTGAAAATTTAATCGATAATAAGTAATACAAGACACAACCATGAACCAATTAGAAAAAAAAAAAGATTAAATCTTTATATAATAATATATTATACAGTAGACTATTTTAACTCAAATGATTAGATAAATTAAATTAAATATTTTAACTAATTAAATTAGAGTGAAATTTATATTTAATTTTCTAAATGAAAATTTAGATATTGAACTAGACAGCAGGATCAAAAGAAGTTGACGAGTAAAATTGTATTAATATTAGTGGTGTAAATTATAATTTATAATAAATTCATTTATTCATTAATACCATTAGAATATTTAAAATAAATTCATACAGTTAAATATTTATCAATCGTTGAATCGTCACAACTCGATTGTTAAAAACAACATAGAAAATCGTCCAAACCTCGCCCTTAAGTCTTAAGAAAATAAAAAGTCATGTGTAATATGTATTTTAGTAAATCAAAACATTTAAATGATGATTATTGTATAGTTTTTATTATTTTCCTTTTTTGATTTAGCTATTTTAAAATAGTTATTCTACAAATATTGTGCACTTAACTTAACGAGTGGTTGTAGTTTATCGATGATACCTAAATATGACGATGAATATACTTATGTATAATATTAACATAAGTTTACCATCACATTGTTAATTTTATTATTATTTCTATTAATTATAAGGTTATAACATATATATTCGTATATATTTAATAATTATAATAATATTTATGTTCGGAATATATTAATATAATATTATTTTATTATTTTAGCTATACAAAACAGACGAGCTTGGTTAACCGTAATGATTAATAATGATCGGCATTCAGTGGCGGTGCGAACAATTTTCAACTATGAGGCAACTATAAATATTTTGCTACAACTTCCACCGCCTAAGTAGTATCAAATAGACCCGGGAGGGCTTCGCCCCCATACCCCCAGCTCAATATCAGATTAGAAAAGTACAAATACTTATTATGGGTACCAAAATATAATACTTATTGATTTGATCAATACCAAAGTCTCAAGGTACCGAGTACCACCGAGTGGTGGTACACAATTGGTCATGAGGCCACGGCCTTATGAAACATCGTATCGCGCCGCAACTGCCTGCATATGATGACTAGCTGTTTTATGAATATATCATATATACAATATTATGTCAATAGGTGATTAATCATTTCACTTAAGTATTTGATAATATGACTTATAAAATAATATTAGTTTTTATATGACATACAAAATCTGTATAAATCTCAATTAATCAAGTATCAATATAAAAAGCAAACCGCTTTTAAATTATAATACAACACATAAGCACCATATAGGCTCAATTTGAGTTTTATATTTTGGATGGCGAAAATTGTATTTTAAAATTATATTTTCTTTAAACAGTATATCCTTCTACACCACATGTACGTCCTATATTTTTTTTTTTTTTTTTTGGGTGAGGGGAGAGAATCTACAGAGGATTTATGGGGGCTAATCCCCATTTATTGCGTCTACGATAAGCACTGCTAAGATAATTAACAAGAATAGGAGGAATGCACTATATTTGAATACAATACTAACCTGAGGGTCAATCATTAATAAGCTTGTATGATGATATGCTAAAATATAGTAAAAAAAAAAATTATCTTATATAAATAATTTAATACTGATCACTTTATACAAAATAATTCTACAAAAATATTCTTGTAAAAAGATACTTAAAAAGGAGTATACCAATTTATTTACAAACAATTTAATCAAGAAACTTGCACAAATGACAAATTCTAGGTGGCTTCAATTGTTGTTAAAAAATAATTTTTATTGTACAAGTTTATAATTGTATAAATAACCTATAATTAGTTAGGAAAAATAAATTAAAATTTTGTTTTTTATCGCTTCTTGTTATTTAAATTTTTTTTAATCCAGGAGTACAAGTACATCTTCTTGTCCAATGTCACATTATTATTTCGATAAAATCAATAAAATTTATGAGTACATTCAGTATAATATATATAATTATAAATTTAAAATGTGTGCAATAGTATACTATCTATAATCAATGGTAATACACACAATAATGCAAAATAATTGTATGACTACTATTCACTTATTTGGAGCATAATTATTATTAATATTATGTAATTTAGGTAAATATATTAATATATTTAAAAAAATACAAATAATATAACCTAAATATTAAAAATATTACTGATTGGAAGTATTGAAAAATCGTGTTTACAAAATATTTTAATTAACTGCGGCGTGAGCAATAATAGAGTGAGTAGTACCATTGATTATAGAATAGACTATTCTATAATCAATGGTAGTACCTATTAGTAAAGGTAAAACTTTGGTATTATTAAGTACCTTTCCACTACCAACTTCTCTTGAATACTCATGATAATTATAACTAAATATAAAACAAGTATTTATAGCTATATAGCTTTATTTTAACGTAAATCTATACAGCCGACTCGGAAATAATTAATATTATCATTATAACTTAAAATTATAAACACAATATAATCATACTGAATCAGACGTTAGCCTTCATCAGTAATCAGATACTTATTGGTGTCTAATCTTTATTTTAATATTATTTTGGTTATTATATATATATATATATATATATATATATATATTAATTATATAATTTTAATATATATAATAATAATATATAATTTGTCTTATTGATATTGCCAATAATCGTAGTATATTCGTATTAAAATATATACCAAAACTACTATCATACTGCAATATTTGCTATTTATATTGTAAAAATAATGCGTATTTTTTTTTATAGGTTATTATTAAAATAATGCATAATGTACGTTTTGTCTGACTAGAGTCGTAAAGAGTTTAATTAAGTTTGCGGGTTTTAAATTGTCTCATTATTTCGTAAACATAAGAATAACAACGTAATAATTATCTAGTGTATACCGTCTCTTTTTTGCACAAGAAAATATTTAAAATATTAAAAATTACATACAGATGTGGACGCCGGATGATAATGAGCAAATAAACATTATTCTTTTGTTAATATGTTTTTTATATTATTTACTGCAGTAAATGAACATGTTTATCAAATATTTCAGTTGACAAATATAGACATCTCGCCAAATGTACTAATTATCCGTATATTATTTTTTGTATTTTTAATTTTTTTTTTTCTAAGTAATATTTATGTCACATCACATATTATCCACATTAAAAATATTTATTTAAACATTACGATTTTCGTGCGATATTTTAATTCTCAGCTCACGAGTACATGCGTCAACAATCATCGGCAATAATATTCTAAAATCTCGGCGTCTATAATAATATAGTCTATAAGTTTTCAAGGAATTTCTAGAACGTGCATAGTTACTCAAATATAACAACGCCGCTTACCCAATCACGTCGTCTTCGCGCAAATTTCATTCAACGATGATCTATATAGGTACATAAAATATTCGTATCGCACTGACACACTCTCGTCAATTCACCACGAGACTAAATATTTGAAATGATAATATTATTGTTATTATTACACTATAATAATATTACAAGCATATAGTCTTCTTCGAGTAACATGCGATTAAAACTATTGAGAAATCAATTTGTTTACCGAATATAATCATATTTTACATGAGAAAAATACGTTCATTATAATATATTTACCATTTTATGTGTATATAGGACTTTATTATGAGTTATCAATAACAAAGCCAAAATATGATGATAGTGATTGTTTCATTATTTTCCCGGATGACATTTAAATACCATGAATATGTATGTATTTTAATTTTAATAAATCAAAACAAATAAAATTCGCAGTATCGACGCAGGCGATTTTTTGGTATTCATAAAACGCATTCCTTCTACTTTCGTTAAATTCCACATATTCTTTTCTCATTAAAACCATTATTGTTTGCTTTTTTATAAGACTTCGTAATTTGATTTTAATGTATAGCTACTGCGGCTATCCGTTTAATTGTTTTAATTATATTATTATATAAATAACATTTTTTACGTCCTATCTTACTCCTTTGATGGTTTTATAATTAATTATCTAGTATTTAATAGCAAACGTAAAAAAGAGAATGCAATTGTAAAATAAGAATAAATAATAGGTAATTCATAGAAAATTATCCTGATATGAATTGCTCCAATGACTACTCGTTTCTAAATTAATTCAATGTGAAAAAATAAAAAATGATGGCCGGCTTTTCCTAATAGAAAATTCTATTCCCCCTCAAGTTTAAAACCCAAATCGCACTCATGCTTGTTGAATAACCTAACCTAATTGATTTAGTAATTGGTAACTGCTAAACGGGGATCATATGGGATTCGATATTTTTATCGGTTTTAATTTTCTCGATTTGAGCTCGTGTTGACTGTTGCGGTGGTTTTGTTTTGTTTTTGTTTTTTCTGCGTAGGCGACGGCTATGACCGTATAGTATACACGCGAGATCGTATTGTTCGGCGGCCAGGATAATACGTTGATCCTCGTCGTTCAGCGCGCGGGGCGGGTGAACGGTTGTGACCTCGCCGCGGTCGACGGCGGTAACGTCGCGCGTGTTTGCCGGTAGGTCGCGCTACGGGGTCCTGGCCCGACACACACCGCCGCCGCTGCCACCGACCGGCGCGACGGGCGAAAACGCGTTTTTAAAAAAACTCAATTCCGATCATTCCTGACATTCCGATCCGCGCTGTCGAAACCGCACTACACACACACACACACACAAATTTTATACACCATAATATTGTAGCTCGCGCGCGCGCGCACACAAGTACATATGCCGCCGACGTATAGTGACGTTCCCCGGCTGCGGGACACCACAACCGAATCCGTTTGAGAACAGGTAAGTCCTCTTGTCCTGTCGCCGTCGGTGGATTTATCGCGTTAACAATAATTAATGAAAAAAAACAAATAAATATTAAATATATAATTCTATTTTAGTATTGTACCAGACGACACGATAATAATATTATTAATAATATCCCGTGTTTTGCATTAATTATAACATAATATTATACCGACACCGAGAACACCGTATTATTATTATTGTTATTGTTATTGTTATTAATTATTAAAAACCACGGTCGATTGAAACTCGTGCCGCGCGTTTTGTCAACCCGGCTTTTGGGAAATACTGCGGAATGGAGAGCGAATCGCCGTTAGAAGTGCTGTCCAGGGCCGCGACTATGCTGCACAGGGAAGAGACGTCGGCCGTATTGCCCTACGCCACCAGTGAGTACAACAATACACAAACGCGTGAAACGTAACTCCGGTATATCAACCAAACGGGTCTATACCACGCGGAATGCAATATAATATTATAGTAAAGGGTATAAAAAAAAAAATACATTTGGTTTTGGTCGGCTAACCGCTGTAGTTTTTCGCTCGTTCTCGTTCGTTTTTGTTATTCGAAATTCGAAAACGCGAATGCAGTTAGAAACGCAATGTTATTGAATCGCGTGTCTCGACGGGCCCCCGAGAGAAACGTGCGCGCACAGAGCCAAAACGTAGGGCGAACGTTTTGTTATTTTTCCCCTTTAGCCACCGAGGACGATTCATAGCGCGCGCCGGCGCGCCGGTTTTCCCAATCGTTATCGGTCCGGTCGATTTCTTTGGCCGGCCGTCTGTTCGGTTGCCTATGCACGGCGCCTAATCATTATAATAATGTGTTTTCATCATGTCCGACCCGGAATACTCACCAACCAGACCAGTATTTGTTCTAGTTGGCCAACTATTATTAATCTGTGTACTTATAGACTTACGTACACAAAACGTATTGCATAAAAGGCTGGTCGAACAATTATTATTGGTAAAAATCAAAACATAAATCTATCTTTTTAATTGAAATTATTATTGAATAAAATAGATACGTTTCTCTTGTGGTTACATTAATGCGGTGGCATATTTATTTATTAAGTACGAGTATTATTATTTATATCGTATTATTAAATTTCTGGCTACACGAAAATTCGGTAACTCGTAAACAAATACAATATTTCCATAAAAACGCTCGTCGACAATGTGACGAGTATATACAATTAAATAATATACCATCTCAATATCTCTTATAACTATACATTTATACTTATATATAAAATGAGAAAATATATATTTATAATAAGAACACATTAAGATTTTTATTATTTATTATTGTTGTCAATAACGTTGATTTTGTGATAATATACATATTACATTTACATACGCTATAGATACGCTTAGTTGCACGTGCAATCTAGTATGATGAACACAATGAACACCTTGTTTTTGTTTTCTCCAAAATTAATAATCGGAAAATCAACAATCATATTCGAATTGGATTATTTACATAATAACGAAAGGTGAACAGAACGATCTCGGTAATAACTTTTTTTTTATATAGTTAAGCATAATTTTATATTATTTTGTGTAATTATTGTCAATCAATTAAACGTAGTGTTTATATATTGTATTCCAAAATAAGAAAGCTCACAACAGTTCGATTTCTATTCCAATTCGATATCTCTACACAAATAGAATTTCAATTTATTTCATCAAAATAACACTTTCGTTTTATACATTTTTTTAATAATCATAATTTCGTTTAACTAATATTATTGTCTATATAATCTAGTAATGATTACATTTTATCTATACGAACGTACTTTGACATTTGCGATTTTTGCATCATAAACTGCATTAAACAATTCTAAGAATTAAATCATTTATGCTTAGAATTTTTTTTAAAATTTAGGTACATTTATATGTAGGTATAGTTTATAGCGTATAGATATAATATGTATAATATATTAGTATTTAGTAATTTAATACTAATAATGTATTATTACATAGAATATTGCATATAATATACCTATTTATCTAAATTAAAAAAAAACATTGTAGTTGGTCATTAAATTATGAATCTGAATAATCTGATTCAATTATAATTTAATATTATAGGTAGGTATATTTTTAATATTTCTTTTGATTCATTTGTCAAATAATTATACCTATACATAATTTAATATTTATTACTTTTTTCTTGATATATATAGCAATTAGCAGTATTGTTTTACTTTTTTATACGACAATGAACCTTAAATTGGTTATTATTTTAGTATAAATATACCAAAAGATTATAGATAGGCACATAATATAAAAACACATATATTTCAAATAATACTTCATAGTTTGTAAACACTTTTTACGGGCTATATTGTTCTGTAATATTAACTTTCCAAGCTGTGTAATTAATACTAAACAAATAATAAGTATAAAGGTAGATATTCGAAATGCAGTTGTTAATTTATATTGTGCATTTGTGTCCGTATACTACTAAGTGTCAATACATATAGTATCTATTATATTATAATTTATTTTAAATTGTTTACAAATTATGTATTTTTCATGTGAATATGTAAAAGTAGTTTAAGTATTTTTAAAATAAAAAACAATATACTTAAAAAAAATTTAAAAAAATAAAATAAAAAAATAGATTGAATAATCATAATTTATTTCTGAACAGAAATGGATGTAGTAATACCTAAAATGTTATTTAAAATAATAAACATCGATTTATATGAAATTAATTTGCTTTATGTGTTTTAATTTCGTTTTCTTTTGTGACTTCATCCATTTTGTATGAAGAAATATAAGAAATACTTTTTAATCTTAATGCACATCTTAATATCTTATGAGTTACATATTTATAATAATAATAATTTTATAGTATTGGCGCAATAAACTAATAACATAGGTTTATGTGATAATATTGTGGATTTTACAATTTAGAACTATAGTCAGTTCGAGATTTTTTTGAACTTAAGATTTGAACAGTTCCATCGAACTTTGAATATTTGATAGATGATGAATGAGATTGGAAGAAACTAGTGAAGTTTTTTTTTGATAATTAACACCAACAATGCGTTTAAATATTAAGATTAGATACAAATACAAATATGCATAGGAAAAAGTTGATTTTTTAGTAAATTCTTATGGTAAAATCTTGATAAACCTAATACAAATTTCATTTTGGTGCTATACTGGGATTTAAAAAAAAACAATTTTTACATCACAATGAGACAACTTATACGGTGACGTGCGATTTAGCTGTGTTCAAAAACTGATCTTATTTTACAAATCATAAAAAATGAATAATTAAAATATCCATTATATAATATATATTGATATTTAAAAATATGTTTAACTATAACTACAAAATCTGTACCAGTGTACTATATACAATATTATACTTATATAATCATATTTTATCTTCTACATCTTAAAATATGATCTCTATATACGACATGAAATATTGTCTCCATTCCTTGTTCTGTAGTCTATATTATTCAATTTAAAAATCTATATAATATATTACATTTACTGTATAACTGATATACTATAATAATAAGTATAATCAATATATTCAAATTCAAATATTATTGAATGTAGATATAACATTTATAATTCAAATTTAAGGTCATTACGTCAATATAATATATTATACTTTTGTTGATAAATTCAAATATTTCATAGATATTGTCTATATTATCATACTATGTGATAGGTATACAGTTATAAAATATTTAAATTGTGGGGGATACTGATTTTATGCTAGAGAGGTCATCATATAATAATCATTACTTCTACTATAGACTATGAGTGAATAACACGTGTATTGTTTAGTACTATTCCAAGGAATGACATACGATGTTCTCCGTAGTTATTAATATATTATTATTATTAATAAATCTAAACAAAATAATTCAATTGTTTTTAAACAATAATATATAATATTTTAAAAACCTATTATTTGAAATATCTCTACAAAAATTAAAATTTTAAAATTTGTTTTGTTTTAATTATTAAGTATAGGCAACGTACCTTTATTACTTTTTTTTAAAAAATATGACACATGAAAAAATTAAAAATATAACTTTTTATTTTCTAAATTATCGAAAATTTGAAGTTGGTCAAATTAAAAGGTATATTTTTGTAGAAATTTTTATAAGTTGACTTATTCCAATTTTCATCAAGATGGTGATTTTTTTTTTTTTTTTATTTAAATGAAAAATTAAATATTCTACGTCATCAGTTGTAATTATTGTAATTATTGTTGTAACTATTATAACATGGAATGTAAATTTTATTTAATCAATAATATAATTACTGATATTTAATAGTAAATTGACTAAACACCTGCCATTTATTTGTAAATTGACCTTTATTTTTGTCTTTTTGCGGATATAAAATTGTGTTTTCACTGTCCTTTTTGATATTGTTTATATGAATTTTGCATACCATAATATTAAAATATTAAATTATTACAATAAATGACGTGGAGCATTTCATTTTTCAATTAAATTTAAAAAAACCCAAAAATCACCATCTTGATGAAACTAAGAAGTCGGCACATCAAATTCTCATAAAAAATATACTATATAATTTGATTATGTTCAAAATTCACAAAATTTAAAAATAAAACATATTTTTTTAAAATTTTCTTCTTGACGTTTAAAACTAAAAAAAATTTATAAAAGTAATTGTATAGTTTATTGCTTAAATACTATTATAATTTTTGGCGAAGATATTGCAATTAGTAAATAAATTTGAGATACTCTGTACAGTATATTGTTTGTTTGTGTTATTGTGAAATAAAGTTAGATTATTATGTCTATACTTCAAATTATTTAAATACAAAAACATATTATTTTACATCAGATATTAATTGTTTTTTTAATTTGAGCTTTTCTAATATTTATTATTTAATATTATTAAAATAATGTAGATATTTATTTTGTTTTATGTACAATTACTTTATTACTTTTAGTGATATACTTTTTATTTTTTATGCTTTTATTTTACGAGTATCTATATAAAAAAAACATATATCCGTTTACTTTGCATTAAGTCATTAAAATTTAAAAATATTTAAAATAGGTACATTGAATTTTAATCAATAAAGAGTTATTGGCGAAATATGATGTTAAAATTTAATTATGTAATATTATGCTTATACAATATATCTTTAACTACTTTTTTTAATTTCTAATTTAAATTTATAAATTTAATATTACTTTTTAAATTTTTTTATGCATTTTTCGTATTATTGTTATATTTAGTACGATAATTTCATAAGATGTTTAATGTATCAACATCTAGGGAATAATAGTATACCTTAAAATTATTTAGTACAACTTTGAATAGCATAATATAAATTTTAATTTTATATTCATTTTAATATCGGCATTCTGTGTTTGTACGTGTATAAATAACTGAGTTATAACGTCAGCCTCATTTTTGACGAGACGCAACATATTAACATTTATTTATTTGATAATATATTTATTATTGGTAGTATTAGTTCTGAATGAAAATATATAGAATCCTTATTTGCCTGTTTTGTCCCGTCACAGTAGCGGTCAAATGATTTTGTCATGGGAAGGTATCCTGATTTTTCAACATAAACTTTGACAATTTTAAATATCAATCATAATTTAATGATATAATACTCATTTAATACTTTATTAATTTCCAAAATATTTTGAAAATTGTAAGTCACAAAAAGCTTCTAAAATTTGAATGATTTTAGTAAAATTGAATATTGTGATATTTTTTTTTTATATATGAAGAAACTCTTTTGGGTAGAGATAATGGTACAATTACCACAAATAGAATATGCTTTGACAGAAAATTGCATTTATTTGGTACTTTACTTAGCTCATTTTTCGAATTTCTCAATAGTTTTTCCTTTTTACACGCGTGGTAAACCTATGGAACGACCTATAAGTATAATATATTGTATTATATTGATTTTTGCTTAGAATCGTATTTTCTAATGCAATATTATTGCATTCAAATCTTATTATAATAAACTACTAATTTCTACTAATTTAGGAATGTCTTAAATAGACCTTCCCGCTTTTTTATTTATTGTATAAAAAATAAATAATAAATAATAAACGATATATTGTTAAGAATAATACATAATAAAAAAAATGTCATGGGGAGGATTTATCTCCCTTATCCCTCCTCCCTCCCGTTCGACCACAACTGTCCCGTCAGTTTTTACTGTATTCTTTGCTGTAATATAATAATTAAAACAATATTATTGATTATTCGATATTATATTTGCTTTTCTATTGTTATACTATACCTGGTCACATTCGTAACTGTTTGCTTAAAATTTTAAAAATTAACTTTTAAACAAATCTATTAAATAATGGAAACAATAATTATTCAATATTATTGTGTTAGAATAAAAAAATTTTGAATACTTGTTTTTCAGTTTAAATATACATATTATACTCATGTAGTTAAATCATATACCTAATAAAACTATGTTATTATATATATAGGTAACCATTAGCTGCACTAACGACTAACCGTCTAACCATAATTTATAATAACATAATATAATAACATTTACTAAATTTTAATTTATAATTAATGAACAATAGTATGTAATAATATACAATATTATATGTTCAAATATTCAACGTTGTGAATATAGTAACGATGGTAATGTTAATAATTGAAACATAAATTGATTATGATTTTATGTTATGATTACTCAATTGTACCTACTATTACATTCGATTACGAATTACGATTTTGATGAAATAAGAAATTTTAATTATTCTTCAGTGTAAATTACTCGTAATAAACAATTTAATAAACAAAATATTAATTTTCTTTATATATTTTTATCTAATTAAATGGGTTGAATAGTTTAATTTAAGAAAGAGAAATACATATTTTCTTTCGTTTTCTAGACTATACCAGAGCTTACTATTATATAGTCCTTTGTAATTCTCGTAACTTTTTAGTATCATTTATTCAATAGCCAAATATTATATTTAAGGATAAAAAATCTATATATTATATATAGTTTATACATTATTTATTTTTCAGACTAAGAAAATAGAAAAATCAATCATATTAGTTTCTCATGCAAGTCATATACTTACATAACATGAGCTAATAATTTAATTCAAAAGTTATTTACTTAATTGCAATTTGTTTTCATATTTATATTCATAATAACCGCAAGTAATCTCTGTATATCTTTATAATATCTATTTTATTATCGTTTTAATAATAACACGTGTTCAGGTGTTCTTTTATCATTAAATATATATATATATATAATTTATTTTTATATTATTGATTTTAAAGAATAATTTAATTTAGTTTCGGTGTATTTATATAAATAATATAATGATAAAATAAATAAAAACAAAATTAGAAAATAATTAAAGCGTGTAATGTGTATCAATTTATCGATATAATTTTCTTGTTATTGTTTTTTTTTTTTAATTAAATAGATATAATATTAAATTAATGCATACCATAAATATCAATTAATTAAAATATTAGTCATGTATAACAAATTGACCTTTTTATTGTAATTTTATAATAAATATAACATTTAGTTATAAATATATTTTATAGGATGTACGAATTATAAATATTTCTGCGAGTGTTAAAAATTTATGATTTTTGATTTATTTATTTGCCTCTAATTGAAACTGTAATAAATAACATATTGCAATTTAAATTTAATTTAACTAAACTCTGCAGTCTCTGCTGTCTATGAAAATACAAATGATACTTATTACTTTGTCATTTGTACTACTAAGCCTGAAGCAATGAATTGGTCGCACTTATTAAATAAATTGTTAACGGATTTTAAAAATGTTTAAGCATTTGAAACTGACAATTTTTGACAATAATTTTACGTAAATAATTTAACAGTACCTAAATGCTAGACGAGATAAAGTGTAAAGATTAATAATAAATTATTATATTAAAATTAATATAAATAATATAAAATTAATTTTATGTAAAGTTAAATTGTAAACGATTATATGACGTAATGAATAATAAATTATTATAACTATTTTATACCTTATTAATAATTAATAATAATAATACTGTTGTATAACACAAACACAATACAAATAATATAAATTCATAATATTCAATATTCATAATATGAGTTTCTTTTCTTGGTCTCCAGTAGCCAATAAGTTTACATTATATAATATAAGTTGTACGTATGTTCAATACATAACTCAAACATGATATGAAAATTAAATTTCATATTGGTAGAATTAATTTTACTATAATTATCGACTTCATTTAATTTCCAAGAAAAGATGACTAATACCAATTACTCGAAGATGTACACAAATTAATTTCTATATATTTTTTCATTAAAACTTAAATACTTGAGAAAAAAATGCAATCTAAATTCGATTTAAAAGCCTATTAAGTCATAGTCGATGAGATAAGTTTATACAATAATTATATTATTACATTTTTTAGATACCTACTTACATTTTTTAACATCGTTCGATTCATAATATATTTTTTTATATAAAAAATTGGCGTATTTATTTTGCGTCTAAAATTGCAAACCAGTTGAGCTTGCAAATGTTTTGAGACTTGGGTAGCGTATAGTTGTGGATCATCGTACATAAGGAGATCAAAATGAGATTTAGTTTGCAACCAGTCTCATATCGGGTCGCAGTTGCGTTGCAATTTTCATACCTATGATATACATTTTTGTTTTGGTTGCAAACTCAACTGATTTGCTGGTCACAAAACATAGTTACACCGTGTGAACTCGGCCTTATAATTAATACGTTCTCAAATAGTCTGATATTTATTTAATTTAATATTGTTTTAATAATTGGCTAGCCGATGTACATCAAAATTTGTAAAGTATTAAAATTTTAAGCATATAAAATACAAGTATAGCCATATTGACCAGTTTGAATAATTTATATTATTACACTGACTACTCAGTCTGTCCTCTTTTGTCCGCAGTTATAATCGAATACCTATACATTATTTTTCCCAGTGTTTAAATACCTAATCCATGTCAGTTATTTTTTGCAGGATGTTGGTGAACGTTTCTTTTTTGTCTTTGTTTTTATCCGCATTAATGATTACGAGACGGATATTTTTATTTCATCCCACAGTTTCCGATCGACCGGCTTTTCTCGGGTGAAAGCGTTCGGATATTCTGATCTATACGTATTTTTTTTCTGCACTCCTTTTTATAGTAGATGTAACTGTTTTATCGCCGATTTCCTCGAGGAACAGCAATAATTTAGGTGCACACAATAAGCGTACGACTTTTCGCTGATTAACGATGACTGGAAACAGAAACAAACAAACGAACAAAAAATAACAACAATAATAATAACAACCCAATCAAACGAAAATAAATTACTGATTTCTATATCGGTTACTAATTTGTGCATTAATTCGACCGCCTTATTTCTATAATTCGATTTTTCGCAGTAAGTACCTTTATTATATTATACTCGTATAATTCCTCGTATTATATTGCGTGGGATTGCTATATAATTCGTATGCTTTCTAAAATGTATAAATCGCATATTTTTCCCTAAAGAAAAAGAACATTTTGCATAAGCATTCGAAATATTTTGAGGTCAAAGCCTCGTGGAATAAAGAAATATAGAATGCCAAATATTTTGGTCTTTCCGTTGACTAAAATTTATGTGTGTAAAGTGCATGCCAAACGACTGAGACAATAATATATTTATTTTGTGTGTGCCGTATTATAGTCGCCTACCCGTCGACACATTACACATATCATACCTACACGCGGTCGCTTATCTGTTTGTTTTTCAAGTTTAAAAGTGCACCACACCTCCCGTCTCGTATACTTACTTCTAGCGCGACTATTATATTAAAGTCCTTTTGGATGAATACCAAATTTATGTCGTATAGATGATATTATAAACAAAATGTTTATACGCTGTACATTACAATGCAAACGATGTTTTTCTTAGTCACGCAAGGCCGTCAGAGAATATATTATTATCATCATAAAATCGAAATTGATCGTGTGTATATTAAATTACAATCTATTATATTATTATACTATCTCCATCCGAGTAAAAGGACTCTCTTATAACTATAATACACGTGCGTCTAGTCAAATCGCTATAACGAATTTGTACGTTTTTGAAATATCGTTCAAACTTTATTAGAAAATATGTATCTATAATTTCTTTTTTTTTTTTTAGATAATATAATCATTGTGTTATTATTAAATAGATACTTCATATCATAATATAATAAGATGAACTATTACTATTTACTATCGTATAATATGATGGTCGAAAATCCTTTCGAAATTTGTCTACATAATATTATTATACAAAAATGTGTTTTATAAACTATAACTATTATATCATGGTAAAAATAAAACACTGCTGAAAATTAATTATCGTAACATACGAGAATAGCGCACATTTTTTTAGAACAAGAGATAACCATTGTGTATAATGATACTGTGCTTGCCATCTTTCATTATTGTTGAATACTACTATAATATGTTGGCATTATTCCTTTTATAAATGATTCACTAATTAGGTATGTCCATTAACGTTTTCTTCGTATATATTAATAATTATACTTGTATCTTTATTATTACAAGAAATAATTACAATAGTATTATATCCATTGACCATATCAGTCATTACTGCTTTTTTTTTTTGAAAATTATTTAAATTATATTTAATAATATTAGGTATATTGGCATGATATAATATGTATCTATATATGCAATTTCTTAATGATGTAATATACCAATTATAATTTATATTTAAATAATGCAATTATTGCATTATTAGGTGCTATGCATCCACCAAATTTCGCCTATGGTTGAAACCTGGAACCTAATTATTATATTCGTGAATAGCACAAAAGTTAAAACATTAAACCGACATAACTCAAAATACAAAGAAAATTAAAATATCACCATAGAAATATTATATTACGAGTATAATCCATATATGTTTATACGTCAATATTCACGAATAATTTTTTCTCTCTCAAAATTTGATTACACTATTTTGATAGTCAGATTTCTGTTAAATACATACTATTATAATATTATCATCTAATGCGTTTTCGATGTTAATTCGTAAACCGAACTAAGTAAATTATCAATTTTCAACGCATAATGTACAATTATATGATAGTCATTCATCATCCATTCACCCACACGCAGTGCGAAACTCTACGTCTATATAGTACATAATATAATAATTACATATTCGCATGGCATTACACATTAATTATTATACTCATATTTAATTAATATAACATCAATTTTGCAAACTTGACCCCCATTGTTTTAAATTATATACACATAATACTATATTTCCTATAGAGTTCATACGTAGTATTATAATATTATATAATTAATGTCAAACCATTGATTGTGAATTTGAGATAGAAAACTTAAACATGCTATCTCGGAATGATTGTACTCGGTTAATTGAGTAGGTATAGCTATATTATAGCTATATCTATTAAAACGCGTTCTATTGATGGTATGTGCGAA
This sequence comes from Eriosoma lanigerum, assembly GCA_013282895.1. Lineage (NCBI taxonomy): Eukaryota > Metazoa > Arthropoda > Insecta > Hemiptera > Aphididae > Eriosoma > Eriosoma lanigerum. The sequence goes on from CM023359.1 coordinate 19,559,443, forward strand.
TGAAGCTTACGTTATCTGATAAAAATGTTAGGCAATTAAAAAATCGTTAATTTTACATTTTGTTGTAAATCGATTTTTCGTTTCCGAAAAATTCCGTATTATATTATAGTCTCATCGAAAACAATATTATGTGTATGACTCATGTCTGTAGTCTGTCGTTAACTTATTATTATTAGCATTTATGCTATTCTAATTATTATAGTGTTTAAGGAATATAGATAATAATATGATTATAGTCTACGTCCATACTATTTCGTTTTGGAAATTTTTCATATTGCGTGCAAGACTGCAAGGTTCAAACAAAACCGAGTGAAGTATTTGGAACTTGATTAAAATTGAATATTTTAATACAAATAAGACTAATGAAGTACCTACTTCCAATTACCCGGCGAAGTTTTCTACGTTGTGCAGTTTTCAGTATGAGCGTGTATGCGGTGTATTATATTTTGTATTACAATAGTAATAGATTTGTAGCTAGGTAATGAATATGAATTAATGGTAATAAACTAATAACTAATAAGTACCAACGAATAGTGATTATTACTATTACGTATACAGACGTGCCTATGTATAATATATATGATATGTCATTATGTTCCTTATAACAATGTTCGAATTATATTATGGAAATGCGTATTCCAATTATTACACATATAATATATGTACACCATATTATATAGGTTATAACTTATAGATAATATACAGGGTGATCAAAGTAGGTTGTAATGTTACAAAAAATAATGGAAGATAACATACCTATTATAGAAAATGTAATACGTAATTCGTAAGCCTGTATACATGTCATTGTTCACGACTTCACCTATGTATACTTTATACATATACACACAATTATATCCCTCCCTTCAATTACTATACTCGCTGCTACACTGCATGCAGGTCTATACAGAGTGATTATTTTGGGCGTGACCCGTTTCTGCCAAAATCGTATACCTTTCCGTTTTGATTATATTGTCGATCACAACAAAAATACAATATTATTATAATTATTTTTACATTTTCATTTAAAATTTTGAAAGAAACATTTTATAATTTTATAATATGCTATCACGACCGGTTAGGTAAGAACTTTATCGCTGGTCCAGTGCAATATTTTATAATTTACTCCTATATTTTTCTTCCTCCATACATCTATTTTATAATATATCGATATTAGCGAAACTATACGAAATATAAACACATAAAATAACATAATAAGCATAAAATAGTATCTCATCAGTGTGTGCTCGATATATAATTCCTATACGTTTTCGATGTTTTTTAAATTTGGGGGAAATGTGAATTGGTGGATTCGATTTTGACGGAAACATACTATGTCCATTCTTTTTCATCACGATCCACCGAATATCTCTAAAATGAATAATAATAATATCTTTAATATGAAGATCGATATAATCCACTACCAGTATATAATACGATTATATAACTCAAATACTACGTTTATTGACATCTATAATTTCGAACATTTATTGGTTCATCTCTGGAAACATTTATTACATTTTATATACCCAGTACATTTCGACATTTTATTTTAATAATATATCATTAAAATTAAAAATTATTTGTTCGACATGCTTTATAAACGTTTGACAACCAAAAGTCGATGCTGCTAAAAATCATCAAGTATAATAAATGTTCGATCAAATTTAGGAATAATACAAAACACTAACGACTTTTATATCTCTTCCGTGTAAAACATTATTTACCGATTAACATTTCGATCGTCCTGTATATATTCGTAAGTCGAAAGAGGTATAATATAATACATAATAATAGGCTTTTATTATTGTACCCGTCGTGTAAAAATCTCGTCTGTCGTCTGTTGGGTGTAGCTGTAGCACAGCCACACTATCTATATAATATATTATATTAATATACATTTCCGAATATTACGTTCCCACACGGACACGGATTTATGACGACGGTCTGTGAACGATGAGAGGGGAGGGGTAGGGGGGGTAAACCTTAAAATAATCGTCTTTTGCTACCGTCGTATACCTGAAATCGTATCATAATAATTATTGTATATTAACGTGCGCCCCGGGGAGACCATCGATACCAACTACTCGGTTCGGTAGCCAAGACGAGTTTTCGGGGGAGAAGAAGAAAAACCCGCTCTTCAGAGTGTTCCCCGAGTCACTCGTCGCCATGTATAAATAATAATATCAAAATCAACACGAATAAAGAATTATAATAATAATAATGACCACGATGTTAATGCGCCGTGTGCGTGTAGAATTATAAAAAATATATTATTAAATATTAATCGCGGACACTGTTATTATTATTGTTGTTGTTGTTTTGCCCTCCTGTAGGAGACAGGACGAGCGAGAAACGATAATATCGTTATGTATATTATAATAACACAGGTAGAAGAGTACAAAAAAAAAAAAAAAAAAAATCAAATATATTATTTTACTATTATACTGTTGTGCATTATACACGTGTATGGGTGAATAATATATATATAGAAAATGATGTATGTACATAATAAATGGGTACGTTTAGGCCGGAGGCGTTGTAGTTTCCGGTGAACCCTTTTTTTTTTTTTTCTAATTTTTTTTATTCTCTTCTTCTTCTTCTTCCATCTTCTTTCATTATTTATATTACTATGATATTGTGTACCTGAAAACACTGAACCGCACACAGGTCGGGGTGCCCATTAATGAAAACGTCCGAGGACGCGTTCGCGGCGTACTAGCTCGCGTCCGCCGCGACGGACACGCGACAACCGAGCCCGGCGGACCCGTGCGCGCCGCGCGGCCTCGGGCCGAACGCTGCCTATTGTGCGTCGCGCGGCGCAACCGGTTTCCCGTAGCCGCGCCATGAATGAACCTGGGCGGCGGCGCGCGGAGACAATCTTACGCGTTACGACGACGCCGCCGAGCAGCCATTCATCGTTCGCGACGCGCACGGCAATGACACATCGATCGCGGTCTGTCTCCACAAAATAACATTTACACAGCGTCGCCTATTATTAGTTTATTACGATTTACCCGCAACGTTTCCGAGTTTCCGAGTTTTTTTTCTCGTCCGCAAACGACAAATCGTCCGTAGTCGATCATTTATTTTCCGGGAAAACACACTTCGTCGTCGGTCCCGTTGTTATGAGCCTGTGCGTAATGTTCTCGAGATTCGAACAACAACACCGTCACCGGGACGGTCGCAACAACAAGGCGGACAGGAGCAGACACCTGTGGCAACCGTGGGTGGAAAGGGCCGCTAACTTCGACGGTGAGAATGACGGTTAAGATTATTATTATTTTTTATTTTTTTCCTCGCATTAACAACATGAAGTATTGACGCGGCGTGAATCGTGTGTATACGTCGAAACCTTCGAATACTATATCCAACATCGATAGTCGATGTTGTTGTAATAATATCGATGTGTTGTAATAATTAATATTATAAACTTCGAGATTTCGGTCTTTGGCTGCTGTGTCGCTGTATAGAGGTAAACGTACACAATGTATGTAAGTAACTACAAAGTACAATAATTCATCGTTTCGTATACGCCATCACGTTATCATAATAATGTTATGTGTGTGTGCGTTTTCGGACAATAATTTTTGTTATGCAACCAGACGTCTTGTTTTATAATATTATATTTTGAAAAAAAATTAATCGATTGCGTTCTAAATGAATAACGTCGTTTCGGATGTAATACTTAATAATGTCCCGTGAATGTGTTTATTTGTTACGAGGTTGCAGTCTATCCTATAACACGTGATATATTATATTATTTTCGTATACAATTGGAATATATTATTATTATTATGTGTTTTTTTCTCCGCAATATAATTGGTGTTGAAACCGCAATTTATATTTTGAATAGGTTTTGGCGCAGGACAATACAATTATTGTATTTCGAATAAAAATATATAATAATATATTGTTGACCTGTTCATAATAAAAAAAAAAATACTTTTCACGTTGATTAAAAATCCAATTTCGTACACACTATTGATATTTAATAAATGCATTTATTTTTACAATAATATTATGTATGTCCAGTGTCCGCTGTACACACAACAGGCTACGACGCACAATATTATAATACCTATATACGGTTTCAATACAAAGTCCTGTGCGTTGTGCGTTTTCAAGACTAGTATAATATCTGATACAATAATATAATGTCTGATATACGAAAATTAACTATCGGATAGTAAACTGTCATTGATTACGTTTGATTAATTTGTTGAAAGTGTGAATATCGAGTAATTATTGAAATTCAAACTGTGTGTTTATTTTTTTATATTTGTTTTGTAGGTTATGTTCGTAAGTATTACGAGTAGGTATATTATTTAATTGCACAATGGGTTTGTTAATCGTTCGGACACGAGAAATAAAATGTGTATTACCTGTATTATGTAAATAGTAAATTAGCACAGACAAACGGACGTCATAGGAAAATATTGACAGTAATTATCGTGAGCAAAATTGACTATTAATGTTCGTTTTCAATGAAAAACAAACTCGTTGTATGAAGTGATTACACGGTTAGACTAATATAATAATTAAGAATTATTAGTCGTTACAGCTTGCAGGTATTATACTTATTACAAATGTATAAAAATACAAAACCAAATGTGAAAATACGCCTGAAAATTTGCATTTCGTTTGTGTAAACTAACTGTAAAATAACTGATATATGCTATTTTTAACTATGAACTCTTTATGTATGTTAGAATGTGGAAATATTATTAATACGGTTTTGTGAAAAAAATTATCAAAAATAACATGTAGAATATAATAATTGTAATTTATATTTTCATTACTTATTGAAACGTCTGAAACTATTGACGTAAATTCATAATTCTGTGACCAGTGTCATATTATAGTACTGAGCAACATATAAATACTTACTTAAATTTAAGCTTAGATAATTATAATATTTTTAATACGTATCGGTTCATTCGGTCCACATGAATACATCGACGCCGTAACAAAACAATAGTAATTGTAAATAAAAGTGTAAATAATATACTTGAATATTATAATATTTATGCTTTTACAACAATGATTATTTTAACATTTTACGTAAGGTATTGAAATAACACAATTCTCATACGTTAACGTTAAAAATACAATCGAAGAAATTAATGGACGTCGTCACAGTGGAGTTAATAATAATAATATAATATGGTAATGTAAAATTTGGATTTATTTTCATCATTCACTACGCGTATCGTGATGAAGTGGATTTTTTTTCCATTTTCAATATCGTAAATATTATAATTAATGATACAATATTGTGGACGGATTGTCGATTGATGCAACGGATAATCTATAAATATAATCCATGCATTCTGTATTATATTTTAATAAATGTTCGTTATTTCGTCAATTATTACGATAATTGCTCTAATAATTGCAGCACAATATTATATACATATGTATTATTATAAATTATGATGATGTACAGTCATCGGGTACGGCGAATCGGTCATTCCAATTCAAAGAAACTTGAATAGTTTAATTTTAATGCGATTTATTATGATTTATGATAAATGTTTTAACATAGCAAAATTATCGTTGTCGGAGAAAAAAAATTCAATAAATTCTCGACCTATACAACGGGATCATGTTTTTTGATTTATATTGATGAAGAGACACGAGACGTCCGCCGTCGTAACGTTATAACTATATTTTATATTGTGTCGTTTAAAAACCAAAACGAAATCTAAAATTCAATAAAAATGTACTTGTAGATTTTGATGACGGAGAGATGAATGTTTTTTGAAAAGCATTTATCACATAAGCCGTAGTTTTCATTCAAAAATAAAGGCGCGGACTCGTCTTAATTTCTATAGTTTGTGGCAAGCTAATCCGCACGTTTGAACTGGGGAAATGTCAAATAATATTTTATAATATCGATGACCGTCCATCGCGTCGTTATATATAGGCGTAGTGTGCGTACATGTAAATATAATAGTTCAAAGAAACAGTTCATTTTAACGACAAGTTCGTGTGACTCGTCTCACCATAATATACAATTATATTATTATATTATTTTAATGTAAATCACGAACAGGAAACGTGCGCACTTGGTTCGTATGCCAAGTCGCATCGTCGACGTCCTTCCGTTCTCTTGCGCACGCGGTCCGGATGGTAAAACGGATATAATATTACATAAATTATACACAATAACTATGCGAAAAAAAAAAAACCCCCATGTCCATCGAGTTGTATTGACGTTTGATACGTATAAACAATCACAATATTGTATAAAATATTATAATTTATATTACATACGCGTCAAAGAAATGATCGGAGCGATCCAGTGACTGTGATAATAACGCACGAGTTGTTTACAAAAGTTAAGAGAAAATTATGTATTTTATATATATATATATATATATATATATGAAAAAAAAAATAATAATAATAACTCGAGCACTCCGTCGAGAGATAAGAATAATAATTTATGTGGAATAACCACCAGAAAAAGACTGTCAACCGGATGAGATACGACAAATAGTGTGGAGAGGCGGTTAAACAAAAACGACGTTAAGTAATATATTATAATATTATGCTGTATTGAGAAATAAAATCAATATCCATAATATAAATAATTATACGTAATACGTCCGATGGTCGGTGTATAATTTTATATACAGAGCGATCTCTGGTATCGGAAATTCAAAAAAACATACGATGTAGACTACGTTTTGTTCAATCTGCGTTTTTTTTTTTTCTGTACAGTTCTATAATTCTGTCTCATTTATAAATTATTTGCTTATGAAAAGATATAATGATTTATGGGCATATACGAGGGTGATGTCAGTGTCTTTTTTGTCTACGCGCGAGACGTTCTCAAACATTTTCTGTCAATAAACAAAAATATTTTCAAAATTAGAAATTTTTCTATTTTCGAGTTTCGATATCATCCTAATGAAAACGCTTTGTGTATCACTGATCGAGAGAACCTCAGAATCTATATAGGGGGATTTTGGTTTCTCAGTCGGGTGGTAAACTTTCGAATGCGGAATTAACGGGAAAAAAGAAAATATTTTATGCACGGTACAAATGATAATTCGTTATATCGCTTAGACACATTACATACGTTTTTAATCATTTACCGTATTATTAAAATATTGTATATACCTATAAAAACATCTTCCTCCCCCATTATTTGTTTGATAAGAGGGTATCGTTGGTAGTCAATTTCCTCGATGAATTTCATCATTATATGATTTCATTATTATTTGTTATTTATAATATCTATAACATTATTATTATATTTTATATAAATATTGGAATTTAGACATTTTCGTTATCGAGCCTATAATGGCCGTCGAAGGGAGGGAAAAAATTCATTGTACCGTACTGTTTTAAACAAGGTATGCCGGATTCACTGGAGAATTTTAAAGGATTAAATATAAGCAATTGTCGTAACTCGCAATCGCTAAAAAACAGTGATTTTAAAATTTTAGATGTTTTTAATTATTATTATGGTCGCTATTTTTATTGGCAAAATGGTAATCTACATAATATGCATATAGATTGCGATGTTTAGGGGATCGCTAAAATATATTGAACATCCAATTAGGGGGTCGTCAACGTGAAAAATGTTGAGAATCACTGCGCTAGTATATATGACACGAATGTCAAATATAATATATAAACGACGCATCGGACATTTCAAGAACGTTAGGAATTCAGGAATCCGCTACATATATTATAATAATAATATATTTTATATTAATAAACCGCTTGTCGTTGCTGAGTGCAAGCATAATATTATTATAATCGTGCGCATTACGTTTTAATAAGAAAGTATATTATATGGAGGTACGTTTGTCATTAGAAGACGGAACCGGTCGGATTAAAAACGCATAAATTTCGATAAACATATATAATATGTACATACCGCGTGTCGTTTTAAATATAATATATTGCATTTGAACGGAATGCTTTCTTTCCTTTTATTTCAGTTGTGTACAACTGTAATCGTAAAATAATAAATATTTTATATTCGTTTCGTGTTATATAGATCATTCGAGGTCGTTGTCGCTGAGATGTTCGGCAATGGAAGGAACCGTCGGTACTGTTGGAAAATGGAAGAGAGAGAGGAGACACAGAGCCGTCTGTACGTCGCCTCCGCCGTCGCAGTAAGTAAAATACACTATACAAACTTTTTAAAAAAAAATACGAGATATTATATCTATTAATAATATAATCATAATATTACACTACCATTCATTGGCGTGGTAAACTTTTCCAGAGGAAAGTCACAAATTTCCTATTGATGACCGAACTAAACGTTTTTATACAACAATCTATATAATTATATAGTACTAAATCAATAGGAAACGTCATTATGGCTGTGTCATTATTTACCTATAAGTACCCTGATAAAAATATTCACAAAATCAAAATTTAAAAAATGTATAATATTATATTTCATTTTAATATACCAAATTATCAACCATATAGATCTATAAGAACCCACTGAAAGATCCACCCCTTTAAAAACTTACATGCGACCGCCACTGAAATATCCCCTTAGTCACGCCACTGCAATATCATTAAATAGTGTGTTCTGTCTAGTGGTCACTGATTAATGATATGAGGGAGGTACCATTTGATACAGTGAAGATTTTTCGTCCCCTTTATTAGTTTTAATCTTTGGTCTAAGGGAAATTGACTAAAGAGCTTCTATGGTTTTTATTTAAGATGGCTTGTCACCGTTTATTAGAGTTTAGTTGTCCTCGAGTTTTAGAAATTAAAATCATATAGATCCAAATCACTTTCGCTATGTCGTATGAGACAGCCTTTAGCCAAATTCCCCCCTCCCCCCCCAAAAAAAAGATTCCACTCCAAGTTATTTGTCCACTCTCATACAATTCCGAATTCCTCGCAGTCTCAAAAGACGCAGCCACGCTGGTGTCGGGATTTTCTTGATCCTGCTTTATAAATCATAAGTCCCCAACCTACGACACGTCAATTTTTGAACCGGCCCACCAAGATGACTGATTTTTCGGATTTATATATATTTTTTAAACCTCATCTTATAATCTATCTGTCAAAAAACAAGTTTGGCCCGCGATGCTTCAACTCAGTGGCGGCGCTGAAGTACATATTTATGTATGGCAGTTGCAGTGCTGTAGATAGAAATTTTATATGGAGGGGGTTCACAATCATACAATTAATTATTAATAAAAAAAAATAGTAAATAACACGTAATTGTTTTAATCATAACAATTCCCTACTAATACTTGTAATTTCCAAGAATAAAATAACGGTTATTTCCGTGGTCATGTTAATAATAAATACTTTGAAGTATGGTAGAAACATTATATTTCTATGTTGTTAAATGTGTAAGGCCGTAAAGAGATTTGAACCTCTACTCCTCTCACCCAGGCCACTGGGTAGTTGCCATATATATTAAATTTAGTTTTAGGGGTGGGTATATGTGGAGATTGTACCTAACGTACCTAATAAAAACTAATTATAATTGGTTAAGCAATAAAAAAGCGAGAAGGTCGATTCTGGAAATTCCTCCTTCGTCTTTTGGCCCTCGGATAAATTAGTGGTTTATTCTAATCAAGATTTGAATGCAACGATATTGCATTCGAAAATACAATTCTGAGCGACATACAAAAATGTATAATATATAATCAGTTCCAAAAAATTTTCGAAGTTCTACGATCAAAACTCAATTTGTAATCACAAAATATAAAAAATAAAAATAACAGAAACCGTAATTTTGCCGAATTTCTGCCATTTTTTGGTAGTTTTTCTTCTCCTAAATAAAAACTTTTGAGAAATTCGAAAAATGAGCTAAATAAAATACCAAAAATGTAGTAATTTCCTAATAAAAAAAAACTTTGTAAAACCACAATACATTCCTCACTTCGCTCAAAATCTAAAAAAGTTATAAAAATAGTTTAAATGTTTAGAATTTAGTGATAAGATAGCAGGTAATATTTGCTAAACTGCTGAAACGTATCTTAAACTCGGGAAACTGGAAAAAACTATCACTGGATAACTTACCTTCTATAGTAGTAGAAACCAACGATTGAAATGGGGGAGAGGATTACTACCTCTTTTTTTAAAAAAAAATATTGTTTAGTGTACTCCTTCTAATTTTTCAATTTCCCTGCGGGTTAGATTGAATTCAATCATTGCAAATGATGGCTACTTTTTCTCAAGTCTCATAGTACCCATTCTTTTACAATTCAAGCACTGGAATAAATTGGTACCATATGTCGATTATGTCTTCGTATTTCAACCAATTGGCTTGTACATAAATGGTAGTTTTGTAGTAATGTTTCAACTTTTTTATATTTGTTAACCTCATACTACCCCGCGCTATCGTTTAAAATATTTATTATTGATTATTATGATTTTTTTAGCTTCAAAAACTCTCAAGAACCGTTAGACATGACGACGACAGCAGTTAATGCGGCGTCCAGGGCTTTGCCGAAGGAACGGGCATCGGTGATCATGTCCTCTTCGCCAATCACCGGCCACAGAGTGACGTCGTCGTCATCGTCGACGGGCGGTGGTATGAGCGATCCAGTCATCGACGAACACTTCAGACGATCGTTGGGCAAAGACTACATGAACGTTTTCGCGCCGGCCGTCGTCCAACGCGAACCGCCTCAGCAGTTACAACAATCCGTCGCCGCCGCACCGACAGACGGTGACAACTGTGGATTATCAGGTACTTAAAGCGTTAATTTCACTCTTTTTTTTTTTTTTTTCTGTTCTTTTTATATACTCGGCGTCAATTTTTTCCTTTTAAACTCCTTATAATACAATGATAGGATTAAAAAAATTATTACTATACGCGTCGGGCAATATGTGCCAAGCGAGTAAATTCTCAGAAATGGTAAATTTAAAGGGACGCGACTACACCCACGCGTTTTGTCTCCGTCTATCCAACGGGGAATTAGCAAAATCACAGAAACACATAACTTAAATTATGGTGTTTGAGAATTATTCAATTATTAAATTTGAGTATAAACAAATATTATCAAACTTAAAGAGAAGTACGTTTTGAAGGTTAGGTTAGCGTCATCAGTAGCGGATTGGCAGGGAGGCAATTGCTTCCCAGGCCCTCCATTTTTTCATAATATAATTCTCAATGTAAAAATTTTAATATTTATATTTATCCTTTTTAAAATATGTACTTTTACATAGATAAGTGTGCATGATAATATAATTGTATTATGTTGTAGGTACCTATATAAAGTCAGGTCCAATTACGAGGCCTTGTAACTAATTCTCACCCTGGCCTTATATACCAAGTCTACCACCCTTAGTCATTGTTATATCTGTTTTAGATTCTGATCGAAGCAAAGAATGTATTGGTTTTACGATGTTTTTTTTTTCTATGTATGAAGACACTTTTACGGCTAGAAATAATGATTTGATTACCACAAGTAGGGCATGCTTTCGGTAGAAAATCGCGTCTAGTTGGTACTTTATTTAGCTCATTTTTCGAATTTCTCAAAAGTTTTTCCTTAGGAGGGAAAAAACTACCAAAAAATGGTGGAAAATCGGCAAAATTACGGTTTCTGTTATCGTAGGAACTTGAAAATTTTTTTGAGTATTAACATAGGTTATATACTAGTGTGGTACAATTTTGAAACGATTAGTTGATTTTCTGACTAAGTATTGAGCTTTTAACTTTTTTTTCCAAAAATATTTAATATTTCCTGTAATTTTTAGTTTATTGATTTGAAAATTTTATCGAAGTGTAGACATATACTACTTAATCTTTTTACAAAATATTTTGATAATCGTGACTGACAATTTTTTTTTATAGGCTTTTAAAGTAAAAGTTCTTGAAAATCGGTAAAGTTACAGTTTCATTATTTTATTTCTTTATAACTAATTAAGTTTAGATCGTAAGAACTTGAAATTTATTTTAAATATTTACATTCGTAATTTACATACGTGGTAAAATTTTGGAATGGTTTAAACCACTAATTTCTCCGAGGACCGAAGGGACGAAGTAGGAACGTCCACAATCGACCTTCCCTTTTTTTTTTTAAAATATCCGATAAAGAAGTTATAGCATATTAAAAAAATAAAAAGGTTAATATGTATTCGTTTATGATCCAATTCATTTTCGCTCCAAGTTCAACCTAAACGTCACAACTTGCGTTTTGTGTTGCTATGATTTTGTTATATTCCCTGTTAAATAGACAGATACAGTATAATTGAAAAACATGCGGGTATAAAGTCAGCTTAAGAACGGCATTTTATTATTAATTTTTAATAATGACTTATTTATTGATTGTTTTTTTTGACACTGGTGTAAAATGGCTAAAGTATAAACTAACTTCTGGAGTAGTAGAGGTTAACCGAAATTTGTCGACTGATATAATTAGTATTTAACTAGTATTAAAGAGAGTTTATTTTATTTTTGTTTCTTTGGTTAAAAAATTTGTGATACAACATTAACATTAACTTACATTTCCCATAAAAAAGTCATAAACCTAAATTAAAATTGGAGATTTTCAAAAAAAATGTACCAATAATAATAAATTTTTATAAATATTTAAAAAATTATTTATAATACCCTATAAAGCTACATATATAACGATTATTAAAAGGAAAAAACAAATAGAATTATAAATCAGTTATGAATTTTGTTTTGTTTCTCCTGAACATTTGATAAAATGTTGTTGTATGTAGCGATTAATAAAACTTTTGATTAATCTAGTTTTCATTTTTTAGCAGTGGACGACCATTTCGCCAAAGCACTGGGCGATACGTGGATAAAGTTACAAAAAGAAGAATATCAAAAAAAAAGAAATGAAACAACAGCTGTAGTGGATAGCGGTAGACAACAACAGAAAGTGAACGTATACGTGGTATAAGAAGGTTGTCATACAGAAGAAAAAATAAAATTACATTATTTTTAGAAAATATATGTTAAAATTTATATATATATATATATATAAATTATGTATACAGACAGAAGTATGTGTGTGTGACTTTGGTATTAACCTCGGGACGATGGAGAAATTATGTAGACTATTATTTTATTGTATATGTATTCTTTGTACACTTTAAACTTTGTAAATAATAATAAAGTATTTATGTGAAAATTTTATTATATATAACATAATTTAAATTTTATTATATTTTATTTATTAAATTACCAAACAAATAATATTATATTAATATATTTAATACATTTAAAATATAAAAATATAAAATAAAATAATTTTTACCTTTAATAAAATTTCAATTTAATCACAAGTTAAAAACACATGGTGTAATTAAAATCTTAATAACTATCTTATTAAAATAATTAAACCCATTACAAATATAATTGTTTTACTGTAAGTAATTATATTGAAAAAATGAAAATTAACAGGTTTTTATTAGCTTTACTTATAAAACAAATATTTAAATAAATTCATTATGGAGCAAGCTAAACATTAAAAAGATGTTATTGAGGAACTAATAGATTAGAGTCAATCAATGATTGGTAAGCAATTTCTTCTTTATCATTGTATAACTCAACTCCAAAAACATCGTCTTCTAATTCGTTCTATAAATAAAATACAAAATCTTATACAAAATATAAACCGGTAGAAGTGAATGAGAGGCTTGACCACTGGAGAATAGTGTTTGAGGCAAGAGGACTAAGAATTAGTAGGATTAAAACTGAGGCAATAGGAATTTAATAGTTATTAGAGGCAATGATTTTGAAAAAAGTGATCAAGAAATTTATAGAGCTAGGCACATAATGAAGATCAATGATCTATGATAGTATGTGAGACTGATAGGTTCAGGTACATAGGACCAGTAGTGAAAAAAATAGTAGTTCTGAGGAAGACGTGAAAATTAGGATAAAGTGTGAATGGATGAAGTGGAGGAAAGTGTTGGATGTTTTATGTGACAAGATGATGCCGATTAGATTGAAAAATAGGTATTATAAGGTAGTAGTAAAGTCAGCAATGTTAAATAGATCAGAATATACTATTGTGAATGAAAGATAAATGCTATAACTTTATATATAGGCAATACTTTATACATTTTTCTTGATTATTGATTTCTTCACTAAAAAATAAATATGTATACAACTATATAAAAAACAAGCCATTAAAATGCAACCATATAAATTTGCTTAAACATTATTTCTTAGAATGCAGTTGACTGCAGCATAGTAGTAAGTAGGTATATTGAAATATTATCATTTAAAACTATACATAGAAAATTAATAAATATTGATTACTATTTATTTCTGCAAATAAAATAATGAAATAAATTGATTTTTTCAAAAATGTATTTTAATTAGAATTAATTTAAAAAAACAAAGTAAATAAACTACCAATCACTGAGAGGTTTTACAAAGAATAGTACATTAATTAATTTTCTTAAAATAAAATATAACATAAATCTAAAGTTATAGCATTTGTAATGTGCTTAATACACATTACAGATATTTTCTGTATATCAGTATAAATAGTACTTGTAAAAATATTTTTTTGAATGTATAATAATAAAGAAAATACATACAATTCCAACAATTTTTAATTTGACACCTTTCAATAATCTTGACAGTTCTTCAATGATGTCTTTTTCATCAACATTTTTATTTTTTGTTACGTTAATTAGTTTACATTTGATAGTAAACATTGGCAACATAAAGAACTTTGAAGGAAGCAGTTTTACACTATTATAAATTTTAAAACAATTTTGTTACTACGTCTTACATGTTTATCATATAATATTAGTTTTTTCTTTTACAGTATTATGATATCTATAGTTACTAATCACCATTGGCGGCATGAAGGGAGTTGCCATAGAGCAGCTGATTATGCTAAAAAGGGATGGGTTATTATTCAGCAAAACTGCGACTTAAAAATAGTTTAGGGTAGGTGTCATTATTAATAGCTGAGTCATCTAGAAAACAATTTTGTGCCGCCATTGCCAATCACATGTAACCAGATAACATACTACAAAAAATATAAAAAAAAAACTATGGTAATCATGAACTTAACATAACTTTTAAGTGTTAAGGCTATGAACATCAATTTTTATATGTTAGGTACTTAACTTACTTATTTTTAATTAGTTTAATGGATATGCCCAAATCGACTAAAAACACAGAGTTACAGTCATTGGAGATTATTCCTCGTCTCCACAAGAAGTTATACAAAACAGCAACTGCTGTATCTGCAGACAATAGTTAAAATAATAATTTTTAATTAAATATATTTTGAAGTTAGCATTTTAAAATCCTTTTTAATGATTTTCTATATTACAAAAATCAAATGGGAACTACAACTTTTTCAATAAAATTGAATTACTATAAATCAAAATCTGTCTGGTATATACTTATATGCGTAGCATGATGATTATTTGTGGAAGGGCTATAGCCGTAACCGAAAAAACTTAGGAAATACAAAATATTTGATGCATATTTTAAATGGGGAAGGGGACTTGTAGCTATTATTAAAATCATATTCATATTTGTAAAAATATATATAATATCATTGATAATATATAAACCATTATGTCAGTAACACTTATTTGGCTAGACAGAAATGTGCTTACAAAATTTCAAATTTTGTAAATTAGTGAATAAAAACCTAATTTTACGATATTTAGCATATTTTTAATAGCATAGAATTATCAGGTCTTTATTATTCATCAACATTGAATACACTTATATAACTAAATTCAAATATCATTTGATGAAACATATTTCAGTCATAAAATTCCTACTATACTAATTAATTAATATTGTTTACCTGGTAAAATTTGATTGAGAGCTTGTAATGTGGCACATTCCATAAACATGGCTGTTTGCATTTCGTTTTTGGACATAGTAATGTCAATACCTCCAATTTTCACAATCATTAATGTCATTAGAGTGGATTCAGTTACATTGCATAATGTTCCTTCGATCACTTCATTTGAATTTAAATAGAACTTCAAGAAGCTTGATTCATTATTATCTTTGTTAGTACTCTGCTCAATGCTTTCTTTGTCATGGCAATTCTCCTCTTCTTCCATATTATCATTTTCTATTTCATCCTCTTCTTGTGTATTATCATTTTCTATTTCATCCTCTTCTTGTGTATTATCATTTTTTATTTCATCCTCTTCTTGTGTATTATCAATTTCTATTTTAAACTCTTCTAACATATTTTCTACATCTTTGTTATCTTCTTGTGAGTAATGGATTGATTTATTGTTTTTGTCATTATTAATTTTTTTGTCATCATCATAAAATGTATCATAATCAATTCTATTATTTTCATATTCTTCCAAATGATTGCCTTCCTCAATTGGCAAACATTCCTCAGATTGATTTTTATTATCATAGTAAATGAAGTCATATTTTAATGGGTCTATGTGTTCAAAAAATGTGTAGCCACGCGTAACTAGATGTTGACAAACATTTAATTGATTTTCCAATGATAGATACTTAATCTATATATAAAAATTATACAATTAAAATATTGTAATGTAATACATAAATATATACCTATTACTTACCTATATACCAAGGTTGGACACAGATTAAAATGTTGTAGTTTTAAAAGATTTTATTCTAATATAAACCACTTAAAATTGTATGTTTAATAATTTTATACACTCATTAAGAAGTTTAATTTCCAATGAATAAAAATATTTTATATTAATTTTAATTTATCAAGTAAATTAAAATATTTGTTTTTATTTAATTTACTTTTTTTTTTTTTTTTTTTGAAAATTTAACTGTATATGTTAAAAATAGATTAACTTGCTCAACCTTAGTATATGCATACAGAAATTGAATTATCTCTATAAGTTTACCATACATTTGGGTTTACCATAAAATTGTAAAGAAAAAAACCATTCTGTTTGTTACAAAATGTAACATTTTAAAACAATTACTCACCGCATAAAAATTGTCAGTTGATATTTTTAAATCCAGAAACACTGTGCATGGTTTGTCGACGATCAAAGCATGTATATAATCTAGTGTACTTATTGGCCAATTCCCATCTTTCGTCATCTATTAATAAAATTTATATATATATATATAATAAAGGTTTTAATAACATTGAAAAGTTATTAATATTTTGTTCATACTGGTGAAATGGTACTGAAGTATGCCGCAATGTTCAGTTGAGGAATATCGGTCATGTACAAAGTGGATCGAAGATTATCATGACAACATATTTCAATATTACCATAGTCCAAAAACTTTACAGAGAATTTTCCATCTTCTTTTTTCTATAAAATAATTGACAATTTTATTATAATTAAAACAAATGGATTAATATATTTGAGATTTATTTCTGAGGGGAAGGAAATTGTTAATTCTACTAAAAAAAATATATGTATTTAAAATATAAAGTAATTTTATTGGTATTTGATTAATAGATTGATAAGTTTTAATGGGCTTTAAATTATAATACAAAAACTAATATTTTAGTTCCACATTAATCATACTGGCAAAAATTTAAATGCCTGAAGTCTTTTTCATCTTTTAAAAATTTAAGTAAGAAAATATTATTCAAAATTAGGAAAGTAAGAATTTGTAAATTCAACTAATTTAATATGTATTATATATAACATAATTAAATGTGGTTTGATAATAACTTCAATTATTGTTCCTCTGTACCACATATTATCTATATGGTACTGGACAATGACCATCTGTCCTTCACTCCATTTGACATTCATAGGTTCTGGATTGCTATTGGCAAATATACTGTTTAATTCACTAGAAATGCTAAGTAATAATTGAACACTTTCTGAAATAATAATATACATGAAATTAAAAGTAATTAATACAAAAAAGTAACAACTATTAATATATTTTTCATACCCTCATCTTTATTTTGTAAATATAATACACATTGCATGTCAACATATGTCACAATAGCATTAAACTGAGAATTAGTTATAGGAACTGGAGGCAGCCAACAATTAGTATATTTTATGGAATTAAGTTCCAATGAGTTGTTGACATCTGATTCTGATTCTGAACTTGAACTTACATCATCCTGTTGAAAAACATTTTGATACCAAGCTCTCCACAAAAGTAAAATATATAACAAGAGGTATATTGATAACATAAAGTAACAAAATATTTAAATCAATCTATAAATATATACAAATAAAGAACAAGCAAAATTTAAAATTATGAACCATAAAATAATATAGTGACAGGATTGGAAATTGTTACATTTGCAAGTTTTTTTTTTACTAAACATTTTATTGCTAAGTAAGTTACAAATGTATTTATGTAATTACAAACTTATTTATGAATTTTTTTTGAACAATTTTCGGTACCATGTACATTTTTACGTCAATTTTATTGATAAATATAATTTTTTAGTTATGAAAAAACATTTTAAAAGGTGGGGTACATCTTCAATTAATATTGAGAACTTGAAGAAATTATTAATCGTACAGTGCAATTATTTTATAGGTAGGAAATAGTCTTTTTACAAATTGTGTTAAATTAATTATTTTAATTCCCCAAAGTAATTTAATTTTTAGGTTCTTGAAAATTTAATAAAACATTAAACCTAATATTTAAGTTTTAATCTTCAAAATTGTTTAGTTCCGAGTTATTTGAATTAATTTTTTTAATTAAAGTTTTTCAGTTACCCATTAATTTTTTTATGCTAATAATTTATAAATATATAAGTTAATACAATTTTGTGTATTTTTAATGCAAGTTTGTAATTTTTTACATCAATATTAATATATTGCAATCAATTTCATACATTTTTTATGAAGTTAATAAATTCCGAGCCTTAATTACTTATCCCAAAAAGATCTAACTTATTTTTATAAAATATAAGTCCAGTAAATACATAAATAATTAAGATATTAAAAAAAATGTTGATAATTTAGTTATTATAGAATTCTGTAAAGTCATAAATTTATGTCAATTGGTCATATTAAATTTGTTGCATATATTTTTTCGCACAGTAAATTGATTGCATATTCATAGTCATATCAATCATATTTTTGTTTAGTTATAGTAACAGTGTTGGTGATATTTAAATTCGTCGTGGTTATTATCACTTCGCACAGTATAATTAAGAATATGGTTTATCAAACAAATATAAAGAAAATTATAATTTTGAAACAAAATTATTTAAATGCCTTTGATTCCTGTTGATTAAGTTGTTCAATTATTTAACTATTTTAAATACAAAATTTTACAGAGAGTTTGAATTTGATTAATCATGAAATTTTTATTATTTTGAAGTAATTGACGGGTAAAAATAAGGAGAAAATTAAAAAATTTTAATTAATATTTGAAATCACTATTCTGATGCAAATAACATTCTGAAAATTAATAATTTGGTAAAGGACTGGATTAGAAGGAATAATAAATTTTCAGTTATTTTAAATACTGTCCATTCAAATCCATGGAATTTTATATGAGGACAACATACATAAAAAAAAACATCTTAAGACTTAATACACTTAACTGTTTAATGCAAAATATAATGACGTAGCTGAAAAAATAACCAAAATGTATCAGAACATTACATTTCTGGTATAGTTTAGAATTTTTAAATTAAAAACACTAAAGTACTTTTAATGGATTTATGTATTATTTACGATTTTTTATTAACCAATTATTTAAATGACCAAATTGCTTAGGCAACAAATTTTACCACGACGAATTGATTATACCCCTAATGTGATGATACAGCTACTTCTGCATGATTTTTACACATTTAAGTGAATGTACTTAAATTTGATAATATAATAAATTATTTAGATTGATTCCAATATTTCATATTTAATGTTTATGTACGAAATACGTCCAGAAAGTAAGAATACTACTTTTTTGTAAATTATAAAAAAACTATATTTAAAAAACAATAATAAGTTTTTATTAATATACATGTAATTTACTTTTCCACGTAGTTGCCATTTATTTCAAAACATTTGGTGAGCCGTGGCACAAGCTTTTGATACCTTCCTTATAAACATTTTCTCTGCTATATCCTTTTTCGATTTCAAAACCTCATGTTTCAACTCCTCGCCTGTTAAAATTTTTTTTCCACCTATATGAATCTTCAGTGATGTGAAGAGATGAGAATCTGATGGCACTAAGTCAGAGGAAGAGCGATTCAAAATGTCCTAACTAAATGATTACAACTATTTCAATTGACTACTGGTAATGGTCATATGTGGGCAAGCATTATCTTGCAACAAACGCACTCATTTTAACAACATTCCTCTCTGTTTATTCTGCATTGCTCTTTTGAGCTTCCTTAGAGTCCTACAATACCGTATAACATTATAAACAATAGATTCCTCTTGAGGTAAAAATTTGATCAAAATGATCCAGTCCCAAAAGATAATAACCATGATTTTTTTTTACCAGAAATTGAAATTAAAAATTTTTTTAATAAAGGGGAATTTGTATACTGTTATTGTGACGATTGCCTTTTAGTCTCAGAAGTAAATAAAAGCTACATGTCTCATTTCCAGTCACAATTGAGCTTAACAAGTTGTCACCTTCTAATTCAAATTGCTTAAAAACTCACAAGCACTTCACAACCCGATTCACTTTATATTACACTAGGCGAGATTTTGAATAGACATTTTTTACACGACCGGACAATACAAAGTGAGTTTTCGTACTATCGAGAGGTATGTGGGTGCTCTTATGTTCAGGGAAACTTCCACTAAAATCTGGTGTTAATAATTGTTGAAAAAACATTTTTCATAACCAGACAGATCACCAGTACTTTTACTTTCTGGACGTCCTTCGCAAGTGCTAATTTGAAAAAAATAGACCATGATTGATTTCAAAGCATTTTTTTTATGTAAAAATATTAATTTACAAAAGTAAATAAACTGAGAAAATTAAATTAAATTGGTTAATACAAATAATACTTAATGAGTAACATATGCATGATTGAACAATATGATTATTTAAATTAATTTAAACTTAAATGTCATTAAATTAAATGTAAAAATAATATAAGGCTTACAATTTGTTTCTAAATTTTATTATTTATAATGATGCTAAAATATTAATATTAATTTGCCTCCTTAACCAGTTTCCTTTTTGAATTTACCTTACTCACCTTTGAATTATTTCTGAAAACAAATATTACATGAGTAATTAGTATTAAGTAATATTTAATAAGTATTATATGAGAGGTAACCATTGTATTTATTAAAACATATTATTTTTAAGTGTATTAAAGTTTTTAATTTTTGTTATTGAATAATGTGCTATGTGGTAATTGTAAATATTGTAAAGTAATTCCTGGTGAAAGTGTAGTAACATAGCAAAGGTAATGGTCTCAGACTTTTTGTGTAAAAGAAAATGAAGAAACAAGGGCAAAGAGCAAATATAAAGAGCCAAGAATTAGGTTGTGGAAGCTTATTGGTGAAAATGAAAAGTTTTTTGTAACAAAATTGAATGAAGAAGCACCATAGAATATGGAAGGAATTATAAATAAAGTTTGATATATGGTAGGAAACAAAATAACGAGTGTAACAGTCAATATTGTTGGTATGAGTAAAAATAATGCTACAGAATGAAGGAAACATGGTGTTGGAAGAAGGAGCACAGGAAATAATAAGGAAAGAAAAACAGTTTAAAAATGGCAGAAAGGATGTTGGTGGAAGAAAAAATTCTAGAGCAATGTAGAAAAAGTATTTTGGTACCCATTTTTAAGGGTCAGGGATATATACAAGAATGTGGAAATTATAGAGATATATAAGTCATAGTATGAAGGTTCGGGAAAAGGTTATACAAAAAAGAAAAAGGAATGAGACTACAGTATCGAGGAATCAGTTTGAGGTTATGCCAGGAAAATAAATAGTGAAACCGATATTTTGTATAAAGTAGATTGTGTAGAAATATAGGGGAAAAAGTAACTATGTATGGTGTTTATAGATTTAGAAATGGCATATGATACAGTTTTACGAAAGGTTTAAGAGTGGACATTAAGAAAAAAAGGAGTACCGAAGAAGTATATTAAAGTAATAAAAGACATGTAGGATGGGGCAACGATAAGAGTAAAGAGTGTGTAAAGAAGATTTTAGTGTATTAAGAGTTGGTGTATACCAAGGTTCAGTTTTAAGCCCTGTTTTCTTTGATAATAGATGAGATAACAAAAGATATATAGGGTGAAGTACCATGAAGGAAGTTTGCAGATGATGTAGGATATAGTTTAGTATAAGTGAATGATAAGATTGAATAGTGGAGAGCAATGCTTGAAGTTAAATGATTAAAAATTAGTAGTAGTAAAACTGAGGCAATGAGTGTATGATTTTGAAGGAAGTGATCAAGATATTGATAGAATAAGGTATATAATGAATATTAGAGATGATGCAGTGTGTGAGCCCGATAGGATCAAGTACTTAGGATTGGTAGCTAAAAGAATAGCAGCTTTGAGGATATGAAAAATAGAACGAACTGTAAATGAATGAGGTGGACAGAAGCGTTAGTTTATGTGACAAGAGGATGCCAATAAGATTGAAAGGTAGGTATTTTAAGACATTAGTGAGGCCAGGCTAATGCCAATGTTGCAAAAAAAAAAAAAAAAAAAATGGAACATAGGATGTGTATTGAAGATAAGAATGCTTAGATGGATAAGATAAGGCAAAGAAGAATATTGGACAATTAATAATTTAGTAAACGTTAATTATTATAAGAGTAACTACATTATATTACTAACCTATCACCTAACGGTAAAAATAAAACATATTTTAGTTTCAGAACAAAATAATATATTTTATACTAATGAGTAATGAAATATTATTCTAGATTTAAAGTGAATTAAGAAAGTTATCGGTTCGACATAAATAAAATGAGAAAATGTCAGAATGGCTTCTAAGGCAATTATAAATACATGGCTAAATTGTTCACTAAGTAGCAAACCATATTGCCAATCATATTCTAAGCTACAAATTGAGAATTAGGTGATACATACAACTTGTAGTACAGTGTACATTCCATTATAATTGTTATTATTGTATTAGTTTTTTTATTTTAATAATCTGTGAATAACTTACTTTTTATCACGTATAGCAAATCCCTGGTCTATCATAAATCTGTTTATATTTATCCAACGTTCATTTATTGGTTCTAGAGCTAGAGGAACTTCTATTTCTTTTACCCATATTTCACCAAGCGATATATCATTTTCCTTTCCCTGTAAAAAATATATTTATATATATTAGACTTATTGAAAATGAATTGTGATCACAATTGTCCATTCAAATAATTACTTTTCTTAAGAAATATACAATAGGATATTTTCCAAGTTTCTCAATTAGACGATCACAACTGAATTTGGACCAGTTTCCATCGGAAGTTCCTAACGGAATTAATTTATCCATTTTACAATGCAAAATGCCACATCTTACTTCAATACATTTCTTTTCTAGTATATATAATGATTTTATAGGTATATCATTATATATTTCATCTAAGTCATACAAATTAATCTGAAAAATGTGTAAAATTGTTTTAAATACAACATAAATCATTAATAATATATGGTAGATAAAACAACAAATAACTTCGCTTTAAATTACTATAAAAAATAATTTTTTATAGTTTAATATTGTTATATTATCGTAGGTTTTTTTATTAACTAAATTATTCTAACAAATTGTTTGCAGTTGTAATGAAATGTGAAAAATATTATCTAAATATATATGGTAAATTGGTAAACTTACTGAAGCCGTTTTTTTTATTGTATCCAATTTTACAATTTTTCCTCTATACCAATTACCAAATTTCTTAATAAATAATGCACATAAATCATTTATTTTCCATTTTAATTGGCCATTAAATTTACCATTCATATTTGTATACACTTTATTCATAATAGTATTCAATCTAAAACCAGATAAATATTACTTTATTATATATTACAATAGTTGAGCTACTTTTATCTAGATAGTAATAATTTGATATATTAATTTGAAGTAATATGCTTTTACTTTTTTAATTCAATTATAGTATTATTGTTATCATCTAGTAAATCTAACAAGAAAAAAATATGTTCAAAAGTTACTGAAACTAAATATTTATTTTTCAATAGATATAATTATTTATAATTGCATACATAAAAATAAATAATATATATAATATATTTCACCTTGGAATAATAGTGATAGAGCACAACGAAATAGACAAAGAAGTATTGACCAGAACACAGGCAGTAGGTAATGCTATTATAGACTAGTAAAGGTATTGGGATCCCGATCACTAACTAGTATCTAGCGAATTAAAAAACAAAAAAATGCAATATTAATCTGATACATAATCCGGTACAGAGCAGAAATATGGCAATTGAGAAAATTTGACGAGAGAAAATTGTTATTAGTGGAAAGTATATCCCAAGTAATACCCCAAGCAACAGAATCATGAAAACTATAAATGAATCAAAATTTGATATATTCTTCTTACCAAACTTCCACTCATTCAAAACATTGTAATTTTGTACTTTAATTTTTTTAGCTATAAATACTTATTTAATTAATCTCTTATTGCGTTTAATTATTTAACACACCTTTGTTTAATTAATTGTACTTATTTTTTTTTTTTTTTTGTATGTATGTAATTGGACTTGACCTGTTTAAAACTTAATAAAATAAATTTTTAAAAAGCAAAATTTTGTAGAAAATCTTTGTACTAATTAAAGATTGTATTAGTAAAGAATGGAGGAGAGTAAAATGTTCAAACTAGAAACTTTATTCCAGAATATAATTAATATAATGAATGTAATAAGAAAGCAAAGACCAAATGTGAGAGATAGGCTTAGACAAGTTAGAATGAACTGATAAAAGGAGTGATTGAACAAAACCCGTACGAAAAATTATCACTGTGCAAATCCAAGTTAATATGAGAAGATTTGATTAAAAAAGACGTGAAATTACTTGGAGATTCTAATTGGAAAACAAAAGCAATATATAGAAGATGGATGATAGGGTACGAAATGGGAAGGCCCTGAGTGGCCAAATAACCATGAGAATATATTTCTTACAGGTAGTATTAATATTTACTATTTATTACTTATTTAATAATAATATATTACTAGAATATTAATTTTACATTATAAAATAAACTAAATTAGTGTTCTTTATATACTTACTCTGCAGGGTTATGGTTATAATATTTTAAAATTATTTCATTAGGACTGATGACTTTAATTACTGTCATTTGTACACCAGGAACATTCTTTATATTAGACTGATCCCATTTATGGTCATTACTTTCAATAACTGATCTTTGTTTAATAAACAGCATCGTGTCATCATTCGACAATGGTTCATCTTTCTGTAATTATAATATATACATATATATAATATAGTAAGACATAAATATTACAAATATTAAAAGTAATAATTATTTTGCTAGGATAAATTATACTTACATTTCTAGTGTTCATTCGAACAGATTTAGTTGGTAGGTTTCTTAAGTTCAGTTTTTTTAATGTACTAACTCTATGATCTTTATGATTTTCATGATATTCATAATCTTCATGGTTTGTTGTCGCATGACCTTGAATTATTAGTTTGTTATTTAGGGAAAACTTTCCTCTTGACGTATGTTTATTTAAAACAACTTCATAAGTATCACCATTAGATTTACATATAAAAGCAGTCAAATTGTTTTCAGTGCAATTGTTTGTATCTAATAAGTTTAAAAACATAGCACAAGCACTGTCACTCCATTTATCACATTCCATACCACATTTTGCGGGATAAATATTCGATAATAATGCTTTTATTGACTACAAACAAAAATGAAACTGGTAAAAAATTTGATTAAATATTAATAAAATAAATACAATTCACAAGAAATTAATTAAAATCATATAAATTAGTATTTACTATTTTGTATCACAGATTAAATAATTTAAACAGATTAAACAGATTTAATAAATTAAATCAGATAAATAGTGTACTCCAATAATACAAATAATAAATAATATAACGTAGACAATATTTCTATATAAGAGTTACTCAGAGATATATATATATATAGCCGATTCTTGTCTTAATAAATGATATTGGCCATCATAATATCTAACTTAAGTGATGTTTAATTATTGTTCTTATAGTAATGGAAGATAAATACAAACAATACAATATTATTATAATATTATATTAGATAAGAATGTATTTTGTAGTATTTATACATTTTTCACAAAATGCTTAAATTTGTTTAATCCTATTCAATAAAATCTAAATTGCAATATATTGATAAAAGTATAAATAATTACATAAATACTAAATAGGAAATATGGGATTTACTACATGATAAATGCAAATGTAATTGTGTTACAATATGTATTTTACAGAATTTATAATATAGATATATAATTATACTAATAAATTGGCTACTTTTAATACATTTAATTAATGAGTAACTGAATAACAACACAATTGAAGAAAAATATACTAAAACCTGTGCTTACATACTGTAAATTCAAGTAATATATATATATAATATAATATTATATAAAATTGTATGGAGTGTGATTTATTTCATATTTAATTATAAGCACAGTCAAGACGGAATTTGGTTACTATGCCCACTGAAATCGTTCTCTGATGCCCATCAGTCAATAAATATAAAAATATATCAGGGCTACCAATACTCCATAAATTTTCTCTATTGCCACCTATTATTTTAATCTTATTACATATTTTCGTAAAATTTTACTCACCAATGGTGGTGTTTTCATAAGTTTCGTATGGAGTACTCTTAATTGATTCCATGGCAATGTTTCTGAATTACCAAAATCTATATAAAAAACTGTTACCATACGTGGCTCAGGTAAACTTATTATTTTAGCTCTATACCAACTAGAATCAATAGAATATAAAGCTGCAACTGCCATGCCTAAAATAAAAATAAAAAACATTAAATTTATCGATTTCTTGAAACTTACTATAATTAGAACTAAAATATAAATTCACCAATTTGTGGTGTATACAATAAATAGTTTTTATGTATGTCGGATTCAGTAGGTTTATATATTGATTCCAATGTTTTCATTATGTTTTCTAATACAGCTGTGTTATCATCCTATAATTAATAAACAATGGCGAATGAATACAATCTGTAGTAATATAATATGGTTAATGATTATGATTATATAATTACAAGTCGAAAATAAAAATTATGCGGTGAAGTGAAATGACTTAAGACAATTGAATATTCTTCTCTTTCATTAAGTGGTGTAGGTTTAGGCAGTGTTATTGAATCTATATATTCGTTTAGCTATAAATAATATAAAATAGAAATGTACAATTAAAATAACAAATATCAGTTATGGAAGATTACATGATGCAGTGATGCATGATAAATATTTATTACCGATTGATTGGAATATGAATCAGATGAACCATGTCCCAAATAGAACATAGCATCACGTATACACAATGGATAAATATTATCTTTTGAAATGATATCTACTTCAATCCGTTCACCACTTGTTTCCTTAGCGTACATGATTAGACCACTTTTCTTTGACATCAAATTATTGAATAATGTGTATGCATCATTTGTCCATCCAGTTTTTACACTAGGTTTTAAATCATAGATGGCACAGTTGTAAGCTAAATGAGGTATTGTGGTAATACTTGGTGGCACATTTCTGAGTCTGTACAGCAAAATATGTATAATAAGAAATATATAGTGCAATACTTCAAATTATATAGATTATATATAAATTATATACTACTATATAATAGTAGATTAAATATGTTTTCATGTTTTTGTATTGTCTAATAATATTCATTTTATAATTCATGTATAAATTAGTAGTTTTTCATTAAGTAATCCTATATCAAAAGGTCAAAGATGGTTCTTGGTTAACTAGAACATGATCTTAACCAAATAATTGGTCTTCAGGTAATTATGTTTGGCTTGCTCTAGTCTAGACACCAACACGCGTATACAGACCATGGCTACTAGGGAGTTTAACCTGAATCTTGTACACATGTCACACAAATATATTTATATGTTATATTAATATTATTGAAATAAAAATTATCTAAATAATTTGGAGAGTTTAGACTTTGAGGCTTAAAATATGAGGTGGGTGGATAGATATTGTAGAATTGCACCACCTATTCTAACCAAAATTTTGGCCACTGAATAGTGAATATGGTTATTTATCTAACTATTTAAATGTGTGTTAAATTTAACTACCAACTAGACTTTATCAGATGATTTATAAACTATAATGTACTATTCAAATTTTTTAAAACCAATCCATAATGTAAAAGTTCTACCTTAATATTTTGCAAAGTTGAATATAATTTGTTAGGTTGTAAAAGTAAATTGTTAAACTTTAAATTATAATATATATCACTAATACAAGTACCTGCAGGCCATTAAAATTTCCGTGAAACCATAATCTATGGAAAGAAATGTATACAATTTTGTATTAGCTTCCTGAAAGATATTAATTACAATTCCTCTGTGCCATTCATGAGTAGACATTTGAGCAGCATACATCTTATTGTCTATGTAAACATTATATAATCGTTAATAAAATACATAATATTTTGTAAAAAAAAGTGCATATAAGTTAGTTTAGGTTATATTATACAATATTGTAACAAGAACTTACTCATTTCAATATTTTCAATTACACTATTATTTGTTTGTATAAATTTGTACATTTCTTCTTCAATCATTTTTTTTATGTTGTGGTTGGCGTCCAGTTGCAAATAAAAATCTGATGGACTGTTTATGTGTGTTACAATTACATGCTCAACACTATTTTTGGTGATCTCTTTGATAGGCAAAACAGATGAAAGTTGTTGAACATCATTGATGACTTCATCAGTAGAAATAGGAACTGACATATTACTTGACAATGTTGAAATACTGGATGCAGAAGAAATGGGTCTTTCTAAAATTTCTAATAGAAAAAAAAAAAAAATAGATAAAATAGTAAGCAAACATTGATTTTAAAACGTTTAAATTGGCCATTTTTCTGAAGAACAAAAAACGTATTTACCATCATTGTCCAATTTTATTATAGTAGACAATGTGTAATTAATCGGCAATTCAGATGAGAAACCCAATATATAAGTTTTGGAAATGTCAATTTCAGTTGTAATGGACTGATAAATATTGGAGTAAACATTAGAGTTATAGAGAATTACTGGTTTGTGTTTATTATGTTTTGCTATGTAATAACTTGTATCCAGTGTATGTTGTATGGCAAAAATATTATCCAACAATAGAGGAGAAGAATACTTGCTCTTCCTTATCAATAAATCCACTGTATTTAATTTTACTTGCAAATCCTTGAAATTTAAGAAATATGTATTACAAAAACAAAGTTCATATTTATATATGACATAAATACTAGAAAACACAAGTCTATAAGCTTTATATATTATTATAATATATTGATATTAGAAATACTTACATCAATTAAACCATTTAGTTGGCCGATTATATCTTTAATAGAATAGTCAAAGACTTGATCAACTCGATCTAACAAGCTCAGTGTATTTAGTTCCATACATTGTAAATTACCAACTAAATTAGATATGAATGTTGTTACATTTAATCTATTTTCATCGTAGTTGGTTTTATGTTTCATTGAACGTGCATCTTGACGGTCTTGTATTTTCTTTTTAAATTCCTAAAAATAAATTTATAAATTATTTCTTTCAATTATTATCATTCCAAAGTGATTAGTTAATTTATTAAGTGTATTTAAAAATGGAAAATATAGCAAAATCAGTTACATAAAACTTAAATTGTGAAGTTTTAGTTAAAATAGTTCAAAAAATTATTATAAAAATTACAGAGAGAAACATGTTCAATGTTCTTACGTGAGTTATTTTGTAAAATATCAACTACAACAAATAAATGCATATTTTAAATACTTAACTATAAGTGATGAGTACCTTAGATATAACGAAGAAAAAGGAATTATAATACAATAATAATAATAATACGACGAATGCGTGGCGTGTATTACATATAAACGATGACTGCCGGTGTCATTATACACAACATATTATAGAAATATTATACAGTAAGAAACCAATAAATGCACATTCAACACTCGTAGCTTTATGTGTGAATAACACCATCTACCGTATACACTATATACAAGACGGTATTTAATTATAATTTAATATTTCAACAATAAGTCATTGTCAGATGACATTTTACAAAAAGCCTACGAGCCATGAGAGAACAGAAAAGTTCAGCCTTTTAAATTTGTTTATACGTGTTTAATGTGTAAGTTTAACTAAAACGGTACAGTTTAGGTTCTACGCGACTGTGATATATTGTTATATTTTTAGTTAGATATATAAAAATAATAAATTAGATTAGAGTGTGGCGTCTTGATAATATACGTACATTATTGAATAGGAAATTTTCACTACAATAGGTATATAATTTAGGAATTTGTATATTTAATTGACATATTATTAAAACATTAAATAATAATATCCACAATAATATTATTGGTAATGGTTATAGGGTATACAATACCCTACCACTCTACTACTTCCCCTTCCGGATATTTTGCTGATTACTTTTTCGAGTTACCGAGGCCACGCTAAAGCAAAGTCTCGTGACCGGTCATGAGCCTAGCACGAGTGAGCCGTCAACCGGCTTCCTTGTATGTTCTTAAAAGACATGCGTGCGATTCTTTTTTCTATGAAATTTAATCGCCACACATTCGTTTAACACCGATTTTATGTGATTTTAAATTCAATAATTTAACAACTAAATTAACCATGCTTTCTTTACATTATTTTAACATTGTCATATTGTGGTCACTGTTCACTGTCATCTTTGTGCCTATCATAGGTAAGTGGTAATAGTGGTACACTGATATATTTTAGTGTTAAAACAAACTTATAAATATTTTTTTATTAACACGCAAGTGTTAATTATGTTAAGGTTAACTTCATTTTGTTTTTTTTAATACCTAACTAAATCACATGTTAAAATAGTTCGATTGACTACACAGACACAATTATTACAATCATGTACAATGTATTATTTTTGTAATAAAGTATTAAAGTAATGATTGCAATTAATAAATGCAAATTATTAATTAATTATTCTGTGTAAATATAATGATATGTGAATTGTAAATCAATAATAAAATGTATTAATATTTTACTATTTTAGACTGAAAATATTTATAATTAAGTATACTTAGGTGTATATTTTGTTAGATCTGTGCATAATGTAAATAGTTCATATTAAATACATCATAAACGCACATGTAATGTTTAGAAAGGAAGATAGTCATGTAATATGTAAGAACTATGTGTACTTAGTATAATTTTTAAGTACTTAGATACGTTGTTTATTTGTATTTTTTAAATATCTTTTTTTTTTTGAATGAACAACGCACAAAGAAACAGGTTTTTAGAATAATTTATAAGAATATATTTTGGAATATCGCCAGCCAAAACGGGGTGGGAGAATTGAGAAAAACGAAACCTGTTCTTTATAAATCTGCAAGTACCCTATATTTGCACCTAGACAAAAATATATGTAAATAAAGGTATTTTTTTGTCAATCAAACAAAATCCGTAAATTTTGGGCACAAGGTCTTACTAGAGGAATATATACCTTTTTTTCGAAAGGTTTTCGCCACGCCTCCGAGTCACGTATCTAGAACAACATTCGCGAATACAGCTTCGGGGCAAGCACGATTCGTTATTAATAACGATTGTGATACAAAAAAAAAAAATAATAATAATAATAATAATAAAACCAAACGCCCACCGCAGACTGTGGGAAATGGTAAAAAAAAAAAAATAGGGAGTTTATGCTCGATTTTCAAGTATATTAGATATTATGCCTAAATGGCTAAATGTTAAGGTCGAAATCAAACTATAGATATAGCCCCGATGTGTTGACAGATAATTAAATGACCGAATTAAAAACACTGCAGATTATAATATAAAACGTTTCCTGAAATTATTAACCTCGCTTATAGGTACAGTATAATAGATATAAATATATAATTAAATATTATTTCTATTGCCAGACTAGAAAATATCTTTGACCTTTCTTTTTTATTATATAGGATTTATATTTATACTATAACTTTAAATATAAGATATATTTTCTACACATTTTTTTTTTTTTTTATAATATTTCTTATTCTTAAGCGCTTTAAATTTGATGATTTTATTTTTATTAAACTTGTTTAATTTGTGTATGTGATATGTGCGTAATTGACGAAATAGATACTTGGTAGTTATTAATATTTTTTTAAAAAAATGGTAATAAAAACTTTTATTAAAGTTTAGTCGTATATTTTTTACGATTTTTTGATATTTGTAAAAACAATAAATAATAATATAATTAACTAATAAAACCGGTTATTATAACGATTAGATAATATTATGAATATCGTGTAATATTATCGTTATTTAAATTATGAATGAGATGTATATTTACATAAACTTTAAGTGGTTTATATTAAACTTTAAATTTAAAGAAAATAAACTGTGTCACTATTTAATTACCTTAATTTTTTTTTAAGTTTAAATTTACGAAATAACTATTGTAACTTTTAAATAGAATATTAAAAAAAATTTTTACAATTTAACAAAACAGACGTCAATATAAATACATAATTTATTATACTAACATAACCGATAAAATATAATTGCTGTATCCAAAGTATTATAGGATTTGTTAGATCTTTCAGTATAAATACGGTATTTTTACCATATCGAATTATATCAACAAATAATAGAAGGACGCATACAAAAACAATTATAAAACATTTTATTTAAAGACAATAGTTTCATTAATCCAAGTGTGAATTATGGACGCAAGCAAAGTCGGGTATATATTTCTGATTATAACTATGACCTATGAGGTCACGTCTGCAGATACGGGCGCACGCCAACGCGTGCCTCAGGATATTATGAAATATATACAACAAATAAATAAAACATTACTGACGAGACCACTTTCAAATAGGTCTATTATTCAACATATGACCCGAGCCAATTTCTTCGTGTTAGTTTTGATTGGCAAAATTATATTAAGTATATATTGCCACGGTTGAATAGGTTACCATTTAAATAGGTAGGTATATAATAGGATTTAAGACTTGAACATTATGAAATTTGTGTATTAGGTTTTAATGCACGAGAATAACAGAATATTCAAAGTATACTTAAATAAATTCATTAGGTACCTAGTTCTATATTTTTTGATATATTTTTAATTATTTGACGTAAAATATCATTTATGTAAATAATCATATTTTAAATATAATTTTTAAAATTTGAATTAAATAATTTAATAAAATAAAATAAAACATGACCTAATCTAACCTAGTAATTATTTATGTTTAGTAAATATTAAGAAATAATAATGTTAATTCCAAGTAATTAATTGACATTTATTTGTTATGATAATGTGATGAATACATCATGTGATGGTCGATGAATAAAATAAAAATATTCTAAAACATTCAGTACCTATGATAAATTAAAATATAATTTTATATTGCAATTTATGTTGACATATTTTTGAATTCCTTTTTTATGTGTGTGAATATTTTGTATTTTTATAAAAAAAAAAAATTATGATGTATATTTTATGGAAAATTTCATAATTATTTAGTGCACCGTAATGAATAATATATTGTTTTTTATTTATGTATATAGGCTGTTCGGAAGATGGAAAAAAAACCAAGAGTGCTAGAGCGTTGGAGACAAGCGACGATGTTGAAGGAGGAGATGACACGGATGATTTAAATCATAGAGACCTACTAGAAGACGAAGAGGAAACGACCAAAGTACCTCCCGGTTTCTTGAGTCCATCCGTAAGAGAATATTTAGAACTAGGAAGGTCAATTCCGGGTATGTATATTTGCACATTATTATATATTTTTTATAGTAAAATTAGGAAAACATAGTTGATTACAATGTCGTGTATTAAGCTGATAAAATAAATACCAGGAATATTACTATATAATATATTATGCTGTGTCGCTACTATATAATTAATATGACAACCAGCACGCGCGCGTAAACATCGTTACCTAATGTGTTTTGTTAAAACATTATTCAACGAAATATTTTATAATATTCAAGAGAAAGCTAATTGATGATGCTAGATCAGTGGTTCAAAAATTGCGCATAGGGTAACCGAAATAGATAAACTAACTTACAAAAGTTTTAAATTAACATATGTACTTATACTAAATAGGCAATGAAAATAATGATCATTCATGTTAATGTCTTACAGACGTAAACAAAAATTATAATAATGGATAAATTTCCAGAACTTTTAATTATGATAGATATATTATTTATTATATATTAATATGGTTTTTATTTTCAAGTTTGCATATTGAAAATTTATTAAAATTAAGTAAGATACCATTTGTTCATGTTAAATTGTAATATTGCAGTACTTATCAATTCAATACTTTAATTAAAAAAAAAACAATTGAATTTCGATAAAAAATTATATTAATATAAATTTATATTTATACCAACTATTTATATACTTTTTTATATGGACGTACGGTTAAAACTTACTTAGTAGGTATTGTGATAAAGATTAAATTTTACAAATTATTATTTTTTAGTTTATTTATAGTTAAAACCATTTTGGCATACCTATAATTAAATTAATTGTCTATTAATTATAATTAATAACAATCATTTTTGTTTCATTTATATAATTTTAATTAAAACTATAAAATTTTCTATTAAAATACAAATTTATAACATTATTGTACAATTATTCATTTTTTTTTTGTAGTTTTGTGACTACAAATTTTAAAATGTAGGTACGCAATTACATAGTAATAACCAATTTTTATTTCTAAAAAAAAAAATATAAACTACTTATAAATTTCTTAAACTATCATTGATGGCCTAAGTATTATTTACTATTCAATGTTATAAAATAAGTTTATGATAACAATTTCAAAGTTACGTAATTGAAAATGTGATATCAATTTTAATCAACTTTTCGTAATATAAGTAGCATGCATTGAATATTAAAACAAATAATTATTGCGTTATAGACTCTAGATTAAATCACAAGATTAGAAAAATTAGTATACTTTAAGAAAAATTCAAAATAAAATTAATACAAATTCCTTAAGCTTGAGATAAAATAAAAAATATAACAATTTGTTTACTCAGTAGACGTTAGACTTTTTTTTATAGGACATGTAAAGATAGGACTTTTATTTTATTATAATCTAACGTATGAGTAATGATTGCTGATGACAAATATTTTACTCAGCAATAGGAACAATAGATGTCTACACTATTATTGATACTTGAAAGAACAAGGCGTTTTAGAAAGGATTCAACTCACGAGTACACGGCATAAGAACAATAAACAAATTTTGTGTACGGCGGTTAACGAAGCAAATATTAGAAGGACATATAATTGTAGATTTTAGATATAAAAATGTTTCAAGGTTAATTTTTAGTTGAAAATGTAAAGAAATATTTTGTGATGATACATAGTAAAATGTATTCGTAATAATTAAATAATTATTATTAAAAACCTTAAAATACGATTGACGATAGAAATGATAAAATCGCGAACTAATTACTATATATAAATATACCTTCCAACCATCCCTTTAAATCATTATAATCAAGTAATAGAATGTATAAGTATTATAGTGGTCCACATAGAATTTTAAATATCAAGACCTTCAAGTAAATATTTTTCATCATCTATCTGCATATACTCCATTTCTGGGGTGCAGGGAGATTATACTCAACTAATTTTTAGTAATTTTATCGTAAGCACCTCTAGTATTTAAGAGAGGTATTCTTTCCTCGATAATAAAAATAGTCTCCTTATTTTTTTTACCACTTTGAGCACTACCTGTAACTACCTAACCGTTTGTAATTATGTTTATATAGACGTAAATAGGTCAGTACCTAATTGTTTTTCAGTGACCAAAGGTCGCAGATTAATAAACATTTTTGAATATTTGATAATCTAATCTAAATGAATAGAGAAACGAATAACTATAATTAAACTGTTTTTTAACAGGCAAACCGGGCACGGACTATCCGGTATTGGCCGTTGTACCGTACACGGACTTCTATTGCGATGACCAACCGTACCCAGGATTCTTCGCAGACGTGGAAACCCGGTGTCAGGCATGGCACTATTGCGATATCGACGGCAGACAGGCGTCGTTTTTATGCCCAAACGGAACGCAGTTTAGCCAAGCTGTGTTCGTGTGCGACTGGTGGTTTAATGTGCGATGCGATCTGAGCAAGGAGCTGTATCACATCAACGAGCGACTATACCGAACGACCCCGCGACCGGACAGGCCACACAGGGTCTTGACCAAGGAGCTGCTCGATCAGATTTTCCTCTGAATTCTGGTCGCTGTCCATTAAAAGGGTTTTAGGTTAGGTCAACACATAATCCACAATTACCAATACCTGATAGCTAAATAACGTACTATAATGTAATAAGCCTGATTTATCAAGTTTGTTTAGTGCAGTTACATAAATTAGTTTATGCGGTGTAGGTTTTACTTGTTATCAAAGTCATAATCATTTATAAAGCGATAGGAACAAGTACTTTATGCAGATATTTCCAAAATAAAAAATAATGAATTAAAAAAAATACAAACTAAATAAATATGATGGTAAATGCTAAATTGGAAATAAATAACAATACATGATTATGTTATCAGTTTAAAGTAAAAATTGTTCACAAAATTTTGTGAATTATCAACCAAGTAGCAACAACAGATATAATTGTTTACTAAAAAAATTAACTAGACAAAACACACCTAATGATAGCTATTTTCACTGGAGATGGTCCGACAGAGCCATAACGTAGCACTCCTTAGGAAACATTATCGACCTGATGTTAATAATAATAAAAACAATTAATTTATAAAATTGTTTGCTAACATGAAATATTTTGTAAATAGCGTTCATATATATTTGCATATTTTCAATAGCATTAAGTACCTATTATAGCTATCTGGTATTTTTAAATTATTATATTTATATGTCATGGGTCAGCGTAATGATCATCACCCGACTGGACACGTACAAAAATAAAACTACCAAATTTGTATAATTCGTCCCCTTTGACCTTAGGTATCAATGAGTTATATCGTGACCACAACCGCGCCCAAGGTTTGTCCGATTTGATAGGGTTTACCCGTTTCCAAATCACGTTCACAGAACGAAACGAAAAAACAATCTACCCACGAAAAATTGTTTAAATATATATAATCCTTATATATAACGGTACAACATTACCCCCTCCCCCCCAATCGGCGCAATTTTTTTTTTTACTATTCGTGATTTATTAAAATACAATTTTAAATATTATAATGAAATAAATTAATCACCCGTGCGTGTGTGTACCTATTATGTTGATGGAAAAATAAGTTTTAACTCCACCCATTGATAATTGTATAACGCTTTATGTAAATTAAGTTTTATTACCACATTTGCATCATTCGTCGTTCGTACTTAAATTACATACTGTACAAAATTTTAAGGCTCATTGTATGAGGTCACCACCACACTTGTAAATATATTTATTTTAGTTTTCTTTTATATATACATTACTTTTATATACACAACGTAGGATCTATATTATAATATGTAAATATAATTCATACACTTAAAACGATAAAAATTTCCAACAAATATTATTGCAAATGAATCGTTACTATAAAAAAAAGCAATACAGAATAGAACAAAACATAAGTATATTATAGATTTATAAGTATTATTATATGAATGTTGTGTCTTGTGTGAATAATAAAGGTTAACGACTATTACTCAGTCGTTTATTTATTAAATATAAGAGTATAGGAATCTCCAATCGGATATGTAATATGAGTATATGACTAATATGTAATATTTCTTTATAATTTTTCCTTTCTCTAATCATCAATTTACCTTATTATATTTAACTATTTAAGTACTAAAATTAATAATTACAAACGAGAATCCACCGAGTATTATAGTATACATATATTTTTTTTTTTTTTTTGACAGGGATATGTAATTTATTTTGTATAATTATATAATATATTTAGAATATTTTTATTTAAATTTAAAATTTAATTTTTTTAAAAATTGTTTTGTTAAAAAACAACGATCGTAAATATTGTTTAAAATTAATAAGCTTTAAAAATAAAAATTAAGTAATTCTATGCATAAATAACATACCTGTATTATATAACTGAAAAATATGAATAATTTGTATGTACATAAGAACATCTATAAAATATTAATACAATGCTACACCAACCGTGACATTACATAGTTTATAATTTCATAGTATTTAAAACTAACAATAATACATATCGATAGTTTGATTAGTATTACAAAGTTATACTAAATAACGTTAGTCGCAAAATACATAAGAAATTATCACTGTATATCGAATATTCGCATATCTACAATTATGACAACGGCGAATACTATCATTAATATGATTGTATTATAATAAATAATAAATAAAAATTTAATATTAATACTTTTTTAATTACGTAATAATTTATTTTAACAAGAAGTATATTTCATGATATTTTCTATAATTACCATCTCAGTACCGCAACAAACGCATTTTTTGTGTGATTACCAGTTTTACAATAGCAACTTTAGTTTTCAAGTGAATAATATTAAACTTTTTTATACTTAAACTAAAATAACTAAAATATAGGATCCCTATATAGATGTTTGTTAAGTAAAATAATAGTAAATACCTAATGAATAGTAAGAATAAAATGTAATTAAAAATGTATATTCATTATATTTATTTAATAAAATTTGATATATGGACATTAAAACGTAATTATATACCTACTATTATCGTAACATAATAAAATTACTATGAAAATTTGACAATTGTTAATCAAATAACTTGTTAGAAGTGTATATATATATATATATATTTTAATAATTTATATTATATTACTAGAATAGTAATTAATTTAATGAAATACAATATTTAATATATAATTTACAAATATATACGAACAATTTAAGTTTTACAAATTACAATTTTTACCGAAATTTGTCTTACTTCCCAATGATATTGTCATAACCTGCATCTTGTATTATACAAATAAGTATATAATAGGTAATTATAATATAATATCTTAAGCTCCAAAATCTTATTAAAATTTGAAGTTAACATTTTTGTAAAATATTATTAACTTTTTTACTAATCTATTTCTTATATAATATTATATAAATATACACGATACGTATTTGAGCTATATGTTATTTTTAAAACAATAAAATATGTTAAA
Source organism: Eriosoma lanigerum (assembly GCA_013282895.1). NCBI lineage: Eukaryota > Metazoa > Arthropoda > Insecta > Hemiptera > Aphididae > Eriosoma > Eriosoma lanigerum. Next base: position 19,598,706 of record CM023359.1, read on the forward strand.
TACTAGAATATAGTCCATGGATAATTCATATATAAATTAAATTGTTAGATATATTTGTTTTATATTTATTCTGTAAAATATTTTCAAACAGTTAAATTTTAATTACAACAAAACAAGTTTAATAATAAACTTATTATGATTTATTTAGAGTTTCAAGTTATCATAATTATAAGTATTTAAATGTAAAATAACAGATTGAATCAATTAAATAAATAAATATATTTCGTAGAGTTAAAAATGTTTAATTAAATTGGATTTTTAGTTCAATTTATATTGCTCATTCATGAAAAAAAAATTACAATGGACTATACTAATGTTCATCTACTATTACTTTTACTAGTTTTATCGTAATATAAAACAAATGTTTTCCTTTAATATAAAGAATAGTTAATTAATCATGTTTTTTGGTAGGTAACAATTTACTGGTAGTAGAATATACGACATGAGTAAACAAACTATAAATAATCAAAAAAACTAAATTATCTACGCCTATGTTTATAAAAATCATAAAATAATAACAATTGATTTCTTACAAAATTAATCATCATAATTTTTATTGTTTCTTCATAATTTTTAATTAGTTAGGTTAGGTAACACATAAGAAACTAAATTCTACAAATAAATTAAATAAACTAAAAAGTATTAACTAGGTTAAATTCTAACCAAAATGATGAAAACATAGCTCACAAAAAGTATTCTTATCATTTTTTCTTACTAAAAAGTGACATCAATAAACAGACCTTAGCTCAAAATCTAAATAGAAAATTCTAAAATTAAATGATACTACTTCTGGTAAAATGAATAAAGATAACTCTTAAGGATATTCGTATGTCTAGAACAAAATAATAATAAATGTGTAGTCAAGTATATTACGTCTTTGGGTTAAAGGTATAGCAATGGAAGTAACAATATTAATAGTGGAACGGAATTAAAATAAAGCTGGACGTACCTACATAAATAATGATCAAGTATAGTAAAAATATTAAATATTATAGATGTTTTAATGATCCTAAAAATATTATATTTTTTTGTAAAATATAAAGTTAATTTATGTAAAATAATGTATATAAGTAATTGATGTGTGTATGCATGCATATTGTATATAGTGTGTACATTATTACAATTAGTAATAGATAGTAATTTAGTAATTACAATTTTAATGGAATTGATCTATAGAAATCCGATAATATTTATATTTCAAATAAACTAGTAATATAAGGTATAGAAATTTAGGTCTTGGATGAAAAGTTTAAGTCAGTGTAGAACGAATAAAAAATTTAGAGTTGCATAGCTAAAATTTTCTCATATGCAAAACACCTAAGTCAATACATATTTTCGTTTTCATTTAAAATTACATTAGTTATCATAAAATATTTAAAATTAAATGGTCAAAATTACAATTTTTGTGAATTTTGCAGTTTTTCGACCATTTTTTGGTTCCAATGACAAAACTTTTGAGAAAAACTACAAAAAATACTAACTTTATGCAATTTTTTACCGAAAGTAAACCCTACTACTTGTGGTAATCGGATCATTATTTCTACTCGAAAGTGTTTACACACATAAAAAAACACACACCATTGTAAAACCAATATATTCCTAATCTTTTTTTTCCATATTGAGCTGACAGCCTAGAAGGTACTATTTTCACATTACTTTCTCCGGGAGGAACCTAACTTAACAAACTAAACAAGACCAGTTAAATTCACTAATTGGGAATGGTACAATAAGAAACAATAACTATTGTTTAAATATAAAATATAGATTTTAACTTTAGAAACCACGTCAATTTTATTTATTAATAATAAATATAATAATAATTATTATTGTTCATAAATAATAAAGATAGTGATAGTTATATATATATTATACCCAAGTTTGTGTGACATTAAATCAGCGTAATTTATATTGGAACTCATAAAGTCAAACTATAAAATATTCAAAGGAGTTATGTCACTCGTTATGTCTATTAGGTCAACAGAGGTTTATTTATCAACTAGAGAAAATATTATCATAAATGAAAAGTATAACGTATAATGTATAACTACTGTAAATAATTAAAAAGTATAAATGTTTCAAAAATTATATAATAAGAAATATTTAAATGTTAATAATTATATAAAAGAACATATTATATATTTTAAGCGTATTTAGTTTATATATTATTATGTGTAATGTACATAAAAACTACGCTGCACTGTGCTCCGAGCCAAACCCCCAACTGTTGCGAGTTGTACAACTACAGAGATTATGATTTACATGAAAAATTAAGATAAAGTAATAGTATATTCTATTTTGATATTAAACTTTTTAAAAAACAATATGTTAGAATTAAAAATATCCTTAAATGGTATTAAAAAAATTATTAAATTTTATATTTGATTAATTATTAATTAATAAATATAAGTTAGTTATTACTGTATTAATGTTATTATACTTATTAATTATAATTTTAAAATAATATAAACTACTAAAATAATATTATAAACATATATTACATAATTATATTATATCATGAATTTATATAGGATATAGAATGAAATTATTTATTTGTATAAAATACTAATAAAATATTTGACATAATTGAATCGCATTCAAGTAATAATTAAGAGATTAGGAGTACCTATTATATATTATAACGATTACAGTCTCTTCGACAACCTGATACATTACCTATCAAGATATATTTTGCTATCTAATAATTAGAAATATAATATTAAACTTTGTTAATTAACTTACAATATTAATTTAGATAATAATACGAACGTATTTGCCATTATGCCATTAGAGTTGGGATTATAATATTTAAATTAATATCTAGAATATTTTTATAAATTAATGAACTAAACACAAACTTTTGACATTAAATGTCAAGGTAAAATATGTTTTTAGGGTATAAGAAAAAATATAGTTACAAAGAAATATCATGGATATATCAATTAAATGTCATTCAAACAAACCATCAATCATGTTGTAAACTTAAAAATAGCATTGCAATATTTTGAACTGTTCACATTAAATATACTAAATTAACAAAATATATTATCTATGTGACAATTATGTATAAATTATTATCAGAAATTACAAAACGGAATTTTTTTCTTCTTTAAGATTGATTTTACTGTACGATTAAATGTAGTAATACTATGCAATTTCAATAACGTACTAAAAATTGTATCTAGAACAAGTATGCCATGCCTCAAAGAGCAATAAAAAGATTAAATCTTTCCTCTCTAGTAACTTTATGAAGGAATCAACCTCAATAATCATTACGATTAGACCATTTTTTTTGTCCTCATAGCTTGCTTGCAATAAATTCTCAATGCCTATAAATTCAAATTTTAAGTAGATATATTGTATATTCAATTCGTAATAATAATATACTATTTAAAATTTATTATTAAAGGTAGTAAAAAATAAATATTATACTTTATAGTAATATCAGATGTAAGATGTCCAGATATACCTAACCAAACAGAATAAATAATTTAAGTGTTCAATTCAGCATTTACAATAAGAAACATAATAGATCTAATCTAACCTTTACAGTTTTGAAATTTATTACAACAAAATTGTACGGTTTACGAGTGTATCGAAATAAAATTATACTTAATATTTATAGTTATAAATTTTACGCAGAAAAAATTAATAAAATAATTATAAGTAATATTATATAGTACCTAATACTACCTACCTATTGATTATCCATTTACGTTTTAAAGGGAAAATAAATTAATAATCAAAACAAATGTACAATGACAAAATGTAAAAAAAATAAATGTTCTTCCGTGTTTCCAATTTTGGATACTAATTTTAAATTTAGATAAAATAGTTAATAAATAAATGTAAATATTAAATGCTGAATTCGATTTAATATTAAATATGTGATGTTAGAATATAGTTCTATGCAGGCCATTATCCAGAATTATTTTTTAGGCGGGGAGGGAGCTAATTGTTATGTCTAGTTATTTTTTATGTTTGCAAAGTCTATTTATTAATAATAATAGTAAAATTAAAACTAATTTTCATTTACATTTTCCTTAGCATTTTTCTCTCAAATATATTTAGTCTATTCTCATCTCCAAAAATTATAGCTCAGATACAACATGCATATGATGCAATAGTCCGAGATATTTAGTATATGGCGAGCGCCCGCAAATAAAGTTTCTATAGAGACTAGACAATAGTTTTGAGTTACATAGTAACTTAAACTATGTGTTTAAAATATTTAATTTATCAACTACGTTCAACATTAAGTACATCAAATTATTATTTTTGTAAATACCTAGGTACAAAAGATTATTGATTGTAATATTATACATTTATTTTATACCAAATACGATATTATTTAATAATATTTACATACAAGTAAGTTATATATTTGTATTATATAATACAATAATCAATGGAATATGGAAACATTAAATAGTAAAACAAATTTTTGGGGTGGCTGTGGATGAAGTCTCCTCCCCTAGCTACGGGCCTGGTTCTATGCAATATTTAAATAGTTCAGTCTTTTTTTAAAATTTCAAATAATGTTTGGTTTAAAAAATTTAAGTACGTAATATCACAAATTATTTAAGAGTAAAATTGTTCAATATTTAACAATTTTATACCAGGAATTTATGAAATATATAAATCGCATATTTGTTATAGTTTAGTTAAAAATTAATTTTTCTAACGCAAAAACATTTAGTATGTCTAACGTCTATGCTCTAACAATCTAACGTGATGTGTAAATGTATAACATTCTGAAAGTCATATTGTATTTTTTTTTTTAATTGTATGTAAAGAATAAATATTTCAAATGTATACCAGGAATTTATGAGTTTATATTATTATTAATTGATTGGAACATAATATAAATTTATACATTTAATTTTATATCAATTCTAGTTTTACCTTAGTAAAATTGTACCAGGAATCTAGGAGTTTATTAATTTATGACTTATAAGTCTAGTAAAGTGGCAATGCTATTAACGCTTTATAAGTTATTTTTTACAACTAACCTAATCACTGTTAACATTTATAAATTAATACCTGAAATTTATGACGCTTACCAATATAATTGGTTAAAATGTCAAATACTAAACATTTTTTTTAAACAATTTATACTATTAGCCACTAATCTACGTAAATTTATTTAATAAAAATATTATTATTTTTATCTTTTATTTAATACCATAAATATAATATGTAGTATCGATAATAATTATAATCGCAAACCACTACGAAAATCAGAAACATACAAGAAGACAAAATCACAAAAACTAACTGGAATTGTGAGTAAAAATGCATAAGGAAAAAATTAATTTATAACAATTATGTTTTACTTTCTCCATTTAAGTGACTCAAGGGCATAATAATTTTAAAATAAACAGAAATCAATGTCAAGACCCGCTTTGGAAATATTAAAAAAATATTAATTCTATAGTCAAACCCGTAATTATTACTTTCGCTCTAATTTATTATCAATTTGTCTTGTCTTCCTGTATGATTCAATATGAGAAAGAATTTTTTTAATCGATGACTCAAGAACATGTAAACAAATAAATCAATTCTTTGTGTTTCATTCGCAGATTTAAGAATTAAGAAAATATAATTTTGTAACTTATTTTTATTTCTTTACGTGAATATATTAAATAACTATAATATATATTATGATTATATAAAATAATAATATAAAAGACGTATTTTACGTTAATTGTGAAAAACGAAAGTAGCAAGAAGATGGATCATTAACAAACTCCTGGAATAGGTTCACACAATATCATTATCATCACATTCACACATTATTTGAAGAGGTCCAGGTGGCTATTTGAACGAGAAAGTTATATTCTTGACTTTATACCCATAATTTCATTTAATTATGATACTGAAATATGTGTTTCAACGTAAAAATATAAATGTATATAGGAACCTACAATTGTTGAATTTTATATTTACTGAAAACACATTTTTAATGATTATACATAACTTTTTTTTTTTTTACATGCGATAATAATACGCTAAATACTTTTTTTATTTAGCACTGCTAACCCTGGGAGAAGTATATTTTTATATAACTTTATTTTTTACTGGTTATGAGTTAAAAAATAGAGTATATACAATTAAAAATAATGTATATTATACATTTATAATAGTGTAGATACTAGACAGTTTACGCAATTAAAAATAATTCAATTTTATAGTTATCATATATATTTTATCATTAAATTAGAGTATTGTGACTAATCATGATACAGTTATATATACCGTAGTTATCATCTATATATTAATTAATGACTTTTCCATTAACTTTTACATTTTATCTCAATATTTTCGATTTTCATACAAATATGTTTATTTAACAATAGTTTTGCATCTCCTTTTCCCATATGACGACAACATGTACCAATCACATGTCAAAGAGTTAAAAATATTAAGATAGTAGTTGTTGACTAGAACATGAAATTTTAGATAACTTATACTTAACTTATTGCGTATTAAAATTGTACAAGAGAAAAAAAATTGAGTATATAAATATAAAATCTCGATTAAAATATAATATATTTATAAATCATTAAACTGGAATATTATGTAATACTTGTACTAATATTCTAATCATTTTTTGACATTAAATTTGATCTGAATAATATCATTGGAATGCAATTTTTAGATTAGTTACATGTAATATAATTTAATACTTATCTAGTTAATTAATTCAAAATGTAACGTGCATCTGTGTATATGCCAGATATATGAATATATTATAATAATATAATTATACATATAAAAATATGCACTTATGTAGTTTACTCGAGAAATTAATTATCATAATAATAGGTGTAATGTGAATTATATATTTACACGTAATAAGAAATATTTAAAAATTCAGTACCGATTAATGAAACAAACGAGTTTGTGAGAGAGAAGCTATCGATAATTGTATTGTACATGGTGCACACAGCTGCATATGAATGAAAGAGAACCGCATAATGGGTTTAAATAATAATAATAATAGTTGTAAATTCTGATTTATTGAACACGAATATATAGTTTAGACTTAAAAGCTCACGACGCAACGTTAAAAAGATATACGAAGGTAAAAAAAATTGACTTTCTATTGTCGATGAAAATAAAACCGTTTTGCACAATCTTGGACTGCACTCGGAACATCATCATCACGTTGGGACGTGAGCAACGTGGACATTATCGTAATAATAAGAAATGTATAGGTGACAAAAGTATGCTATTATTGTATTGTCATTTGATTGTTATTGGCTATTGTACACGGTGGTCTTGTTACATTGGATTTTGGATGTACTATAATTGTAAAAAAGTACATTGAACTTTACAGTGACCGTACGTTTTGTACCACCCGTATATCAAACTAGTTATATTATTATTGTGTTAATGATAGATTTTATTTTGTTAGTCAGTAATAATAATCGTAATTGTTCGGGATGAACGATTTTACCTCGAATATATTATTGTCACTTATCAACGCAATATAAAATCGAGTTATCCTTGTCCTTATTTTTATAACTCGATCACATATAATATAATAATACTAATACGTATACACTTATATTTTATAGGTATTAAGGTACATCGCACAACAATCCATGCATGACGTTTGAAGTCTATTGTTTCCCCATACTTCATAGGTTTAATCTTTGATCCAACGAAGGACAAAAATGAATACGATCGATTTATAGTTTAATGATCCCCTCAAATCTCAATATATTTGACAAGTGTATGGTAATATTTTGATTGTCCGTATACATTTATATGATACATAAATATGTAGGCGTGTATTTAATTATTGTATACTGCGAGTGATCAGAAATTCATGTTACAAAAACTGTGGGAATTACATGTTTCAATGTTATCATTACTTTTATGATACAGTATTTTTAGTACCTGTACACATGTTGTTGGACATCTTGTAAATGTAAATTATTAAATTATTTTTAAATATTAAAATTAAGGTGCAATACAATATTTAAAATATAATCAAGATATTGAGTTTAATGTATTAACTAAAGTTTAAAATTTGTATACAACTTTTTAGTATAAAAATTATCCAACTCATAGAAAAATATTGCAAGTATTTTACATGACATTAAAAAATAATAATTAATAAACTATTAATTGTTAAAAACAACAATGAATATTGAATAACAGTAGCGAATGTATCAAAGAAATACATAATATATAAACACAGAAATTTAAATATTAAAATGTATTTTAAAGTGAGATATTTTATTATTGAAATTTATTACTCTATAAGTATAAGTTATATTAGTAAATAATTAAATAAAGTATGGTACCTATTTTGATAGTAAAATATAATTAATACTGAATTATTGATTCAAGTTTTTTAAATGTTTAGATTTACGATATATTAAAATTTAAAAGCGAATAGTGAAAACAAATATAGGATAATTATATTATAAATTATTTAATTTAAATAATAGGTAATAAGTAATAATATTTAATTTACAGAGTTAAAACTGAATTGGTAAGCTTCATGCATACCTATATTATTTGTAATTATAATTAATAAACTAACAATGGATACCATTCCTTAATTTTCAATTTCTTACAAAGAATATGATTAAATAGTAGTTTGTAATGATGCACAAGAAGCAAGATTAAAATAATACCCAATAGATAATTAATTACCAACAGAAATTACACAGACGTCATATATATATATATATATATATATATTTGTGTTACACTGTAGGAGTACATACAATAATTAATTTTATAGCATAAATAAATATGTTTGCGTATATATATATGACAATTTGAATAGGTACTCTAAAAATTTCATAAATAAAATATATTATACTGTTATTTACTGTCATTAACTATACTTTCGATTTTATATCATAAAAATAATTTTGTTTTGTATAGGTAATGACGTCTTAATTTTTAAAGACGTAGTGAAATCTTCTACATAAATTATCAAATTATAAAACCGGAACCGAAACTTCACTGTCAAACCTATACAATATTTTTACTTTTATAAACGAAAAGGTAATCAAATTTAAAGTAGCAATTATCGGATAACCTAAAATTTATTAAAAAAATAACTAAATATTAAAACAATAAAAATCTGTATCAATATATATATATAATATGTATTCTAATTAGTTTAATTTCATATATGTAGTTTTATAAATTATTTATAAAAAAATGTACGTAATTCGACTTAGTAGGTATTAATTTAGCATAGTAAAATTCATTAAAACACGTGATTTAATTTTAAGGTATTTTAAGTATTAAAGTGTATGGCTTTAAAAAAACAACGAACAAATTAACAAATTATTAATATAAACCCTGACAATATATTACATAAATAAAAGGTATTATCATTTAGTATAACAAACTTTAAACAAATTATAAACTCGAGCAGAAAAAATTAGTTTTTAATTAATAATTGTAATTTCATATAAAATCACATATGATCTATATTGGACCAAAGTATCTAACATTTACTAACTTACTAATGATTAATAAATAACATAATATCATTATACAAATATAAATTAGGATCTAAAATCAGCACAAAAAAGTATTATGAAAGTTATAATTCATAAATTTACAGTTAGTTAAGTATTATTATCTGTAAATTAAGAAAATACTTTTACTAAATAATGATAAAACATTTTATACATTTTTTAAAATATAATTGATAACTATATGTCCATCCATTATTCATTAAATTTAATTATTGTATCACATAGGTTAGATCTTGGGTAGTTAAACACTTAAAATCTCTAAATGTTTATAATATCTTACTTCCATATAATTTTATAAGGTAATATTCTCAAAATATATTATAAATATTATTATGATAAAATAAATCTAAACTAATTACTTAATATTTACTTAAGTTTATTTTTAATTTAGGACCATTATTTATATAATTAAATTTATTTGACAAAAATAGATTTTTAATTTGTATTGTAATATATTTTTAAATAACAGATTAAAAAGGTCTTATATAAACATCGAATATTATTGAACATATGCATCTACTCGTAATTAATTTATTAAAATATTTTAATATTCACGAATAAATAATGATATATCCACTATACATAATTGATATTAAATCTCAAATGCAAGATTAAATAATGTAATTCTGTAACAACTTCGTGCCAGCGGTCATTATGTCAAGGTGTGTGGCGGTTTAATTAAAATAATTTTCGGCCAACAAAATGTTTTTCGTAATAATGGATATTTTTTTTTACTGATGTTTTCAATTTTGAATAGTATTTATAAATATACCTACAAGCTACTAGAATATAAGATAATTACATAACTATATAGTATACATTTCTATCAGTTATTATCATTAAATTTGTTATTTCCCATTCACTACAGAATAGGAAGGAGGATCACAACTCTTGGACAACGGTTTCTGATATAATAAAATTACAGTGTAATATGTACGATGGACATGTTTAGTAGTGTCGCGTTTTACAGTATTCTGTTGTGTTGCAATTTGGCGCACAGCATCAACACAGGTATGACTATATAGTATATTTATTTATATTTCGTTTTTCGTTTTTTAATTTTTTACCAATTGTATATATAATTAATTCTATAATAAGCTAGGTATAAATATTAATATCGTATAGTTTTTATAATTAATATATACGAACTACATTACAACAGACAAGTGAAAAGGAATAATCCAAAAGTAACAACATTGGCATGTTTGAGATTTTTAATCATATGATAATAAAACGTTATCTAAAAATGTTAAGATTGTTTGAGAAACCAAAAAAATAAGCTATTTTTTTAACAGAATACGCTAATTTTACTAATTTTTCAACATTTTGACATTAACAAATATTTTTAATTATTTTTCTTTAAAAATCTGAACGCGCTACTTAAATTTTAAATTAAACAGTATAATGAATATAGTATTTCTTGTAAAAAAATAATGTATGTAATGCAATATATATATATATAACAAACTATAACGAAGAATAATGGATTAAGATTTATATATTTTATATGCAATAAAATGTGAAAAAATATAAATTATTTATATTTTACATAAAAATCAGAAATTAATTACATATTAGAGTATTAAATTTAAATTATTATTTTGTATAATATATTAAGTTGTATATTGTAATATAAAATAATATATATTGTTTCAAATTTTCAAAAACGAACGACCGGGAATGGTTAGAATAGATTTATATTAAATTATTGACTAGAACTTTACGTAAAACAAAACTACGTTTATTAAATAAAAACATTGGTTTTTAAATAACATTTAAAAAGTGTTTAAATAAGTAATAATATGCATATTGATAAAAGTATCCACTGAAATTTTCTATTAAATTGAAAATGGTTAAATAAAGAATATCATAACTGAAAACCCAATCATTTGGATTAAAATGGAAAACACGTAATGCATAGAAATTCTTAGTATTATATACATATAACCAACCATAAAAAAAATTATGTATTTGAATAAAAATAAAGTCGTGCACTTAATGTATTATCGAAGGATATAATCTATTGCAGACAATAATTATTTATTTTAAAAACCTGTTAGTATGTTTTTTAGAGCGTAAAAATAGCAGCGATTACAGATAAAACACAATAAGTACAAAATTTAATATGGGTATAACACCTATATCGTCACAATCACAATATAAACAAATACACAACACATATACATAGTATTTACTAATCCCACAATTAAAACTAGAAAGTAAATATATGCCATAAATATAAAACATTGTAGATATTAAATTTCTTCTGAGAATGTTAAATGTCTATTATACTTTTTCAGAAAGTACTAATTATTTATATTATTTATGAAAATTAACATGTAGGTATTTAAGACAATTATACAAAACTAATGAAAAAATTACATTAAAAAAAAAAATATTACAAGATTTTCAATATAATCTTCAAGATTATTCTATTTTGTTGAATTACCTAATCCAACTTTTTAAAACATAAAAATGTTTTGTTTATTATTATAATGTTTATAAAAATAAATTAGGTTAAAATAGGTTAGGTTCAATACACATATATTATATTTTTTTTTTATGTAATACACTGATAAACGCAATGTTTTGCTAACGAAGACCTTGTAGTTCTATAACTCTTATTCGCGTCTATTTGAATTAAAATTGTAATGAATTCATAAAGATTAAGTAACACGATATTGAAAAAAACTATTTGTATTTAAAAGTATAATGCAACAATATAAAATCAAAATGTATAAATAGTTTATAAACCACGAGAAAATCATTGTTTAAGATATTAGTAAGTTTAAAAAAATATTTTCATATAATTAATTTACAATAAAACACAATTAGAAATTTAAATATATTAGACTACATAAACTAGACAAGTTCATGTCTACCAAAGTACTGTATGTCGTGGTAAAACGTATAAGAACGTGAAACTTCAGTAAATGAAACAAAAATTGCCTAATATTAATATTATTTAGAAAGTTATATAAATTGAATATAGTGCGAAAATAAGTAAATTACACTATAAAAAATAATATTACATGTATAAACTCTTGTTTATTAGATTTGTTTATACAAACGTAACTTAAGTTATGCAAGGTATTAATATGAAGATACCTATTATATTAGTTATGTGTTTCCAGTTCAACATGTACTTTTTCTATTAGCTGATAAATCAGTAAAATATTTCTTAACATTAAATTGAATTCTAAGAAAAAAAAAAAATGCACCATTACTTTGGCATATATACAGAACCTAAGTCGTAAGTCGTGATTAATTACAAATTCAAGACACATATGGACAAACGGCAGTACTTTCTCTGGAAACCGTTATAATTTATATTTATTTTATACTACTGAAATTAATAAAACGTATTTTATGTTTTCATACATGATATTCACCTTTACAAACGTAAATACGTAATATTATTGATTTTATAATAGACCTATTATAAAAATAATGGTAATACTATATTTAAATAATTGAAAATATTTTGCTTCAAAAGCATAAATTATATATATTTTTAGGACATGAAATAATAGATGTTAATTAATTAATATTTGATAAATAATCATGGACTATATTATAAGTATTATAACTTAATACTATAACATAATGCTGACCGTCCGGTAATTAAACTAATTGAAGCAGTTTCATAAGATCGATATACTTTGTTGAAGTTTAAAATATATACATATAATATAACATAAAATATAAAATAAATCTTACGTACATACACGCACACACATTAATTTCCTTTTACAAATTATTATAAACGTTTAAAAATGTTAATTTTGGTGGAATACTATTGTTATTATTACGTATCGATTATCAATCATATAAATAGAAAATACTTAGATATTTAAATATGTTATACAATACATACATCTAAAATAGTATTTTGTGTTTGTAATAGTTACATATGGGGAAACGTGGTTAGTAGAGTAGATTAAATTCTAATCACGATTTACATTTTGTACACAATGGCAAATAAAATGACTTGAAATTATTCTCGTGAACCAATTATGAAATAGACACATGAGCGAATGGTTTATAGACCATAATAATATATAATATAATAAAAATAACTTATGTAATAATTTAAGGGTGTATATTATTTAAAATATATATATCAATAAAATCAATTTAAAAAAAAAAATTGGAAGTAAAGATTGTCATTGTCTAATAAATGCTAATTAGTCAATAAGTAGTTCACGGTGGAGTCGTTAACTGACAATTAACATATGTATGATTGAATTAATCAAATAATATAATATTTATAAATTATAAAATGTAATTTTTTGGGCAGTACCAATCTAAATAATAATATAATTTTTTTTTATCACAATATAGACTTGAGTAATCAAAACGTGTCAAATAAGAGCCAACATTTAAATGGAATATTGTCAACTGCTGAACGCTTTCGACGCCTAGTTCCTTACGTGACATATTACGTAGTAGGCAATAACGATAACAATGATGTTAAATATCAATATCAAAATCCAAGTCCAAATACGCCTAGTCCATTAATCAATAATTTTTATTTCCGAAATGAAAGAAAACCACAAAAAAATCAACCTACACCTGCTCAACAGTACCAACATAACTATCAAATTAAAAATAATAATTTTCAACAACACTACACAACTCCTGAATATCTCAGATTCCCTAGCCCTCCAAAAACTAGAAGACCTATTGTAATAGCAACATCAGAAATTCCATATTATAATGTTCAAACAGAAAAAGCATATAATTATTACGATTATATTCAAACAAGCCCTAAACCAATTTTTAAGCCAAATACAATTAAATATGAACATGGATTCTTACCAACAATACCACCTACTCCTTATTCGCTACCAGAACAAGAATTGTTTTCAACCAAAGCTAAAAAATTAAGAAGACCTAAGCCAAAAAGACCAACAACACCAACTACAACTACTACAACGACCGATAAATATGGAGCACTTAATGAACTATTAAACGGTTATGATTTGGGAAATCGACTTTCAAGCAAAATTACTCCTGAAAACATTGGTTCTAGTATAGAAACATTATCAGCAGTACTACAAATATTACAGAATAAAGCAAATGAGCAGATACCACAGAAAAAACATAAGCCAGAGTATAATCCAGATCCAATAGACGAATATGATACAGGTGATGTAGGAAATCAAGGAAGACCCGGCATAGATTATCCGATACTTTCAGTTATACCTAAAACTAGCTTCGATTGTAAGACACAAAGATACAAGGGGTTCTTTGGAGATCCAGAAACACATTGTCAAGTATTTAACATTTATATATTTTTAAACAAGACCTTATATAGTTATATATATCAGGGGCGGATCCAGCCCAAAATAACTGGGAGAGCAAAGGCAAAATATATTTTTTTTTATTTAAGAATTCCAGCGATCGCCCCTCCCCCCTTGGATCCACCACTGATATATTATAATATACAGCATAGTTATTGTTTAACATTACAGATAACATAAAATATTTTGAATGTTTGACTTTGAATTTAATACGGGTTTTTTAATTATATAAAGGAATAATTATTATACTTTCTTTAAACTCTTTTTTTAGACCATTGACAGCCAAATACTTTTATACATATTAAAAAACTGATTAAGAGCGGGTTAAAATTTTGATATATGCAATTGGTATTTATTACATTTTTTAAAATATATTATCTGAGTATACTTATATATTTCCATTTAATTGCGCATAGTTTATCTGGATACAAAGATGTAATGTAATAAGTAAACAATTTTACATTATTTTTACCAAATTGATGACTACAATTTTTCATATATGGTACAATATTGATTAATTTACTAAACAAATCAAAACAAATATGTATACATAAATTCTATCATTTAATTTTTTTTTTTATTTACAATAACATGATGTATAAAAGAATTTAAAGAATTCATCAAATAAATTGTTCATAGTTATTTTCGATAGTTTGCATCATATGCTTTTAACTGGTTTTGAATAACTAAAGGATTTGCTAATGTGCACATTATTAATTATTATAACACTTATTTTATTCTTGAAACATTTTGGTAGATTTTTTTTGTTACTAAAAGCAAGCCAATAACTAAAAAAACAGGAATGTCGATTTTGGACATTCCTCTTTCGTCCCTTCGGTTCTCGGAGAAATTAGTGGTTTATAAATTTATTATAATTAAGATTTAAACACAATGATATTGCATTAGAAAATATGATTCTGAGCGAAACTCAATATAATACAATATATTATAATGATAGGTAATTTCATAAGTTTACCATGTATGTAAACTACCTATGAGAAAACTCAAAAAAATTTCTAGTACCTACGTACAAAATTGCATTTATTATCAAGAAAAATCTAAAATCGATTTAATTAAAATTACGATTTCCGTAAATTTTTCTGTTTTCCATCATTTATTAGTAGTTTTTCTTCTCCTAAGGAAAAACTTTTGAGGAATTCGAAAAAATGAGTGAAGTACCAACTAGATGCAATTTACTATAGAAATCATATCCTATTTGTGGTAATCGAACCATTATTTCTACCCGAAAATGTGTCTTCATAAAAAAAACATCATTGTAAAACAAAACCATTCATCGCTTCCCTCAGAATCTAAAAATGAAATTGTAAAAATAAAATAAAAATGATAGAAGGACAATTGAGGACGTTCCTCCTTTATCCCTTTGATCCTCGGAGAAATTAGAGGTTTATTATATTTAAGATTTGAATGCAATGATATTGAATTAAAAATTTGATTCTGAGCGAAACTCAATATATTACAATATACTATACCGATAATCTATTAAAAAATTTTACGTGTGTAAATTACTAATGTAAATATTGTTTAAAATAAATTTCAAGTACCTACAATCGAAATTCAAGGAGTTAAACCGTTAAACCCAAAATTTCAGGTAATATTAAATATTTTTTGAAAAAATTTCAGAGCTTAATGGAAACCATAATTTTGCTGATTTTCAGCCATTTTTTTAGTAGCTTTTTTTCTTTTAAGAAATTTTCTTTGGAAAAATTCGAAAAATGATCTAAATAAAGTACTAGATAAAATTGTACTGAAAGCATACCCTATTTGTGGTAACAGACCATTATTTCTACCAAAAAATGTGTCTTTAGTCATAAAAAAAAAACATCAGTGTAAAATCACAATACATTCTTTACTTCACTCAAAATCAAAAAACCTATTAAAATAATATAATAATATGTATATTTAATTGAAATTTTGTGTAAAAAATTTATATGAACAATTTGATAAAAATATTATAGGTTAATATGCTGTCCTTATAAGTTAGGTGAACAATACACCTTTATTTCCATGAAAACTATGAAATTACATTGATATTTTTAAAATCGAAAACTTTAAAACTCCCTCTCAATCAATTTTAAAATATTTATAAATCAAAGTTGTCAAAATTAATATAAATCAGATTAAATCAGTTAATCAGTTCAAAACTAAAAAAACAGGAGTTGCTATTTAAAATAATTTTTGCATACAAAAAGATTTTTTATTTTTTAAAATTACAGTTATGCAATAAAAAAACTGAATCAAAGCAAAGGTCATTCATTCGAATATTTTGTGTTAACTTTAACATTAAATACATTGTATAAATAAATTTATTAAATAATTTCATATCTACAAATTATAAGGTTAATTATTTATTTTGTATATATAGATAATACTTATTAAATTGTAATAGATAATACAGGTAATATCTTAATTTTACAAGATTAACCTTAAAATTTAATAATGTATTTTGAGTTTTTGATAAAAATAATTTAAAATAATTAACTCGTTTAACATATGGAGAGACAAAACATAATGTATTTATATTATATAATTATTATTAACCCATTACTGGATACGCAGGGTAAATAATCTCCCAGTGTATTTTAGATTCTGAGCGAAGCAAGATATGTATTGGTTTTACAATGTTTTTTTTTTGTGTGTCTGAAAACATTTCTTCGGATAGAAATAATGGTCCAAATACCACAAATGAGTTATGCTTTCGGTAGAAAATTGCATACTTATACTTAATATAGCTCATTTTTCGAATTTCTTAAAACTTTTTCCTTGGGAGAAGAAAAACTACTATAATCGGCAAAATTACAGTTTCCATTATTTTGATTTTTTATATTTAGTGATAACTAATTATGTTTTAGTCATAGGGACTTTTTTGTGTAATCTCATAGATAATTTACACATAAGGTAAAATTTTGGAATGAATTATCAGTATAATATATTGTATTACTGAGTTTCGCTTAGAATTGAATGTAATATCATTGCATTCAAATCTTAATTGTAATAAACCACAAATTTCTCCGAGGACAAAAGGGTAAAGGAGGAACGTACAAATCGACCTTTGTACTTTTTTAAAATTGAGAGTAGTTATCAGTATTATTAAATTGTAATTCACAATAGCTCAAAATTATATTACAATATTATATTTATTATTTCTTTATTCAAATATTATTTAATTTGTTTAGTGAACGCATGTATAGAAGAAGTTCCTTATTTTATATTATATGTTTTAAATATTTACCTCATGCCATTGAATTATAATTTTGGACAATTATATAGTTGTTACAACAAGAAACTAGAATATTGAATTATGTTTTGTGAACAAGAGATAGAGAAAGAAAAAATATTAACAAAGTGTAAAACTGATTTGCAAGGATCTCCCAATTGAATTTCTTATTGGTTTTTATTATAATTTAAAAGTATCAATTTTTTTATCGACTAAATATAATTATATAACAAGAATAATATCTAAAATTTAATTAATTAAATTTAATCTGTGCAACCAGTGACAAGTTAAGAGATTTTAAATCAAAACATACAATATATAAATATATATTTTTAGGTTTGGCATTATTGTGACTTAAATGGCGGTCAAGCATCATTCTTATGTCCTAATGGAACCATATTCAATCAAGTTTCGTTGACATGTGATTGGTGGTTTAATGTAAAATGTGATACTACAGCACAACTTTATGTACTCAATGAACGATTATACAAATATATAATACCCTCTAAACCTAGTTTCCCAGAAGATTATGAAGGGCCTCTAGTAGATAGGTATTTAGAAGATAAATTTATAGAAACTGAAAAAAAAAGAAATCAACAAAAAGAACCAATGCCTCAACTAATGAATATGACTACAGTTGAACCAGATTCAGTAAGAACCCCGTATCAACAATTACTTGATGTGGACACATAATTATTGTCGAAATGTTAAATTTTTATTACAAGAGTGCAAATTTATGGTAATCTATAAAAATGTATAAAATAGGAAATACAAAATAAATTTTTAAAACCAAGTTTACTATTGGCAGTTAATACTCATATTAAAAATTCAGTATTTTTGTTTTCAAAACTTTAGTTTCTGGTATAAACATGTGCCATTTTTAATATACAATTATATTTATTACAAAATACAGAACAATAAATTAAAAACAAATGTCTATTAGTACAATTTATATTTTTTGTATAAAAAAGCAATAATTTTATACTAATGAAAAAAAAAAAACATAGGTACAGATTTATATAAAAGTAATAAACCAGAATTTCAGTATAATTAAGTAGATACTATTATTATTTAAATGTGTATAAATATTTAATAAAAATATTTCTATCATTTCAAATATGAATTGTTTCAAAATTAAAGAAAAATCTTACCAGCATTTATAAGAAATATAAAAATTAATGTATTTATATTTTTTTTCTAATAGTCAATAATGAACATGATTATATTTCCCTGTGAAATTTGATTAATTTAATTTATAAATAAATATTGTACATGTTTAAATGTATGAAGATTAAAATATTTTCTATTTGTGCCAAACTATATTCTTTAATTAAAACATATTCTATATTAATATTCATTGTTATAATGTATTTTTTAAATTTTAAGTAGATTTGTAGATTAAGTTGACTATATTATGTGCAATAATAGATTAATATAATTACGATGTAAATATGATTAAATATTAAGTTAAAGTCCTACTATTTATTGTCAAAATATATAGATTTATTAAAAAGGTCATTTATTGTATCCATATTATAAAAAATCCAAAAATCAAAATTGTCATCCATACAATTTTAAATATAATGTAATGATCATTGTTTTATTATTATTTAATTTCAGCTTAGCACATTTAATTTGTTAAACATTTATATTTTATTTAATATAAATATATATTTTTTCATAAAATATTACTATTATTAATATTTTCTAAGATGCAACTTCCAATTAACACATTTTTAATTTCAAGTGTATAAAGTATTTAATTTATGAATTTTAAAATTTTCTCATTAAATTTGTTGAATTGTATTACTATATTCAAATGAAAATACTACAGGAGACATGTTTTAAGCTGGGTTCACACCTGGTGTGTTTGGTGTGGACTTAGTTCACACATGAACAAGTAAGTTCATGCATGTTGCGCGCTTGTTCAGGGTACTATGGAAAATGTGCGGTGTTCATTGCGTATTGATTATTATCTGGTTTGGACGAGAATTATCAGTATTGTATTGTTGCAGCTAAAACAATAATGGACAACAGTACTTTCTAAACGACACAAACACATTGACAAAAATTAGAAAACATTTGATCATGTTACAATCATACATCCTTACGCGCAGTAGGACCCATTTACTCGTGTAAATGTTGCAGCTCTATTAGAGCAACGTTGGGTGTAGATGCATGTTTGGTGTGGTTCCGGCTTTACATATATCTACACCTGGGTACCTTGTTACAGGTATACATAGAGTATAAGTATTAAAATTAATTATTAAACAATATGCAAAACTAATAAATTTTCACAATATATATTTTAATATTTAATAATCTGTATCATTCATTATAAATAGAATAATTATAATTAATGCTTGTATAATATATAATATTGTATTAATTGTATTCTAAATTAAGTAAAATATTAATAACTGTATAAAAAAAATATTTTCTTATTTTTAAATTGCTCAAACTACCATCATAATATTAATGTATGTATAAATTCAATATTCAAATAAATGAGTAACGACTATTTTAATTTAAATAAAATATTATAAATTTTTCATGATTGGGATAATCAATAAAATAGGTAATTCATTTTTGACAATGCATGAACAATTAGTTTTATCATATTTATAGTGTTAACTTAGTGCCTATAATTATAAATCATTAATGTTTGTTATTATGTTTATTAATAATGTAACATGAATATTCTATACCACTTTTAAATTATTTTAGCATTTTTAATTTTTACTTTGTGAGTACAATATTCAATACAATTTTGTTAATTTTGAAATATTTCTGTTAAACAATTAATATTTTAAGTTTTTGCTATCATGAACTAATTATAATTATAATTATTTATTATAATTTCTTCTTTAAATTATTTAGTTAAATGATATTTAAGTATTTAATATCATAAATTTCATAATCAATTAAAGGATAATTGGCTGAATGGATTCTATGAGCTTTTATTATTTTTAGTTTAATACAAACATTTAGTTTGTAAAATTTTAGATTATTAAATAAAATGATATGATAAACCAAATACAGGCAACAAATTCATGATAAATACAAAATAGTTTTTTTTATAAAAAGAAACAGTAAATATATTGAATCATGAACCCTTAAATTCATAAATATAATTTTGAACCATGTATATTTATAAGTTGATACAAACTATAATCTTTCAAGGAAATTTGTTTAAAGCTACCATTAAGTAAGCATATTTTAATCTAACTAACCTAGAATGAGTATTTAATTTTTGATTTTGATGTCTAAATTGGTCAGAAGTCATTCATCAAAGATCAATGGGATGTATCACAAAACATGTAAAATATGTAGTTTTTGGTATTATGTCTAATTTCTATTAAATTTAATTATTAATATAGTTAAAACACTTACATCTCTATGGTTTATGAATTTTTTGAGTAGAATTTGTCCTTTTGATATAGACTCATTGAAGTGCTGTACTGAATTAATGTTCTAAAAAAATGAATACAATAATAGTTTTATTTATATATTCATTACTTAATATTCAATGAGTATTAACAATAATATTACTATATATATATAAGTAATTAAATCCCATTTTTTTTTTTTTATGAATTAACACCTTGATTGAATCTTTATATATATAAATATTTATTAATGTCTAATTTTTTTTTATCCTTTGACAGATTGAACATTAACAAATATTTAATTCTAAATATAATTGGATCAATCCATAGGGTATTTTTTATACTTTTAAAATATTTAATAACAGCCTCTTATCTTCTGAATATTTAATTCAAATTACACATAGCTCAGTAAATATTTATCAACATTCTAGAATTTAAACATTTTAATACAAAATAAATTGTTTTAAACATTTATCAATTGCAATTTATTATTTTATGAAAATTAAAGTTAGTCTGAAATTTACTTTAAATAATATAACCAAGTGAAACCAGTCTATAATTTTATGAACAATAAAACATATATTATATTATAATATTAAATCATATTATTTCCAAATTAATATGCATGCATTTTAAATAATAAGTAATAAAATCACAGGTGTAACTCTGACAGTTTGACCTATAAACCTATAACCAATACACCACAAATACAATTTGGTTGTTACAGGATTATAATTTTTTTTTTTTTGATAAACAATATAATCAATTAAATTTTATTAATAGATGGACACAGCACATACATATGTAGAATTTTAATTATATTTATAATATATTATTTTAAACGAGTTAAGTAAATCTTACATATTTTTCCAAAGGAAGAATATTATGTTCTCGATGAGTTTCAATAGCACAAAATGAACATAACTGAATTTGGCATGTATCACAAATGAAGTCAATAGTTTTTAAATGTTGGTTACATTTTAATTCCATAAGATCGAAGTTTGTGTTATCTAATGCTTCTATTTCATGTGGAGAAATCGTTTGACTTACATTATGATTCTATACAATTTATAAATTAATTTTAATTACTGATAATTTAAATATACAATAACTTTAAAAATACATTTATTAGTGAATTTTATATAATAATCTAGAAAAATAGATACCATTTCATAACAGTTTTTGCAATAAACTTCATTGCATTGTTTACAAAAATAGTCTGCAAATTTACGACATATTTCACATATTTCTATAAAAAATAAAGTACAATAAACAATTTAAATCAAGATTAAAGGTATTAACTACTGACTTTTTTTTTTTTTTGAAGACTCATCAAGTATATTTGTCATATTTAAGTTAGATATATTTCGATTCATTTCTAATTTTTTGTTGAAAGACAAATACCATATTTTACCTACTAAATAGTAGTGTACTGGTATATCATTTAATTGATTTTCTGATTCAAACCTATATATTATATTAAACAATTTTAAAAATTGTAAATATAGGTACTAATTAACATTAATTTAATACAAAGTCAAATAAAATGTTTTATACCTATAAGTGGCTTGGCAAACTTTGCATGAAACTATTTTATTTTTCTTGAACATATTTTTTGTACAACTTTTACACATATCATGTCCGCAGCTCAATAACATTGGCAATTTGTACCCATATATTTCTATAAATTATTAAATTATATATCAATAAAATATGTATTTACTACAGCGATATACTTAATGTATTAAATTTCGTATTTAAATCTGATGTTTTATGGATGGACAGAGTATAGGATAATACATTCTTTTACTATTTTATTTAAAAAAAACATTTTTATTTCTTAATCTTATGCATAAATTATGAACAAAATTGATGAAAACTTAAAAATTTAACAATAGCTGAATAGCTTGAATAGTTTTCATTAAACTTGTGATTTAAAACAATTATTTTATGATACTAATAGCAATATTCAATGTTACACCGGTCCATGTTTAGGACCTTTACAATGTGATATAACATGATAGAACAGTAATCGTCAAATTTCAGATTTCACGGATCACCTAAATTCACAACTCTAGAATTACACAAACCACTTTTATCAAATTTTTTATTTTGGTCCATTGCATTATTACTAGTTTATTTCTATTCTACATACTGTAACATAGTACAAGGTTTGTACTATATTATTCCTTACCATAGGCAGAACTGAGACAAATTTTCTGGGGGGAATACAGGCTCAATACTTAAATCTAACAAAACTTTTACATACTCATATATCTTATATATATATCAACATTTTGTTGAACTAATTAACTTAAAAATTCAACTTTTCCCAACATATTATTATGTATGTTTACAATCGTATAGGTATTATATATGCATCAAGAGCATAAAAATCATTGAACATTGTCTTATGTTGATGAAATAAAAATTATATTTGTTGTAAAAGTGGATTGTTTATATAAAATTCTTGTTATAAGTTTTCACTTTTGTGTTATCTGCTTTACAAAAATTTGGGAGGGCATTCAACATTTTGGGGGGGGGGGGCAAGTTTCCCCAAGCCACCCCCTATTTTTGCCTATGTACCATACTCTCATTGAAAAGTTAATAAAATAACATTTTAAATAAAGTAAAAATTCTTCTGCCAACCATCAATGGTCCATATATAACTGCTATACTAGGGCACCTGTTCTAGACCTTAGTAAAAAAAAATATACATAAAGGAAATATATATAGGTAAAAATAATTATAAATTGTAGTATAGTGTAAATACATCTGAATAACAGTTGATAGTAAATAATTATGAAATAGATATTTCACAAATATTAAATTACCTCCAATCTGGTAATTTATCTTGCACCGGCTGCAACAAGGAGTCTTAATACGATTCATTATGGTTTAATATTGTAAATTATCAAAAAATAATGAATTAAAAAACCATTCAACAAGACAACATGAAAGTAAATGTATAATCCGCGTCTCGTCTCTCTTGTTCAAAATGTTTAAATTTAAAACGATCACATGACATAAACGCTATAATAACAACTAAGCAACTCTACACAATATTACAATAATAATAACACAGACTATATGACTACTTTCATATAACCTGTGGTAATAATAATAATTTTAAACCTTTAATCGCTCTTGACCAACGTCTAAATATTAAATATTAAATAAAAATTAATATTTATTAAACAGTAAAGACGTTTATATAACATATTACCAAAATGTCCATAAGTAATTATTATTTATTACAATCAATGGTAGTACCTACTGATATAATATAAATTGACAAAAACGACAAATATATAAAAGAAATTTATATTTTATTATAATGTCAAATGATAATAAAACCCGGGAAATATTAAAAACACGCCTCCGCGATCTCATACGCAGGTCGGGCATATGATCGTAATCATAGACCTAAATAAACTAATGGATCCGTGCCACCGTGCATAGAGAGAGAAAATCCGTGACGATGTAAACAGAAAGAGACAGAACTAATGTATAACTCAATCATGGAATAAACTAATATAAATTTATTATATTCCATGATATTAAACATTACGTCTTGTGTGGTGAAATACCCGCATGTTGAAGTCACGATTTCATAAATACATCGAATGTCAAAAGGTGTTATTAATTTATTATGATCATATGAGACAGACACCATAACGGGTTTAGAAACATCGATTTCATTTACCGTCCAATCATGAATGGATCGAGTGATTTATTTTGGGTTCAAGTAACGTAGGTGGGTAAGTGGGATTTTATTTTAAAAGTAATGTAGAATATAATAATTTTCCACATCCCCGTTATATAATATTTCACGCTCACATATCATCCCCGATTCACCGAGTTCGTGTAATCTTGGTTAGCAAAACGTTTATAAATTATAATAATTAATAATATGCCCTGTTGACCACTGACTAATCAGACAGTAATTTATTTATTGTCAATAATAATAATAATAATAGATACTTGTACACAGTGGCGGATTTACGGGGGGAAGGGGGGGCCCATGAGGTCTGGACCCCCCCCACCCCCTCCAAGTCACCGATATAATATGACGTACCAATACAGAAATAATATGTTAAAACACAATGTTTAATCCTATCCTATCTATTCTTGTGTACACAAACGGAAAAGTACCTACCTAATTAGTATGTGCTTTTATATAAAAATCCATAGGCGTATGTAACATTAAATTGCTGATAATAATACGATTATATTTGAATATTTTCGATATACAATTTTATATTATTTTAGATTCTGAGCGA